>CP137669.1:586371-679732 GCA_037976565.1 Mesocentrotus franciscanus | reverse complement strand
AAAACAACATATTAAAGTGGCGTCACGGGCCCCTTCTCCACACGCCCGTGGTGTTCATGGCAAAACAACGTGCGGCAATATGTTGTTTTGCAGTGCTCTACTCCAATTTACAGTATACCGGTAGTACAATTTATGTATAGAGACCCTGGAATAAACGCAAATGTGCTGACGTTAGCTTTGTCAAAAATACACGAGTTTGTACACTTAGGCTTTTGAGACAATGACCCTTTATTCATTCTCAGTCAGAATACGAAATATTTAACAAAACAACAGATAGAACTGTACTTCTGTAAAGTTTTAAACCTGAATTACTGGAAAAGACACTACATGTAGATACATTAATTTGCCTTAGCACGACCGTACTCCACTACAAATAATGATTTTTGTTTGAGAGGAGAGAGAGAGAAAAAAAAATGAAGAGACAGAGAAAACGAGATGAAATACAAAAAAGGATGAAGGTGAAGGAGGTAGAAGAAGGAGAAGAAGAAGAAGAGGAGAGACAAGATGATGAGAGTGCGAGATCAAGAAAGCAAGAGAGAAGCAGAAAATAGAAAGGGACAGAGAGAGTGCGAAGAGAATGAAAAGAGCAAAAGAAAGTAAGAGAGAAATATGAAAAGTGCAAGGGAGAGTGGACAAAAACGGGACAGATTAAGTCACCGTGAGAAAGGAATAAGTGATGAGGAGGATGTGGCTAAGCTGATGATGATGCAGTGTTGATCTTTTGCATGTAATCCAGCCTCCATTTGAATTGATCTCTGTCTGCTAAGAGGTTTCCTCCAGGGGTACCCACTTGATGAGATGGAACGGTGATCAACAGAACAGTCGACCTAAGTAAAAAATTAAGAAATATGTTGTTTAGTAGAATACTTGGTTTTATTTGTGAGGCACCACAAATATTAGAAATGGTTATATTTATGGATATATCAGCCGTCTCTGAACCGATTTTGATCAAACAAAGATGATTTTGTCATTTAAATTGTATATTCTTACAAATTTGACACTCAGTTTTTCATTATCTCACAAAAAAATTATTTTGAGTAGCGCCCTCTGCAATAAAACTCAACTATCCCTCTAAAGGTACTACATGTATGTCCCATTTGGAGGCCAAAAAGAAATGAAAAGGATAAATTCTTGTCAACGGCATTTGAAAGATAATGCTAATATAGAACTTCCCACAAAACAAAAGGGCTTGAAAATGTATTTTTGTGGGAAAAAAAACGACTGTTAGTTGTCAAATCGAATTTAGCGAGCGTGCTTGTTTAATTAAATAGTCTGATCTTCAGACCCTTGTACCGAATGGTCGTACGTTTTGTGCTGCGCAAAGATTCAATCAGTTTAATTTTGGCCATTACAAGAAGTGGGTTATTGATGTAGACAAACGCTCGTGTATCCTTTAGGCCTACACCTCATTTTATGTATGTTATTACCAAAGAAAAAAAGAAGTCAGTCAGTCAGTCAATGGTGTCTGACAGTGAGGTCTAGAAAGTAAATGGGTGTCCTCGCATAATTTGAATACTAGGACACTGCTATTAACGTTTAAATTTCACAGATAGGACATACGTGACATATTCATAACTCCTGCAAAGTTCTACAGAGTTTGATGTTGGCTGCAAAAGGGATACACTACCTTTAAAATCCATTTATTATTTTTAATACATATAACTGAACATCACTTTCATTTCATGTATTTATATATGTTCCAAGAACTCAAATTTATAGGGGGGGGGGGGGTTACAGCCAAATATGATAAAAATTTGACCCACTGATTTTTACATATTTTGAAAGTGTGTAGTTTCTTTTTGATTTTCCTAAAAGATTCAGCTTAAAAAGACTAAGAGAAAGCAGTGAAATTGCATTTGTTAATCAGTTCACATTTTTCATGCGTGACCTTGAACAAAAAGTCTAAGACAATAGCAAATGTTTTAAAAAATTAGCCAATAATTTCCATATTTTTCATTAATTTTTATGATATGTTTGTTGTTGCATGTTGCATAGGGTACAACACTGCCCAAGTGACTAACCAGCATATTTTGTGGTCTAGCGCCATCTAGAGGCTATATGTCTTCTGCAGCCTCATCCATTGTTTTTCTGGGAAATAGTTTTTGCTTGACTGTCCAGATGCAAAACAGGAAACTCAAGTGGATTGATAGTTTCTGATGAAACTTTGCATGATTGTTGAGGAAATATATCTTTAGGAGGTGATCTATTCACAATTTTATAAACAGTTTTATTTTTCTTGTGATACTGTCATGAATATATTATTAGCACAACAAAAACTAAAGAAATTGTGTCATAAAACAGAAATAAAGTAAATAATAACAATTCTGATTCACTCACCTCCTAATTATATAAAGAACATCTTTGCCAAAAATCAGCTTTGTAGAGTGATAGATATTCAGTAGAGCCAGATTTTCTTAAAGACTATTTTGCATAATTTATGCAAATGAGCAATTTATTTTGTCAAATTTGGGTGACTAATACTTTTTTGGTATGTTACCTTTCCATTTGTATATGGTATTTTAGGGATATTTATTAAACTTAAATGGAAAATGAGTTGAATATGAGGATACTTTAAGTTCCCTGTAACCCCCCTAAGTAAATAATGATTAGTAGATAAATTCGGACAAGTTACCAACTAAATTATTAAAGGGAAATCTAACTTTGATAGCAAACTACTCAAGAAGAAAGCAGAAAAATGAGAGAAGTAGACAGGTGAAAGTTTGAATAAAATTGGTTGAATGTGTAATGTCTCTGTGATGTAATGGGGGACAACTTTCCCATTTGTACCAGCACACAAAATGACCCCCAAAAAAAAAAAAAATTCAAAAATTTAGAATCAGAAGGGTCTATTTTCTTTAGAGGACTTATAATTATATGCTATCGATAATTTATTTTGAGTAGTACCCCAAGGGAGAAGGCATTCAGGAGAAAAACAAAATTAATGATATTTGCGTACACGACAAATGGGAGAGTTATCCGTGACTAAGTCACAATCCAGTGACCAAACTGCCAATTTGAGATTGGCATAGACTTAGTGATCTCATATTTCAAACATTCATAACTTTTATATTATTTGTCCAATTTATTTCAAACTTTCTCCATTCTTTATCTTATTTTTCTGCTTTCATACAAATGAACTTATTAAAAGTGTTGGATTGCCCATTAATGTCACAATCTGCATTTCATTGAGAATTTTCATTTATAAATGAATGAATTCAACTCCATTGCTAATCTGTCATGATTAGATGTCCTACCTGTCAGGAGGGATACCAAGGAGTCCTGTGACCTTGTCTGTAACCAACTTGATAGCATCTCTATTAGCTTCATGATCTAACCAAGCCTCTGCATTGTAGATCTGAATCATCAGCATGGTCTTATTGAGATCTGTGCCAGTGTGAATGCGCTGGTCTGTGTACAAGTTCAGAACCACTCCTGCATGTGTAAAAGAAAGAAGGATTGAAGGCATGGGTTTGATAAAGGGTACTAATCACACAATTTGATTTGCTTTGTATGTGTTGCACTGTACAGGCTGGTGTTATTAGTATACTCTATGAAGTGTGCACTTTATGCAATGAATTTTTGCATGAATACGTTATTGCATGCAATAATAACTGGACCTGGGGGGTGTTTCACAAAGATCCTAAGTTGAAGTTAACACTAAGTTGGACTTAAACATTATGGAGAGCCATTTGCCAAATATATTCAAAAGCAAAATTTCAAGTATTTTAGACTTTTCATAAACTCCACATCAAGAACATGAAATCTTCTTGATAATAGAAAATATGAATGATTTGAATCAACATTTGATGCCTTTTAAAATGACTTTTACAAAATATTTTCAAAGATGCTAACGGCTTTCCATAATTGTTAAGTCCAACTTAGAGATAAGTCCAACTTAGGATCTTTGTGAAACACCCCCATGGCCCCTCATCATTGCACTTAAGTGTCACCTGGAATGAAAGGAAATTTTGAATCAAACATAAGTTTCTCAATTATACTTGTACTAGTGTTAAAAAGTCATTATAGTTTACCCCACAAATCCCTTGTCAAATTCCCTTGAAGAAAACAAATACATACCCTTGGATTCTTATCAAGTAAACCACAGAAGAACTCAGTCAGGACATCAAAGAAGTTTGCTGGTACTTTATCAGCAGATAAGTTGGTGTACATCTCAATACAAGGCATGATGGAATCAGGACTGTGAATACGAATCAATAACCAGCAATGACAATTATGCAAAATTTGGACTATATGGCACTACCTTAAAAGGGTTAACTTTGTGAAGAGAGTATGATTATAGATCTCAATCATTTGACAACAATTTTGCCCTCATTGTTTAGTTTCTTAGTTATCTTGCAGGCTAAAAACATTAATTTATTCCGTTTCATATCATTCTAATTGATAATATACTGTTCAATATTTTGTGGACTATGACAGAATTTCTATCTGAAGTATTTGGACCAAACAGCTTGAAGGTTGTCTCAGGACAATCATAAGTACTGGCGAGATAACATTGTCTTCTAACAAAGTAAGAAATTGATTTTAAAGACTTGCAATTTAATAGTTCAAGATCCATACACACTTAAACTTATTTCATTCTTTTTGATAAAAGTAGTTTTAACTAGGGGCATATTACGTTTAGATATATATTCTTTAAACTTAAATTTGGTTCACTTCTGTTAAATTTGAATTCACCAAGACAACATGCAACTCATCCATAGTAAATTGACCAACTATTTATAACACTAACATACATCAGCTAAAATTGTCTATTATATTACACTTGACACATTTCAAATATATGATAACTCTTTTTAGAACAAATTGGGAAAGAACATATCTTAATGGTAACTGGCAAAGTAGAGGGGCAATATTTCTATGTTTAAAGATATCTAGTATTGCTAAATAAGTATTACATGTATATAGCAAATATATATTGGTACAAGACTACTGTATGTGATATGCATTAAGTTAGATTTCATACATATCTTGAAGGTAATAATTGAGTAGCAAAGATAATTGTAGTAGAAACATATTAATTTGAAGAGACATGAAATTACAAAAAGAATATGATTGTTTGTATTAGGAAAGAGACTGAAAGACCACAACACATGACTATACTGTAATGACTCATATGTATTGAATAACCCATTGTAGGAATAATCCATTTCATAAATACTCTATGGAAATAATGAATTCAATACTTATTGCTTACCTCAAAGTCTGTCGAGAGATGATAAATTGAGAATAGCACACTGGAAAATCAAGGGACACAATGTAGACCTTTAGCAGAAGTAGTTTCAAGTGAGAAATGAAGGGAGAAGGCTGTATTCTATACCAGCACAAACATATTTATGCTGGTACTGGTATTGTGCTGGTTGATAAGATGATCAATTACAAAGAGATAGGAAATACCAGCACACTGATTAACCTTGAAGACCATGTATTACCCTACAATATTGATAGGTATTATATGAAGAATAATGAAGGCAGGAACAATGAAACTGGGCAAAAACATAGTTATTTGAATTTTCATTTTTCTGATGGGCGTTATTTCAACATCAATAGTTTCACAAGATAAATCAATGGAGATGAGTGAGAGAGAGAGAGAGAGAGAGACAGAGAGAGAGAGAGAGAGACAGAGACAGAGAGACAGAGAAAAGGGAGGGGGTTAAGGGGTGGGAAGAGAGGGAAAGACACAAAAACAGAAACAGAACCATAATGTTTTATTTCTTGTTGAAGTTTAAATTTAAATTTCCTGGAAAAAAGCCTTCCTGAATTAATTCACCATGTTACAATAATATTGTGTATGTATTTTGTATTGTCTATGTTAAACAGGGCTCCCAAGGGCATCAGTATTTAGGGTTCTGATTGGGCTTATCTATTGAAAGAATACTGAATAAATGAATAGATAAAATAAATAACTAAATTGAAGGGAGACGAGGATTGAGAGAAATAACAGATAAATATAATGAGAGAGAGAGAGAGAGGAAAACAAAATTGAAGTTTGATTTAGAGATTCTAGAACAATCAGATATTAGCAAAGTATATATTCTTTACTCTTTTTTATTGAAAAAAAGAAAGAATTATATTCTTAAAGTCAACTAACAACAACAAAAGCAGCAGCAGCAGCAAAACAACAATATTACACCTAATGCCTTTTAATAAGTCAAAATTGTCAAAGTCCTCTTTCATATTGGTACACTCTTACGGAACTCTTGGATAACACATACGTACTATGGCATATTGATAAGGGGGTGGGGCAACACCTCTTCATTGCTTGGCAAAAAAAAAAAAAAAAAAGGAAAGAGGGAAGGGGGTGTGAAAAGAAAATGACATGACCCAACCACACACCTTTCCCCATCAGGCTGTCCTGTTAATTGGCATTGTATACAATTTGATTTCTATAAAACATTCTATAAAACATTGATTTCTATATATTTTTCAGATTGCATCCTGATTTATTTTGGGCTTAGCATTGAACAGGTCAAACATATACATATTCAAGGATAGATCACATTCACACAGACATGTCTACATAAAAACAGTACAGAATTGAAACTCATTATTTGACATTATATTTCATTTTAGTAATTGAAAGCATTTTATTAGTTTGTAAAACTCTTCACATAACAATCATGAAACCTTTTTTTTTAATTGAAAAGTTTGGGGATAACATATAAACATGAAACATCTACAGACCTACATACATGTGTACAATTTTCACTTATGAGTGTAAACCAAACAGAAGTATTAAGTCAAAGTGAATCACATACGAAAATCATAATTATCATTTGTTTTTTATTGGTACGAATATACAACTTACTATTGTCAAAATGCAAGGTGAAAACAATCACACAAATCACATCTCTAACTCAGGATTTGTACAACTTTTCATAACGATATTCCATCAATGATGTGGATCACTTGTAAAAATAATAACTTTTGAATATATAACATTTTTACATGAATAACATTCATCTTTTCATTCAATTATTTCCATATCTAGTATTCATATGTTTCTTCAGAGAGTTCAAGGGCATTTATGCAAAGGAATGAGTTAATGCTCTTCTGGCTCTTGACAGATGATATAGTGATTAGATTTGTGGGGATATTACATATTGCAGAGGTCAAAGTAAGTCTAATATTTCTACAGTGAGTCCACATAATGTATCCTCAAAATGTATTTGAGGAGAAACATTTGATGATATCATATTCAGCGTTAAACCCTGTTGCTATTTAAAAAATACTTTTCATAGTAACAAATGATAATTACATAACTTTGTTAATTCTTGATATCATACTAGACTTATTTAAACATAAACATTATTTCTTTCAATGAAAGGCACAGATGTTTAATCAATTAAAATAAAATTGAAGGGAAGGAGAGAGAGATAGAGAGAGAGAGAGAGAGAGATAGAGAAATAGAGAGAGAGAGAGAGAGAGAGAGAGGGGGGAGTAATGTATGAAAGCCAAAAGGACACCATAATAAGGAAAATTGAGCTGTAAAATCTCAATTCATTTTCAAATTAGGTGAGTAATTGGTAACTATACAGGCTTAAACATGTCTCAACTACTTCTTCATCTATGTATCTACAATATGGCTGCCATCAGGCTTTTCTTTATATCTTTTTACTGCTCACAACTTGCTGGTACACAAAACTGTGCACACTCTACACTCAGGTCTACAAGTAACAAAGATGCAACATTCTCCAACGGAGCTTCTATCACATATTTTAGCAAGACTTCTGTATCCTGTTACAAGTTTTCACATGGCACTTGGGGATGCACAAACTATAAATAAGAAATCCCTTTCAAATATATTAGGTAATGTTATGATAAAACAAACCACTATGAAATATAATATTCTGTTCTTGTATAGCGCATATCACATTATAACGTCTCTATGAGCTTCCAAAGAGCTTTGGAAATTATTACCCCAGCTTAATGTCTTGCCAGGGGACATTAGTGCCGTGGCGGGACTCGAACTGCGGACCTTGTGATCCACAGTCCGTGACATATCCACTCGACCACGACACTCTTAAATTATGTATACATGTAAATAACAGCATATATTCAATTAAGCATGGGGAAAATCTAATTCAGCATAAAGCATTTAACTTTAAATAAAGAATGTCTTGATATATAAATAAAATATTGTACATAGAGTCATAGAAGAATCGATCGCCAAAATATATCTACCGATGAGCATCGTGGGTAATAGTAATTTTCTCTAAAAGCATAATAACAACAAGAAACCAAATATGGCTTTGCAATGACATAAACACAACAGTACTTTGATTGTAACTAGGAAACAACATTGCTCCTACATATGTGGTAGAAACTAAGGAAAATCTCTCATTGGGTAGAAAAATAGTACATTTCAACAGCAATTATCAAAACATGGTTATCTATAAAGAATATGTTAATACAAAAGATGTTAAAATCAAAGACATAAACCACTGCAGCAAGATGTCTGCAGAATCATTCAGGCACTGCATGTTTTTCATTTCAAATATGGCGTCATTCTAATAGAGATGCATTCCATGGCGCTGTAATAAGTATAAATTATTTGTTCACAGATCAGGACCGCCAATTTGAATTACTATGATTGATAGTGTTGCTTCTCTGCACAAGCCCTGAAATATTGTAGATAAAATTTATATGCCACTTTGCACATTACTTTTGCAGACATTGTCCACATTGCATTCTTATTTACAGTTACTAGATATTCCTATATTTTCTGAAAATGAGCAAAAGCAAAATACCAAATACAAAAGGAGACGTGAGGAGAGGAGGAGAGGAGGAGAGAGAGAGAGAGAGAGAGAGAGAGAGAGAGAGAGGAGAGAGAGAGAGGAGAGAGAGAGAGAGAGAGGTGAGGAGAGATATGGAGAGAGAGGAGAGAGAGAGAGAGAGAGAGAGAGAGAGAGAGAGAGAGAGAGAGAGAGAGGGGAGGAGAGAGAGAGAGAGAGAGGAGAGAGAGAGGGAGAGGTGAGGAGAGATATGGAGATAGAGAAGAGAGAGAGAGATAGAGAAAGAAGGCAATAGACCAAATACATCAGATGATATCCAATAATCATCCTTGGAATGCCAATAAGAACGCGTCACACACATTGATCATACTAAAGTAATGTTGAATTTTGAATTCATATATGGAAATTAAAATATAGTGATACAGTATTTTGAACTCACATAAGAAACACCTTTCTTCAACAAGATAATACTTGAAATAAATATATAGCAAAAGGCAAATTTACTCTTGTATTTACTATCTCCACTCTGACAGTTTTCTTACAAAACAAAATAGAAATCAAAGAACTATGATATTCACTTGCTTGAGAGAGAGAGAGAGAGAGTATGTCTCTTTGAATCTTTTAGCACCAGTAGAACACTACAGCATTTGTACATATACATAAAGCAGGCTTTAGAAGGCATCTAGCTATGAGAAGTACATTACAATGGTTATAATATGTACAGTGTAAGTACTTATAATATGAAAAGCCTATTTCTTACAATACATTGCAGGAAAGCCAAATATTATCATGAATACTAAACCTTCATTTGGAGTATACAGCAAACAATGGTTTACTTACCATGGGAAAATGAACCCTATTGCATTTCACCTTGGAGTCTACATTCAACCGATACATGGTATACACTAGATTTGTATTATACAAATACCACTTTGTTCTATGTTGGGCCATACAACAATTTTCACAAGTTATCTAATGCAAGAAATGTTCAATTTACTTCCAGCCTAGCATGTTCTAACCCATCATGATGAGAGGGCATGTTCTAACCCATCACGATGAGAGGGCATGTTCTAACCCATCATGATGAGAGGGCACGTTCTAACCCATCATGATGAGAGGGCATGTTCTAACCCATCATGATGAGAGGGCACGTTCTAACCCATCATGATGAGAGGGCACGTTCTAACCCATCATGATGAGAGGGCACGTTCTAACCCATCATGATGAGAGGGCACGTTCTAACCCATCATGATGAGAGGGCATGTTCTAACCCACCATGATGAGAGGGCATGTTCTAACCCACCATGATGAGAGGGCATGTTCTAACCCACCATGATGAGAGGGCACGTTCTAACCCATCATGATGAGAGGGCACGTTCTAACCCATCATGATGAGAGGGCACGTTCTAACCCATCATGATGAGAGGGCATGTTCTAACCCATCATGATGAGAGGGCACGTTCTAACCCATCATGATGAGAGGGCACGTTCTAACCCATCATGATGAGAGGGCACGTTCTAACCCATCATGATGAGAGGGCACGTTCTAACCCATCATGATGAGAGGGCACGTTCTAACCCATCATGATGAGAGGGCACGTTCTAACCCATCATGATGAGAGGGCAAGTTCTAACCCACCATGATGAGAGGGCATGTTCTAACCCACCATGATGAGAGGGCATGTTCTAACCCATCATGATGAGAGGGCACGTTCTAACCCATCATGATGAGAGGGCATGTTCTAACCCACCATGATGAGAGGGCATGTTCTAACCCATCATGATGAGAGGGCATGTTCTAACCCATCATGATGAGAGGGCATGTTCTAACCCACCATGATGAGAGGGCATGTTCTAACCCATCATGATGAGAGGGCATGTTCTAACCCATCATGATGAGAGGGCATGTTCCCAAAATGATCATGATTAAGATCATAAAACATAAGTATGAGCACTTGGGTGCTGTGCTGTTATACTTGAGCACATTATACACACAGTATTTCATAAACAACATTAACATTAACTGTTTTTAAATGAATACATATGTAACAGTGTTTCTTTATCATCGTGACTATGGAGTGGTGAAGTGTGACGTCATCAAAAATCTATTTTTGGAATTTCTTAATTTTTTCTTCATTTTCCGAAAGACCACCAAAAATAATGTCCAAATGTCGAAAACCAATTGAATAGGTTAAGTATTGGCCGAGATATGACCATCTGAATAAAAAGATTGCCTATGGGAACTCAGTATTATATTGCTCTGGTTCATAACATTAGGAGCCAGAGCAATATAACACTGAGTTCCTATAGGAAATCTATTTATTCAGATGGTCATATCTCGGCCAATACTACATATTCAATTGGTTTCGACATTTGACATTATTTTTGATGCTCTTCGGAAATGAAGAAAAAATTGAGAAATTCCAAAATAGATTTTATGACGTCACAGCTTCGGTACTCTATAATGGACTATCATGGTTATGACTTGCTGGAAGTGCACAAGGTTAATAATTGTAAATTATTTGGCTTTAGAAAAGGATTCATAAAAATAAAAAAGAACAATCGCAGCACAATAGCCTTTATCCTGTTCAAGGCAAAGTTCACTGTAATACAGAAACACAAGAATGCTCATAAATGCCAGGTACAGTAAGATGATGGATACAACAAAATAAGAATACCCTGGTGTAAATACAGATGCAGCTCTTGTTTGAAAAATAAATAAAAATCTGTCCTTCTTATTGTATGTATCATGCAAGAATGCTTTGCCTCAATTTTGTCATTTGTGTCTTACAGTATAACAAACTGTCTACAAGCTCTAGATAGTACTGCAAAAATAAAACCATATTTCACTGGAAAAGTTTTTTTCTCCATGGAGTTCAATCTAAAATTTCAATAAAATTTCTTAAATAACTTTAAAGAAGTTTTAATGAATTAACATATTCATATCTTGATATCAAAACCCAAATCTCATAAACATTTAATGATAAATTATATTTCTATTAATTCTATAGCGCTTGATGAAAATGTCTCTACACGCTTGTGATTGATTCAATTCAATCGCAACTTCATATTAATCAGAACTCTCTACCAACAAGATAAAAGTTCGCAAGTTTGTTATGAATTATAAGTGAGCAATGTGGCCAATAGGAAAAACACAAATCATTGAAACATTTCTAAGGTAAATGTACACTTATAACAAAAAAGGTTTGAGTTTGAACTGACCAAAAATAGCATTGAAAGAAGAGTAGTCCCTTTTATTATTTGTCACATGATAACAACAAACTTCCATACACATCGACAATATACAAATAATGGACTGTTGCTCGTGTGTTAGGGCAGGGCCAGTGCACAAAGTTTAGTCAGTGTCCATAGTGAGAATGCACGCGCCCGCAGGGCAAGTGCATCATCGATATCGCACTGACTTACCCGAGTGCACTGGAACTGCCCTAACACATGAGCAACAGTCCATTATTTGTTTTATAAGACGGGTCAGCAATTCATTCTTACAATATAGTCTAGATCTAGAGTATAGATAGATATTAGATCTAGGTCTAAGTTAGATCTAACTAGATGTAGGCCTAGAATATTCTAACGTTATTATTATTATTAAAATTATGCACAAATTAAATTTGGCTGAATTACGCGAAAGCGATATCGAGCATCGGTTATCAATTTTTGATGGGAGATGTTTTGCACGGTGGGAAAAATAAATGCACGCCCACGTGATTGCTTAGATTCTAGAACCCGTCTTATAACATCACATATAACAATTGTTTGCTTCAATACTTATTTGAGTGCAAGGCAATTAAAAGAGCTTAAAGTTTTTACAAATACTGTTATGATGCCTCCCATCAATGACATTGTCTTCAAATTGTCATACAAAAGATCACATATTCCACGCGGTATGATCTAATATCCTTTCCTTTCTTAAACTCTTATAAGCTGAGGAAAGGATATTGTGTCTAATCTTCTTCACTAATCACCTTTTCCCGTAGCCATTAAAGCACTGGTTATTTTTCTTACCTCCTCCCCCACTAGCAGCCCCACTGTATCCATTCACCCCAACCCCATTATTCTTATCCCCCTGATACACCCCATTCACCTGTCCTACATTCTCAGGTGCGCCTCTCACTGCACCCTTACCACTGACACCCTGCTTGTTTTGCCCCCCTTGTGATCCTTTCTTTACCTCAACTGAGCCTCTGAATAGAAGTCCTGCAGTGGAATGTTTAGAGCTTGTTGCCCCTGGAAACCCCTTGTTACTGGATATTGAGGATAGTGAGAGGGTGGACGATATGGAGGAGTTTGAAGATGATGAGGAGACAGCACCTTGGTAGACATTATCATTAGAGGTTGCCGAGGCTGCTGAAGCAGGTCTTTGAGTAGTTTTATGCCGCCCTTTACTCTTGTTTCGATTCTTCTGCTTGGACGGTTCAGATGCCTATTGTGGAAAAAAATACAGAAATAGTATTTGTAATAAATTACAAACATCAATTACACTGTTTAGTAACATTTTAAGGTTTTCCTGTGAAAATAAATTTATTGTATCCCCTATTTAATTCACCTACAATAAGTACTTCACTATTTGCATTCAATGTCTTACGGGGAGGTTAACTGATTGTTGCTTGCAAAAACAAAACTTAATTCAAAATCATAACTTTTAACTTTCTTCAAAATTGCAGAGCTGAAAATGTATTTACATGCATTATCATTAAAATATTATAAGAAACTGATGATCAACAGTTCCTTGGAAGTCAGAAAGCAAATTACTGATTTAGAAGGAAAAGAGTTTTTATCCATACCTGTCTTAGAGCCTCTCTGAGAGGTGTTGTGGGTCCAATGATTAGCAAATCATCTAAGCTGCCTGTATATGGGGAATGAGAGGAAAGCACCAAGATAATCTACAACATAATAAATTTCATCTTCATTATCTTAAATAGAGATTCGTGTGTTGATAACTAGGACACGTAATTGCTATGACACAACAGTTACATATGACTTAAAGGAAAATTATATACGTTCTTAACCGACGATATGCTCTTTGGGGATTCATAGACCTTTCACTCATAGCAAATTCCTGTCATGAAAATTTAGCTATAATTAAGGACCAGATTGACTTGTTAAGATAATCAATTATTAGGAAATGTATTCTTACCTGTTTTGGAATTTGCAACATCCTTCATGAAGCCAAGTCCCGACCCAAGTCCAGGACTCAATGTGATCTTATCCCTCATGGGCACATGAAGCAGACCTTCAGAGTTCCTCCTACCAACATTCTCAAATGGTTTCTTACCACTTGACTTTGCTGCCATGCCAACAGAAGAACTATTGATGCTGTGAGATGATTGGGATGTGGATCTTCTCAGACAGTAGGTGAAGAGAATCACCATGACAACAACCTCACATAACATCAAGAACAGATGACGCTCCACAACCTAGTTTAGAATACAATAAAATACAATAAAATAAGGATTACAAATTTTTAACATATTTTAAGAGGGAAAAAAGGTTCACATCTGTACAGTTATAAAAACTGACATAAGTTTCCCCAGTACATCATGTAAATCTGGGAACACATCTTGTTTAGAGATCTATCATGCATTGTATTTACGTTCAGTATTATGTCATCTGTTTGGAGCCAGAAGGATGGTAACTAACGAGCTTCTGGCTCCAAATGTACGATTAAATGTCTAATGTTGATAATGGTCTGCATTTTAGGAAAAGAGATAGGGGGAGAGAGAGAGAGAGAGAAAGAGAGAAAGAGACTAACGGGAGAGGAAGAAAATGGCATACCTCTCTCAGTATTCCATCCAATCTGAGTGTAACATTTTCATGGTCTGTTGTCAGTTTCTCCAACCTCTTTTGTAGTAGCTGAATGTACTCTGTTTGTTGCTGTCTCTGCAATAGGAACACAGTGTAAATGTTTAAATAAATTTTGGTTTGACTTTAAAGGATAGACCATTGCTAACCACACAATAATATCTCAAGTCATTCATAATATATGCTCAATTTTCTTTTCTTTTTTAAATTTTTTTTTACAGATTTGGATAAAATGAAAACATGGAAAAAAAAAACTGAGATAGGTTTAGGAGTTCTCAGCATTTAATACAAAATGTTCAGCCAGGTGAAATCAAGCCTTTCATTGTAAAGTGACAAATTCTTGATTCTTGACAGTATACCTGGGGTACTACTATACAGACATTATCACTAATCTACTCTACACCATCTCACACTATGTTTTATTACCAGTGCAGCACACCAGTTTGAGTTTACAGTGCATTTACATACCATCCTTTTGTTTTTTCGAATCTCAATTGCTATCTTGAGCCCCACATAAATTATTTATCACTATGATATAGTACTGTCTGAATGGAAAATCAGAAAGCAAGGTGGCACTGTACTTACAACTTCTTGTGCCTTTTGGGCATTTTCTTGTACACCCTTGATCTTCGTATTAAAAGCTTTCTGCATTTCATCCATCTGCTTGCGATACCTGCATCAAAAAAAAAAAAAAAAACATCAAATGAACATTGAAAATTAGACCTGGCAGATAATTCCAGCTTTTGCTACTTTTGTCCTTTTCTACTTCAAAACAGCCTCAACATGCCAGTCAATTTAAAAAACAAGTGAAACGCTCTCGGCGGTCTCGCCTGCATTACGCAATTCAGCATTACGCAATTCGATATGATGAAAAATTGAGGTTGGGACATTATTTTTATAGGCAGGGTAGCCCATTTGCAGACCCCCGAAAATGAAATCCTCTGAATATAATAAGCATTTTGAAGTGAATATTGATTATGAATCATCAGAATAATTATTTACTGTATCATAAGAATACAATATAATGAGATTTAGTGTATGGGTAAGACTATAAATGTTTCAATGCTTGTCAGTAATTTACAAATAAAGTTATCTAATAAACTTTTTAAGAAAAGAGGATTTTCAGCATTTTGTGTAAAAACAATTGGAAGGTAAAGCCCATCTACATCACATCACGTCTCATTAGCATAATGAGAACATTATTATGAGATATACTCCAATATATATTATCGAAACATCAATATTGTCACCTAGCTGTAACTGATCATGTACATACTAGGCCTGGGATCGAATACTAAAATTACTATTAGAATATTCATGGGAAAGTACTCGAATGATTCGAATATTTACTTTCATGAAATATGAACAAATAACAACAATTTATTTATTAATTCTCATATTAAATTTTGAGAACATAATCCAAGTCTACTGACCTAAAATGACCTTTGACCTTGACTTTGTGACCTGGAATTTGTGTCACATGATTTGTGATACACTTTTGAAATTATGCTAAAATTTCAAAATCTTGATGTTGATGCCACAACAAAGTCTAAGTTTCCAGACCTGAAATGACATTTGACCTTTACTTTGTCACCTAAAAGACTAATAACATGATTGGTGATACTTGATAACCCTTATGTTCAAGTTTCATGGAATAGGAATGTATACTTTCAAAATTATGATAACAATTAAAAAATCTTAGCCTGATGCCACAACATAGTTAAGTTTGTTGACCTGAAATGACCTTTGACCTTGACCTAGTGGGCTGAAATTCTACTCACATGATTGGGGATACTTGATAACCTTTTAGTCTAAGTTTCATTGAATAAGAACTTATACTTTCAAAATTATATTACAAATTCAAAAACTTAACCTCAGGTTAAGTTTTTGATGATGATGCCACAACATAGTCTAAGTTTGTTGACCTGAAATGACCTTTGACCTTGACTTTGTGACCTGAAATTTTCCTCACATGATTGGGGATACTTGATAACCCTTTAGTCCAAGTTTCATTTAATAGGACCTTATACTTTCAAAATTATATTAACAATTAAAAAACTTAACCTTAGGTTAAGTTTTGATGTTGATGTTGACGCCGCCGCCACCGGAAAAGCGGCGCCTATGTCTCGCTTTTTGCTACGCAGGCGAGACAATGTGTGTGTGTGTGTATTGGGTTTTTACAGACGTGTATCAATCAGATATGATTATTTACGTCTGGGGACCGACCTTTAACGTCACCATCCGAAAGACGCGATTCAGTTTCGAACCTGCGTCCTCGGCTGAATCAGTTTGTAACTTCCACTGTTAGCTGGATTACAGGCGCACGCCACAATGCCTAGACAAAAAGTGAACTAAACTAGCCTAACTATCAGACCGCTACTACCTTTAATACTTCAATCACAGTCAGAATACATATGTTAGGAGGAAAATTATTTCAGAGATTCTCAAGCTGATTAAAAAATTTAACTTACCAAGAAGGAAAATATTATCATACTGGAACAAAAACAATTTTTCTTCAAATCAAAGCACTTCAGTGATGTAAAAATTGATCTAGCCTAACCATAACCCTCATAAAAGTCTTGATATCCTACCTTTGACTGAGTTCCTCTAGATATAATCCACTGAGTGACATGTTGATTTCCAGTGTCTTGATACGGTTGTTGAGCCTCATCAGTACTGACTCCTTCTGGGTTCCATGAGGAAGAGGGCCTAACCCTGATAAACTTGAAGCACTTGGAGAGAACGACCCATTCCCTACATCCGGTGATGAGGATTTACTGTTATTAGTCACAGGGGTTGATTTCTCACCAAGTGTGCTAGATGGTGAGACCTTTGTTGACTCATTCATCTCATGTTTTGGCTCTTGTAATTTGTTCGAAACATTCTTATTTGCACCATTTTGTTCTTTGGCATCAGCTGTGGATTGGGGAACTTTATCCTTAAGTTGTTCTGAGACATCATTAATTTCTGATTCTGATACATTTTGGCTAGATGAGTTCACATCTTGTGCAGCATTTGCTTTGGCAGTGTCTTTCTCCGAGGTCTGTCCTATAGGCTGTTCATTTTCTTCCCTTTCAGACCTCTTAAGTATTTGGATTGGAGGAGCAGCATCTTGTTTGATTATATTTGATTTGCTTGGCTCAGTTGCAGAAGGGTCAACATCATGCCCATCAATGCTACTGCTTTTCTCTTTTGTGTTTTCCTCTTTGGCAGAATCCACAGTCGGTGGGGCTGGAATGGGTTCCACACTGATGTCAGATTCACTCTCTTTTCCTTCCTTATGCGTGCCATCAGTCTGACCACTAACATCATCAATGGCTTTCTGTGTTTGTTCTATTGATGTATGAAGAATCTGTTCAGTCTTGGTCTTTGTTGCTAATATGTCTGACTGTCGGGACTCACTTGGCTTTGCGGCACCTGTTGGTGTTTTTGTCGACAAGATAAGCACAGGAGGAGAACTGGTTTCTATTCTTTCATCTTCTCCATGGTACATTTCAGGTGGAGTTGGTTCCAAGACAATAGATGTCCGAATACTGCCCTCTATTTTTGCTTGTGTATTTTCCATCTTGGTCTGAATCACTTCCATGGGTAACTGACTGGGTAAAAGGAGATTGGTTGTCTCCTCTACAGTCTCTTCTTCTGGTTTGATAGGTTTAGGACCTCGTCTTAATGCCTTGCAACATATGAGAATTGATCCAGCAGTCTGGGCAAAGAGACTAAGGCAGCAATGTTGAGACGTAGTGGAGTAGTTCTCCTGAAAGCACACATCTTGTCCATTGCATTTGTCATTGTGAGTTTCATTGAAGTTCTCATTATCAGGGCCTTGTGTGTCATCATCCTTAGTTATGTCATCAGGAAGACTTCTGTCAATGAAAAAAGAAAATGAAAATCAAATTCAAAAGAACTGACCACTCATACAGACAAATATTTGCTTTTTATTGACTAGATGTACTCTCCTGAATATTATATAAATATGATACACAAATCTAAATTAAATTGCCCTGGACTGTCAAATCACAAACGTTTGATGTTTTGAATACAGCAAATAAATGTTGTACGGTATATACTGCCTTTTCTAATCTATCTTGACGTGAAATTGAAAATGCCTTTAATTAGCAAGTACGTGTATTCACTGGCTACTTTACTTCAAAATATAATATTTTTGGAGAAAAAACAACAATCAATCACAGAAAATGGATAGCTATTCAGAGCACTAAAAGCAGAGAAAAGAACTTCTACTTTTAAAATATATTTAAGATTTGAAGACTTTGGCCAAAAAGAAGAATTGTTGTGGTCTCACTGTACATAAGCATCAAGAAAATCTGAATTCCGTAAAATCTATGACTATAAATGACTATAACCAGCAAATTTCTCTCATAATATAGTTCATAAAAAGAATTTCAGATTAGCTTTAACCAGAACTACGGCCCCTGCAAAGTAATAGAATTTTAGGTAGGTATACGCACCTCTCCATCAATATCTCCTCTGTATTCACACCATCAGTCATGTTATCAGTGTAAGCATCTGTATCTGACTTGGACCCTGTTAAAACTTTGGCAGCTTTCTCTACAAGCTTGAAGACAGCATCCTTAGCATTTTCTAGTATACCAGTCCCCTTTAGATCTTCAGCTAATGGTGTTGGATGGACAGGCAGCACATCTAAAGGACAGTCAATGAAATGGGTTTCCTTAATATTGAGTATGAATTTGATGTGATCATTGACAGATTGAAGCATAGGTGTGAGAGAATCTCTCTCAGGCAAGGGCAGTTTGACTTCATTAGATTATTTGTTATTAAAAAGTATTCTGGGCTACAACACAAAATCAATCAAATGTTACAGAATGCAAGAATAATAATGAAAAACAACAACAATGGACAGTTGTTTGTCTTGAAAAGCAACTTGTAGGTATTTCTTGCATTTATTCAGGGTGTGTTTAATAAATAAATTCAGAATCATTCAGTTAAATAAAATGTGTTCTGATGCGACAATACAGAGTGCATCACAAATCACTCTAAATAAAATGAAAAATTATAACTATTTATGATTTCACGCCCATAATGTACAAAGCTTAATCTAACCTATCATGTGGCCTGCCTTCATGACAAATTCCAGGAGAGTATTATCCAACTTGCTACAACATCAAGTAACTTTTTAAAGATATTTTTTATTATATCCCTCATGTATAGTTTTTTGCATTACGATTGTACAGAGCACGAAAAAGGGATAGTTCACTATTAAATTTGAGAGCGTGAGAAAATTTACTATTTGGCGTGGTATAGTACATTCCGGATTCCACTTTTTCCACCGATCACCGACATTTCTGCGATCGATATCTAAATTTCTTCAATTTCTTCAAACTAGCAAAGTCAGCAAGCGTACAGGATTTCAAATGCCTCCAGTGGCCAACTCCTGCGGTGTCACGGCGCTCACGCTATTGAGCAGTATTGAGCTTTGTAATAGTGAGATGCTCATGAGGGATATAAAACAGATATACAATGTCTTTCTTGGCTCTAGTAAAATATGAGCATTCAGAGGCATAAATAGTAACATTCCCTTGAGGCAAATTTATATCAAATTCACTTTCTGTATTTCGGGATTTTTGTAAGGAAATAAAAGCCGATTTTGATGATGATCTTGTGGATAACGAAGCCCTATAGACCTCCTTCTCTCGCAGTTCTACGCTGGATCTTGGAATCAAAACGGTGAATACTACAGCAAGAAAACAATCAAGCCTCGGGTATAGTAAATTTGATATAAATTTGCCTCAAAGTAAAGTTACAATTTATGCCTCTTCATTAGCTCATAGTTTTTGCTAGACCCTCGAAAGGTATTGTATATTTGTATATTATTTTCTCTCAAATCAAATACATATTGTACAAATCATTCATATTAAACAAAATTGTACATATTCTTCATAACAAAACTGGATGAACTGTACATTGATATTTAAGCTATATATGATCAAAGAATAGTATACTTGGGAGAAAATGTTTGTCTATTCTCCCATCCTTTCATGTTATCTGTTGAGAGTCTAGAAGGGCAAAATAAGTAGACTTTGCCACCCTTCTGGCTCTCAAGAGACGATACCTTAAACACAAACAAAGATTCTTACCTTGTTCTGTTGGAGACCCTGAGTTGACTCCCTCTGCATCATCTATTTCCTCCACCATGCTTGTACCAAACACCCTAATAGAATGAATATACAAGGACATTTTGAATGTGTTGTTCATGTGGTTTTGGTTATTTGTTTGATATGGGCTTTCTAGGTCTATCTTGCAATGTAATCTCCTTAATGCAGTATATAAATCTTGTTGTCTCTGTTCAATGCTCTTATTTGATTTATACAAACAATTATTTGTTACAACTTTCCCTGCCTAGGTAGACTTATGAACAAACAATTACCCATCAGGGCCAACCTTTGTCATGTAGATGATGTGTCTGGAACATAACACTCGAGCAATGTGGCAGTTTGGGTTTATGATCCATAGTAAATACAAAGTTAAAGAAAACTCCCTCAGATACATTCAACTACTTGTGCAACATCTTACAAGAAGGAAACTAAAGGATAGCATTTGAATACACAATGTATCTATTTCTCCTACCATGTTTTACCACAGATAGGTAGATAGAAGGATTGATAGAACCAACATTGATGGTTGAGTAGAGACTTACCTGAGTACACTAAGAGGACAAAAATGTTCTGAGCCAAAGAAAGTAAGCATCTCAATCTTCATGTACTTAGCAAACATGGTTTCTTCATTGAGAGGAAAGTTCTGAAGAGACCTCTCATCTCGAGCTACGAAGATACCCAGTTGATGCCACTCTCTCACAGGGTATCTGATGTAAAACAAAAAGAAGAAGAAGAAGGGAGAAAGAAAAAGAAATGCTGGGTGGATAAATGATACTTATGACTGTTAATTTATTACTCATTACTCACATAACCATCGCTTTCAAGGAATTTATTCTGAAAAATCATGGTGCTCACATTTATTTTTCATCTCTTAAAAATAACAATACATGACTTCAAACACTGATAATATGGCAACACAGGTACTGTCATTTTTTTCTTTCATTTGTGAAGCATCATCAGTACCCTCCTTGTTGTTGTTGAGATTAATGGCGTTTCCATCGTCATTGGATGATTTTCGCCAGGCAGTGTGAGAGGGCGTAGTTACTGGTCCTCTCTTAGTACTTTTGCTCTGTTGGATCAACGATGGGCCAGTGGCGTTGTGTTTATGAAATTAACAATGTCAGTAAATTATTAGTATATAGTTATTTTCTGTATTGTTATGCAGCTTGTTATTTTAAAGAAGAAATTAGGAAGGAAGGGATGAAGTGGTTGAATATTAGTTGCGATCAGTTCATTACATTAGGACGTTGTACACTCTCATCACTGTTTTAAATGAATATTTTGAACAACCTGCTGTTTGTGGCTATTACCGGTAGTCATCAATAGACACAAGATTCTGTAATGTACTATGAGACCACATATTTTTAAGGAATGAACCTTTTACAAATTTAGACCCCTCGCAAAATTCTTCAAACTTTCCTACTTGCGAAACTCTTCAGTTTTACAGTTATTTATTTTTCAAATTCTAGATCTTTGAAATAACTCACCTGTCACTTATAGAAACTCTGAAGCTTTCAGGAACACATGAGAAAAGCTCATAGTTGGCAAGCTCTATCAACTTTACTTGGATGGGCTCACATAACTCTACAATAAACCTGGTATGAGAGAGAGAGAAAGAGAGAAAGAGAAAGAGAAAGAGAGAAAGAGAGAGAAAGAGAGAGAAAGAGAGAGAGAGAGAGAGAGAGAGAGAGAGAGATTGTGGAACAAAATGTCATAATTATTAACACATACACATTGCTTCCACATACTGATAATTCTGCATACTACTGAGCTTTGATACCAAGTCCAGAAACCTACATTACACAACAATTATAATGATTCACATACCAAGATAGACAATAATTACAGTTCTTAATTAAATGGTTACTCAATTCAGGGCATAAGAGAATATAGATGCAAATTTGAAAGTATTTTGCAGACTATAATAATATACTAAAATCCCATAAAAGGTGTTTCTATATGCCTCAGTCACATTTATAGGACAGATACCAGACCAACACTAAACCAAAAAAGATTAATTACATTATCTAAAATATCATAGATTTTGTCATTTATCAGTTAGTTTGGAGTTGATTCAGCAGTGTGAGTGAGATATTATTGGAATTCCATGAATACATACCAGATACTTTTGGCAGAGCAAGGATTAATCATATAGATATCCCTATTGCTGTTGAGAATAGCAGAAGCACTCTGGGCTTCAGGATTGGTTCCTAGGATCTTTGCACCACAGTCAGCTGATGCATGGTTCTTACTGTTTTCATTTAAATTGAACTTTGGAGCCGGCACAGGAATCCGCTCACCTTGGCCTGTACAGGATTAAAGTGAAGATATCTTAATTTTTACCATTCAATCATCATCATCATCAGCATCATCATGACTTGTAAAGTAGCATTATGAGTAATACCTAATTCAGCTCAAGAAAAATACCTTTGATTTAAATATTGCTACGGGTCATATGTACCTAGTTTTTATCTACATGAATATCATTTGATTATATTACATATACATGTTCATGAGGTTGTCCGTTTTATCAAAGTTTGTGCAAGTCAAGCTAAATGTTGAGCCCTTTTCATTCATGATTTTTGTCAAGCAACTTCCCAATTCTTTCAGGCAAGGGATATGGAGGATAGATCTCAAATCACACTGCATGATGTCATGAAAAAAAGAAAAAAAAAGAAAGAGACTTACCCAATTCTCTATCAAAGTCTTCCTGAGCTTGCTGTAACTTCTTCTCCCTCCACTCATCATACGATGGCATCTCCTCAGTTTTGATTACAACAGTGTCCGTCACATTAGACTTTGTCTCTTCCTCGGTAGTGTCCTCTTTAGGTTTAACCTCCTCATCGTCAGACTCCACGTCAGGCTTTGTCTCTACATCCTTCTTCTCCTCTTGACGTTGTTTTACTCTTTCATCTTTCTCATCCTCTGTTTCCTTCTCTTTTTCTTCTTTTTCAACTATTTCTTCCTTTGTTTCTTTTGCTCTTTCAACTTTTTCTCCTTCTGTTTCCATTTGTTTTTCTTCTGTTTCTTTCTCTTTGTCATCCCCTTTCCCCTTTGTTTTGTCCTTCTCTTCATCTTTTCCCTTGACCTTCTCATCTCCAATGTTTTCTCCTGTTCCCTCTATCTGCTGATCAACTGTTGATGTCTCTTTTCTTTTATCTTCACCATCCTCTGTTGTTTTGATGTCATCTTTTTCTCCAAGGGCTTCTGTACTTAACTGTTCTTTTAATAAATCGTTCTCTTCATTCTTGCTTGTTTCTTCAAGTTTCTCATCATTACTATGCAGTTCAGATTCATCTGTTGATGCATTCGTTCCTTCTTTTTCTGTCATTTTATTGACCAGCTCTGTCTTGATATCATCAGATCTTTCATCCTGATCCAGCTCTTTCATGGCATCTATTGGTTCTTCTTCAGGTTTGGGTGCTTGATTCAGATTTGGATCGGCATCTTGATCTAAACTTGATCTTTCACTTTTATCTATTTTATCAGAATCCAAAGCAATGTTGTTATGTTCCTCTGCCTCTTCTTGAACAACATGTGTTTGTTCTTGAAGATCATCCATGGCATCTTTGGTGTTGCTTTCATTATCCCTGCAATGGGAAGGAGGAGACACATTGAGGGTGAACAGAAGATAAATAATAATAATAATAATAGGCATTTCTATAGCGCCGTCTATCTAGATAATTCTATTCCGAGGCGCATTTATTATTACCCCGGCTTTAGCCTAGCTGACGTTTATACGGCGCTCCAGCATTTCAAGGAATTAATTCCTGCCAGGTACCCATTTACATCACCTGGGTTGAGTGTGGCAAATACAATTACCTTGAAACAGTTACGCTTCTATGGGTGAAATAAAAAGGGAGAAGTCAAATTTATTATTATAATTTTTACATCCTCTTGTTCTAAGTTAAAAAGAAAACAGGCTGTTTGCTTTGAAACAACGTGCAAGAGTATAATGAGTTGACATTAGTAACTTGATCTCAGCACTTGTACATTAAATCATTTCAAAATAGATACATGTACAGTGTAGGTTAAGAAAATACAGATCTTTGGAAAGGGGGTATGTTAAAGAAGGTTTCAAATAGGTGAATAAGTAACTAAACAACATCTGAAACATTAACTTTGTCCTTGTATAAAAAAAAAGATTTCTGCTCATGCATGCAGTTACAATCAACCAAAGTACATAAATTGGCAACTAACAATGATCTGCAATTGCAAGATATTTCAAAATGCATAAAGTATTAAAATACAAATACAAGTGCAGAAGTAGCACCCTGTGTAATGAAAACTCACCCTGATGTATCATGTTGATGCAGTTTGACCTCAGATGACCTTTCTGTATCAATGTTAACAGGTGTAGGGTCACTGTCATGGCTGGGTTCACCATCTGATAAGCTGGGGTCATTTTCTCTGCAAAACCAAGACATGAAAGGAATAACAGACGTGAAGTACTTATCTGGAACCAGACCAATATTTCCCCACTCGTTTTATTCTTACACTTTGTTCAACAAAAAGCCCAGAAGTGCAACAAGTGGCCTAGAGTAAACTTTGAAGTTTTATCTTTAACTTTCCAGTGTCTTTCAACAGTTGTTTAACATGTACGGTAGGCCTATCTTGTAATCTAATTGTTCTTGTAGATATAGGGTCCCTTCTGTGTAAAGGGGCTTGCCAAATAACAGATATAAGGAAGCTTTCCTCACTGTAACACTATAATCCACATTAGTAACTAATATTTATGTTTTTGTTACAGTACTCTGATATTTTTTTTGTCAGTGTCCTCTGTCCTCACATAATAGCCATCGTCTGGTCTTTTCAATCAATTTCTTGTCCAATGCATTCTACTTCATTACATCTTTTTAAGACATTCTACAGTACTAAAATGTGAACATAGATCATGATTTCAAGAATAAATTGATACAATTTCCAATATCCCAGCCAGATCACTATTATGTGGCAAGTGGCAAATGGAAAATTGTGGTTAACATTAAATTACAGTTTGGTTATGTTGGTACCTTACAAGCATCAACAGATATAAAGGAAACAGATTTTCATTAACATGTTATGGCCTTGACATCCATCTTTCACATGAATAAAGTTTAAGTTAAAACTATCTGATCCAATGTTGTTCATTAAAAATGAAAACAATTTGCATAATTTGCAATTCCCAATACATATGTTTCAGTCCCTGTGAGCTGATATGTAAAGAGATCTCATAAACAACATATAGCCAAGTCGTAATACAAAAATAGGAAATTCATGTAATACTTTAAATATGTACGTCTAAGGAGTGAGGACATATCAACATTTGAAGTGACATACTACAAACTACATGTATTCTGTGAGTCTAGATGAACTCTGTAGGAGATGAATGATATAACGGATGTCAAACTGTGAAATGTACTTGAAGCCAGAACCATACATATTCCTCAGTTATTTTGTTTTCTCATACTGTCGTTTCACTTCACAAGTGCAACAAGTGGCTCTGAGAGTGCAGAATACGTCATGAACATGTTATTGTAACATATCTTTTTTCTTTAAGTGCCTCTCAATAGTTTTCAACATTTATCCAGTAAATGTAATCAATTTTGTTTTTCTACATACAACTTGTTAATTAATCCTTTAAATCAACATAGACAAATATCATACACAAAAATATCTTAATCTTATTAAAGGGATTGGGTAACTTTGTCTCAGATTTTGAAACAAAATCCTGGATTTAGCTCATGATGCAATGATAATTATAAACCTTTAGGTCAGTCAGGAACCCCGTGACTTTAAAAAGCCGATCGCCTGTCTGATTATCAAGATATTTATGATTGGAAATCGAAATCAAATTGGTATATTTGTTTTATATCCCTTCTTTACGATCCGAACCGATTTGACACCAATGTTGAAAAATCCCTTTAAAGATCAGTGTGAGGTCAACGTTTGACTTAATGATTGGCGCAGGCTGGCTGGCATATGGTTTTTAATGCGCTATCAATGACAACGACAATTGTCGTTGTCATTGATAGCGCAATTATATTAACGCGCATTTAATGAGACGCGCTAATTGCGCTTTACTTTTGATTGAACGTGTGATGTCACAATGCTTATCTACCTGAAAATCTCAAAGAGAGCATGCGCAGTTCTGCCAAGGAAAAAATAGTGAAAAATATTCGGAGCTCTGGCAGAGATTTGTTTTTAATAGTGAAATTATATTTTATCACGTGACCACCAACTGACCAATCATTTTTTTAGAAAACTCATGAATATTCATAGAAGGGATATAATCAGTGATATGCAAAGAGGTCTCATAAACAACATATGGCCAAGTCGTAATACAAAAATAAGAAATTCATGTAATACTTAAAATATATATGTACGACTGAGGAGTGAGGACATATCAACATTTGAAGTGACATACTACAAACTACATGTATTCTGTGAGTCTAGATGCACTCTATAGGATATGAATGATATAATGGATGTCAAACTGTGAAATGTACTTGAAGCCAGAACCATACATATTTCCTCAGTTATTTTGTTTTCTCATACTGTCGTTTCACTTCACAAGTGCAACAAGTGGCTCTGAGAGTGCAGAATACGTCATGAACATGTTATTGTAACATATCTTTTTTCTTTAAGTGCCTCTCAATAGTTTTCAACATTTATCCAGTAAATGTAATCAATTTTGTTTTTCTACATACAACTTGTTAATTAATCCTTTAAAACAACATAAACAAATATCATACACAAAATATCTTAATCTTATTAAAGGTACTATGTCCCATTTGCAGGCCAAAAAAATGAAAAGGTTAAATTCCAACGGCATTTGAAAGACATTACTAATTAAGAACTTCCCTAAAAAAAAGGGGGGCTTGAAAATGTCTTTAAGTGGGAAAATAACGACTATTAGTTGTCGAATCGACTTAGGAGCTATAGAGCCAGTAAGTAATAGTCTGATTTTTCAGACCATTGTACCGAATGGTCGTACGTTTTATGCTGCGCAAAGATTCAATCAGTTTAATTTTGGCCATTACAAGAAGTGGGTTATTGATGTAGACAAATGCTCATGTACCCTTTACAGCTCATTTTATGTATGTTATTACCAAAGATGAAAAAGCCAGTCAGTCACTCAATAGTGTCTGACAGTGAAGTCTAGCAAGTAAACGGGTTTCCTTGCATAATTTGAATATTAGGACACTGCTAACGTTTAAATTTCACAGATAGGACATACATAACATATTCATAATTACTGCAAAGTTCTACAGAATTTGATGTTGGCTGCAAAAGGGTCATAGTATCTTTAAAGGGATTGGGTAACTTTGTCTCAGATTCTGAAACAAAATCCTGGATTTAGCTCATGATGCAATGATAATTATAAACCTTTAGGTCAGTCAGGAACCCCATGACTTTTACAAGCCGATCGCCTGTCTGATTATCAAGATATTTATGATTGGAAATCGAAATCAAATTTTGCGTTTTCCTAACGGTTTTCATAACACTACAGTCTATTGGGGAAAACAAGTATGGTAAAACCGGTCACTCAAAGATTTTTACTTTTTGAGGTACTTCTTGATCATTTTGAAGCGCAATTTTTTTAGGGCTTCAATATTACACCATATCACAGACACTGATAACACGTAGGGCCGTGCATCTCAGATTTAACATTGTTAAACGATGCCTTTAAGGGTAAAATGAATTAAAACATTGTTGAAAATGACATCTTCATGTGTAAAGTACACTCCTTCAATTTCATTGTTATCTTAATACATGTTATGCAATTTGTTTTTTAAATGTATAATGTATAAAATTGCAGACCAATTAACTCTGGATTATCTTTTAAGTAAATTTAATTTTAAATACACTTCCTATAGCTTAAGAAATGCTCCTCGTATATTTACTTTACCACGAATTAAAACGTGCTTCAAAAAGAAAAGTTTAAGTTATTATGATGCAAAACTATGGAATGAATTGCTGGTAGAAACTAAACCAAATTACTATGCTTTCAAAAGGAGTTTATAATATTTGTGATATTATGTTTGGCTTTTTTAATAGCAAACAAAACAACTGATTTGTTTTTCTTCTCTTTTTTCTGTTCCTTTTCTTTTTTTCTAAATTAGGGCTGTTTGGATTTCTCACCTTCTAACCTATATTTATATATGTATGTGTATGTTTTATTTAACTTTGTATGTAAACCATGTTAATCTAATGTATGTTTCTTTGTAAAATTGTGATTGCTTTTATATATGCACGGCCATGCTGAAAAACAGCCATACATGTATGGCTGAAGTATGCTACCGTGCTAAAATTAAATAAACGAAACGAACATAACAAATGTAGCTGACATCACAGTATACAAACAGTATTTCAATTTGAAGGAAATTCAAACACTTATTTCTATGTGGACTGTGGGGGCAACTGTAATAAAGGATTATTCAAAAGATTATCTAATGACTTAGAGATAATTAAACAGCACAGAAATCTGTTTTGTTCTGCATTCCTGAAGCCCCCCTCCCACCCCTTTCCCCTTCCAAGCTTTGGCATATACATGTACATGTAGGAGTTAAAGATAAAGACCAGTTCTGGTCATGCGATTGCGTTGTGGAATCGATCAGAAAAGGTTGATCATCTAGCATATAAGTATTGGTGTGTACTGTAAGGTTCAGGAATCATCAAAATGATAAGAAATTTGGCCCAGTCTTGGTAAAGTTACAAGCACTGTACACAGAAAGATGTATATGGGACTACGCGACCACGTGCGCGATATCTATTTGGTCCCAATAGATATAATGATTTACCAAATATATCAATTAGTAGGCGTTTTCCCGGCAAAATTTGTATCATCACGTATTAGTCAAAACATAATTATTCTTTCACATGATTGGTAATGAGAGCTTACATTTCATTTTTTTGGGAGAGGGGCGTTTCCAAAACTGGTCTTTACCTTTAAAGGAACCAAGCTGGAATTGTACATTATGGTAGACATAGTAGTGTAGTACACGATAGCTCAGTTGGTAGAGCAGTGGTCTCGTAATCGGGTGACCCGGTTCGAAACCAAGTCGATGCGTTAGTGCCCTTTGGTAAGGCATTAATCCTCATTACCAGGTCTCTCGGAGAGGACCTAAAGCCGTCGGTCCTCTGGTTGCTTACTAACAAGCATTTATGCTTTCTTAGCAGTCAGGTAAAATAACCATCATTACTCATATATATATACAAAACTACTTGCATCATTGCCTTATTGAGCAAAAATATGAATTGGGTGTGTCAAAAGCACATTATACAAATGGTCAAGAGAATATAATACTGTAGGTCCACTTCCTAATTCTGCACATTTTTACTTAGTTTATCATAAGGATATTCAACCATGACTCTTATGTAAATTTTATGCTATCAAACAGAGCAAATCTTTAAGATTTGAAGTATGGTCAGACGTATGGCGCAAAGTATTGTATTACATTCACTGGGTATTGAAACAGATATGCATTTCTCAGAAGTATCTTATTCCCGTTCCAATCGATACGGTTCACGTTTCAGCTGTTTATATACATGTATGTGTGGCAATTGGTTGTCAGGCGGAATTTCAATATCATAGCCATGGTTCTTATGCAAATGTTACGTTATCTAACAAACTTTAAGGATAATTGTATCATATTCATTGCTCTGAGGGTGAATGTTATGTTTCAGTTACTGTTACATCATGAATATGGCAAATGTACTCGATTCTCGTTTCAGCTGTTCATATGTGACAAGCGTTTGTTATGTATAATTTCATTGATGTATCTTAGCATAATGTTCCGATTAGCTTTTGCCTGCCAAACCTAATAGCATACTTCAGGGGTTCAGAAAATCAGGGTGCCACAACCATCATGATATATAAAGAAACAAAGTTAAAATTTCTTTCGCTAAATGTACGAGGTATAAGATCTAATTTTAAAAGGAATAAACTGGCTCAAAGATAGTAAGGCAGATGTAATATTCCTACAGGAGACATATACCGGTAGTTCAGACGATATACATGTAACTAATCTCTGGTCATCACAATGGAAAGGGGACACAGTATTTTCACATCTAGTTCTGGAGTAACTATACTGTTTAAAGCTAATTTAAACTATAACATTTTATGTAAGCGTATTTCTGATGAAGGGAGGTTTATTCTATTGCACAGTAACATAGATGATAATGAATACATTTTGTTGAATATTTATGCACCAACAGCAGGCAAACATGCAGATCAGAAAATTTTCTTTAAACAAATTAATGAACTTTTGCTCCCAGTAAATGATAAAGGAACCTTACCAATAGTGATCAGGTGAGATTTCAACACTCTGTTAAATAGAGATTTGGACAGGATGGGTGGTAACCCTCACATGTATAGTGGTATAAGTGATCTTATAAATGAGTTACAGAGTAATTTGGATTTAGTTGATATTTGGAGACTAAGGAACCCTTTAACGAGAAGATATTCTTGGAGGCAACTGCATCCACTATTAAATACAAAGCAGACTTGACATTTGGTTGATTTCTGACAGTCTCCAAGATTACATACAGAAAGCCGATATTATACCTGGAGCAAAAAAGGGCAAGGATAAAATGTTTATAGAAAATTATAGACCCATAACACTCTTAAACATTGTCGATATTAAGATTGGTTCTAAAGCCTTAGCTTGGAGACTTGAAATTATATTACCATCAATAATTCATCCACACCAAGTCGCCTTTTAAAAAAATAGATACATCAGAGAAGCTGTGAGATTAGTGATCGAGACTATGCTTTACTCTAGGTCTAAATGAATCAGGGGCATTTTATTAAGTATCGATTTCAAAAAAAGCTATTGATTCCTTAAATCATCAATTTTTAATAGAAGTGTTGAAATGTTTCAATTTCAGAAATAATTTTTGCAATTTTGTCAATGTTCTTTGCAGGGACATGGAAAGCTGCGTAATGAACGATAACATTTCAACTGGATTTTTTCCAGTAGGACAAGGGGACCCTCTTTCTCCATACCTCTTTATTTTAGCGATAAAAACACTGGCAATAAATATAAGAATAAACCAAAATATCCAGGGCATAAGTTTAAACAATATTCACGAAATTAAACTCTCTATGTACGCAGACGACATAACAGTATTTTTGTTAAATTTTGAATCACATTCTTATTTAACGGCTGTGCTTGATGACTTTCAAATTTGTTCGTCACTTTCACTGAATTATGAAAAGATGAAGGCAATGTTTATAGGACACTTTAACTTACAAAACCCAGCAATTCCATTAAATATAAAGTTTGATAATGTTTTGACAATTCTCGGAATCGATATCTCCTACTCTTTTGAAGATAGAATGGCACAACTCCAAAGAATTTTATCCAATATCAAATCTCAACTGAACTTATGGAAAGCCAGGAATCTGTCACTATATGGACAAATTCAAATAGTTAAAACTTTTGCTATTTCCCAGCTGTTATATGTAGCCAGCATAGTTTCCATTCCCGATTCATTTATCCATACGGTTAACACAGTACTATACAAATTCGTATGGGTCATCCCAGATAGAATAAAACGTGAAGTCTTGGTAAAAGAGTACAATGAGGGAGGTTTAAAGATGACTTGTATTAAATCCGTTCTTCAAGCTCAGAAAATTAAATGGGTTACAACTTTAATACAAGACTATTCACATCAACTTGAACTAATTGTTGAAAAAACATATGCTTAGAATTATTGTCACCAGTTGGTGGAGCATATATTTTTTATTGTAATTTTGATATGAAATATTTAAACATTGAAGTGTCAAACTGGTTCAGGGAAATTTTAGAAACATGGTGTCTTTTGAAACGAAAAACCGATATTGCTAATCAATGTATTTGGAATAACAAAACTATCATATCAAACGGAAAATCCATATTTAAACCAGAAATAAAAGAAAAGGGTTTGTAAAAATTGCAGATATGTTAGATGAATTTGGATGCCCGCTGCGATGGAAAGATTGTAAAGAAAAGGGACTAAAGTTCACTGAGTATTTTGTATTGTTGACTGTTATAAAAAGATACCAGGAGCATGGAAGCCATTTTTTTGCAGCAAAACTATCACCATCTCGTTAAAGATCTAAGAGATTTTCCTTCTGTTTTCTGTGATTCCGAATTCAAACAAATCCATTACATAATGACAAAGCAACTTTATCGTACTTTTCTAAGACTTAATAACCCTGAAATCTCTAAAAGTATTTACTCATTTCAATGAGCTATATAATATGAATGAGCAACAAGTGTCAAATCTTTTCACTCTTCCAGCAAATGTTACTATTGACTCCAGACTCTGAATTATGCACTTTAACATTTTGAATAATCTAATACCAACTAAACTCACATCACCCCCATTCTCAAAACTCTTCACTGGCTCCCGGTATGTGACCGAATCATTTTTAAGTTGTTGTTGCTAGTTTTCCATTCCTTGTATGACTCTGCTCCTTCCTACAATATGAAGTTGATTGTTAAGTATAAGCCTACAAGACATCTTCGTCCATCTCAATCCTCTTTATTAGTTGTCCCTAAGATGCGTAGTTCCTGGGGGGATAGAGCCTTTTCTCATTCTGGTCCGTCCCTTTGGAATAATCTACCACTTAGTATTTGTAATATAACAGCCCTCCATGACTTCAAAGTTGCTCTAAAAATCCATCTCTTTCTAAACAGTGCTATTTAATTAGGACAATTATAATTTTGGCGTAATACTTTGTGTTGTTTTAGCTTACCTGTACTTTAGTTAAGAAAGTGATATGTTCGTGATTGTAATATGTACAGCGCCATGAGCGTCAGAGCCTGGCGGATACCGGCGCTATATAAATATCCATATTATTATTGATGAATGGCTGGCATGTATAGGAAGGAAAAATAGTTCACTGCATGTGCTCTTTTTGCAATGCGTCACCCGAGACAATGGGGGGCTATAAATGTTCTTTACTTCTTAACCTCTCTCTTTCCATTTAGTGTCGGTCTGTTGGTCGTATCGTCTGTGCGGCCGGGTGCGGCGGGCCGGGGTATGCAGAAGTATCATGCTTTGTTTTCTTATGTTACATTGCAATGTAAAACAATATGATTGTAAGTGTAAAACAATATGATTATTTATTTATTTTTCTGCCAAAAAATGTAACACATATATTCTGTAAATCATTGTATTTTCTGACCAATAAAACTTATCAAGATTTAAAAAATAAGGATATTCAAAACAATTGACATTTTGTCAATTTTGGTTGGGAGTAGTGTTAATGACCAACATGATATCTATCAAATTTATAAAAGTTTGAATTTGTTTTCCTTAATCATCTGGCATAACTGGAAACAAATTCATATTGGAAGTTTCATAATACAGATTGTACACAGAGCTAAAGCACATCTAGCAATCTAAAATTACCACTGATTAACAAATTACTCTATTACGAGATAAGGCACTACCTTAATGATTTTTATCAGTTCCTTAAAATGAACTCCAACCTTGAGAGCCACTGTCAAGCTGTGCGAAAAACACATTTTCCTCCTCGATATTTATTATCGCGACATGAATATGCTACCTTTAACTTGAATCACATGGAAGCCAGACTGTACTTTGTTTGCTCTGTCACCTACTCAGCTTGTGGTGAGATGATGAAAATAGGACAAATGTTTTTAGCTGCAATGTATTGCTACAGACGTCAAATGTTTGCTGTGATGCAATTTACTGTGGGCATTATTTTTCTTACAGATATAGATCTGTAGTTTAATAAGCTTGAAACACGATGCTGGGTTTATGCTACAGCCGACTTTCAAGTGTGTACCAATCAACAACAAATATTTTGCTCTGTCACTTTGCTTTATTCCAAATATGACCTAGACTGTAAAAAGATATTGCAAGTTACAATACACTCTCAATCAATATAAAAGCGACTTGTGACTAGACTACTTGACCCAAGTCCGACTTTGGTTCCATAAACAGGATTTTTTAATATGTCATTCCTAATTTTCTTCATACTTCTTATTTGTTAGCAAATAGAATACTGGGTATAGTTTGTTTTTTACAATATAGGTTGATTTTATACATTCTAGTGGTACAGTACATAAATTATCTTTTTAGGTGATTGCTACACTTTAAGAAAGGAAGTTAGATCAACATCCAGGTATTCCCTTTGTTAACTTGACTTTAGTCTTTATGCCTGGTTTAACAGTACCGGTATTTAAATACAGGCCACATAGGGATAGGGTTCTGATTAGTTTCTACATACATGTAGGTATACAGGATTGGGTAAGGGTTAGTGTTAGGCATGGTGTTGTGTCCAGCAAGGATTAAAGTGAGGAATTTGACTCGTGTACAAGGTGAATTTGAAGAAATTGCTACCAGAGCACTGTCGTAGAATCATTGATATATCCTGTAACCAAAAAAATATTTCGAATATTTGAGATATTTTCTAAATGTAAAAAATTGTTTGTCGCTATTCATACAGGTTATGTGCATGCAGTAAATGACTGATTATCACTAATACATCGATAATTTTAACACAGAACTCTAAGAGCAACTGGTCATCTAAAATACTCTTGATCCCCAAATTGTAACAATTAGGCCTACCCTAAGATGTGGCACAACCATAGGTGATGTTCAAATTTGTATACTAAGAACATTCCTTACTTTGATATGGAAATAAATCTATCCTCTCCCCATACTATAAGATTATGAGTGCATTCATATTAAGGGCAAAAACCAACAAAGAACAAACAAACAATATCTTCATATGCATAGCAAGAAACCAGACAATATGTGAAATATCCAAATCACTTAATATTCTACCTTGTCAAACAAATTACACTACCGGTAATCTTAAAATTAAAACTTCAAATTATGTGATAGTACACTTCAAAGTATGTGATAGTACACTACAATGTGGGAAAGCATGCAAGGGGTGACATTTATGTAAATATGCATTTATAATGACTTCGATTTTAATCAATATTAATGCATTAGATTGCTAATGAGTGATAGAGCAGATATTGTGGGTTTGAAGCCAGAAGGTTATTATCTCATATAATTTCAAACAGAGTTAATACCTACATGTATCTAGCTTCAGACTGGCAATGTCCTACTATAGAGGGGACTTAATGTACATGTATATATAGCCTGACAATACAGAGGGCCTAGATATCAAATACAAGAAGGAATTTCATTTTGTAACTTCAAATAGAAATATATATTTTTGTGGTGTACAAGGGATTTCAGTATGGACCAAGGTCTGATAAACCAGACAGTGGTCTTCCATCTGAAAGATCTAGGATTGGAAACCATGATCATACCTGCCAACATTTGACAATAAGAAATCTGTACCCTTAGCGGGAGTCTGGGGCACAGACCCCAGCGGTGTCAAGGGACGGCGCTCTGTAGGGTCACAGGCATACATGTACGTGTGTATTGATCAGGCGATCGCACTGCCTTACCATGGCCATGTATGCAGCGGCAGAGTAACCGGCAATACACGGTAAATCTGTACAAAAAAGCGAATACAAATTCACTGCTCGATCGTGCAGCCATTCAACGCACGTAATACACAAACTCTCAAATCGCAGCACATGGTAAAACAAGCAAAATTACGCTTTAAAGGGATCCGGTAAATTTGTCTCCTCAGATTCTGAAACAAAATCCTGGATTTAGCTCATGCTGCAATGATAATTATAAACCTTTAGGTCAGTCAGGAACCCCATGACTTTTACAAGCTGATCGCCTGTCTGATTATCAAGATATTTATGATTGGAAATCAAAACCAAATTTTGCGTTTTCCTAACAGTTTTCATAACACTACAGTCTATTGGGGAAAACGAGTATGGCAAAACCAGTCACTCAAAGATTTTTTACTTTTTTGAGGCACTTCTTGATCATTTTGAAGCACAACCTTTTTAGGGCTTCAATATTACACCATATCACAGACACTGATAACACGTAGGGCCATGCATCTCAGATTTAACATTGTTAAACGATGCCTTTAAAATAAAAATTTTAAAAATTAATAATTTGGTCATTCAGAATATTGAAAAATCAGAATCAGTTGGCGGGTATGCATGCAGATACCTAAGCTGCCCTTGTTTCTACGACACACACTCCAGTGACAATTGTGGTAAATTACCTACACTAACTAACTTCCTCACTTTAAATCTGGACCAAAAACTTTGGACATATCTATCAAGGTATTAAAGATGTACCTGGTTAAACTGTAATGGTCCACTACGGAGCACAGAGTGTCAAGCTCTTCATTCTGTACATATTACTAAGAAGAATCTAGCCATGAAGTAGAAATGAGAAATTTCTTTCATGTTGACATGATTCTAACCCTCACCACAACCACAACCCAACTACAACCCTGTTAAAGGTAAAGACCAGTTTTGGAAACGCCCCCCTCTCAAAAAATGAAATGGAAGCTCTTATTACCAATTATGTGAAAGAATATGTTTTTACTAATACATGATGAGACAAATTTTACCGGGAAACCGCCTATTAATTGATATATTTAGTAAATTATCATATCTATCCGGACTGGATAGATATAGGGTAGTCCCATATACATCTTTCTGTGTACAGTGCTTGTAACTTTATAAAGACTGGGCCAAATTTCTTATCATTTTGATGATTCCAGAACCTTGCAGTACATACCAATACTTATATGCGAGATGATCAATCGCATGACCAGAACTGGTCTATACCTTTAAACCCTGCATCTTTGACAAAATAACGTCAGAGCTTATAATGCGAGAGCAAATGTTGGGTTAACGTTAAGCCAAAGAACTGAAATTATTCAATCTCTGTTGCATGAATGACACAGTCAGGAAAAAGGGGAAGGAAAAAAGGCAGAAGGAAAAAATAAATGTCAGGAAAACACTTCAATGCCCACCCTACTCCTTCCCAACTGAATGAGTCTGGGAAAAATCAGTGGGGGAGAAATTCATGTCTGCCCTGGATAGTAGGCTTCTAAAGTTGGTTCTGCCTTCCTGCTTCCCTTTCAGACAATCCTGCATCTGTATGTGATTCCCAACATTCATGTACATTGTAGCTGTAACAACTACATTTCTGTTAAAACATTCAAAGGTGCAGAGTTCCCCTTTGTAGTAATTAGTATTCTAAGATATGATTTGAATTGTTCTATAGTGTAAATGTCCTTTTAAAAATGTGAGTGAATTCGGTAAAAGATATTTGCTCACATCATACTTTTGGTCTAGACTTATTCTAATTCATTATCCATGTTATGGCTTACTAAATCCTGACACCACCTTTAATAATGCTATGGGTGGGATGTAAGTTTTCCCCAGTCATGCTCATCTACCAAACCATACTCTTCTACTCCATTACGCATAGTGATGTATGCATAATCAATTATCAGTCCCTGGCATGCATGCTCCACATATTTTTATCCTTTCATTGTAGTAGCTGAGGTAGAGGAAGCAGATATATGCTGGTAGCACCCAGCAGTGTGTTATCATGGTCAGGACCAAGACTAAATATACAACTTGAATTATGAAACTGAACTTACTACGTTTCTAGTACATTCTTCTACCTAAAAACATGAAAAGCAACTTATTATCATATTCTTCTTTGATTTTTCCTCTATTCCTTTGGCAATAATAACATGTCTTGTTTACCCAGGGTAGCCTCATCAGTATTAATACTATTCTCCCTGAGGGCCCTGAAATGGCCGCTGAAGAATTGAAGGATTGAAGAGGGAGTCAGGAGGCACATTTATACGGTCAAGTACCTCATTAAAAAAAAAATCACGGTTTTTGGTGCTCCCGTTTACACTTGTGCGGAAACATCACCGACTGAAAAGCTCAGTGATGTTTTGGTTGGTAATGCGTATGTGTGGTCTTCCCATTGCAAAATGCATCTTCGATTAGCTGTTTTTACTCTGTAGCTACTTTATGCAAATAAGTCTTCAAGGACGAAAGCTAGCCCCGCTCCTCAAGTCACGTGACAAACCTCGCGATGTTTCAGCTGCGAGCGTTTATACTCACCAAACACGCCAAAAAATCACACTTCTGTTTGGAATGTTTCGGGCTTGGCATTTTTGTCGCTAAAGCGTAGTTGCCTTGGAAACATCACTGAAACATCGCGGTCAGGCTCCGGCTTGGCACTTTTTGGCGTGTTTGGATGCGAGAGTATATGGGCCTAGGGACTCTGAAAAAATTAGCTCACTTTCCTGATACAAACCAGAAATTCATATTTCAAGTGACATCATCCAGAGCAGCGCTCAAAATACACCGGGGCGATGGGCGATTCGCCCCCGTGAGCTACATAATCGCCTCCATCAGAGTACTCACGGGGGCGATTGCAAACTTTAAAATCGCCCCCGTGGAATTATAGAATAAAGATTATCTTTTCTGTTATAACTTTCACACAATATTGAGTTTCAACTTAATATGTATTTCAAACCTTAAACCAATGAAATGGAACTATGGAAGTTAGATTAGCGTGCCGGATTTCTCGCTCATATTTTTCGGTGTCTAGAGGCCGCCATATTGTAAACAAATGTGCGCTTATTCGCCGCAAGAGGGTGCTTTATTTCCTAACTCCACATCAGATTCTCTATGACTGTATTACCCATACAAACAACGGAAGCTCGCAGTGCAGTGCGACTATCAGCAGCGGCTATAGCGCCGCGGTAGTACCGGCCGGTGTGCACGCTGCCGCCACATATCTGCTGGAGCTAGAGGTGATCGCGCAAGGACCGAAACATGGAGAAGTTTTTCGTTGTGAAAAGCGTGAATCCTCTTAAATCTGGTGATTCCAAAAGACCAGCAAATAATTAACCTCGACCAGTAAATCAATATTGAGAAGGAGAGGAAGACCAAAGATGTTGTGGAAGATACAGTAAGGACTAAAGAAAAAATGTAATATGGTTGCTTTGAATGATAAGGCCCAATAAGGGGGAATGTGCAGAACGGGAAGAAACGGAGAGAATGTCATATCGGGATTAAAGTCGACAGTAACCCCTATGTAACTTGTAAAGTTGTAAGAGGGAAATGCCGACTGAAATAAGTGATAATAAGTGGCGGATCTAGGGGGGTTTAAACCCCTGGGTTGCCAAGTGAAAATGTGATGTGCATGGAAAAACGCCATCATGTGTCCAGACCCACACAGTATCCGCATCGTCATTGGATCAAACCCCCCTTTAAAACTATTACTTGATTTAAGACATTATCATGCACTGCTCTTTATGATCTCCATTGTGTTAGTAGATGCCAGGAAAACATCACTTACGGGGAAATAGCAACAACAAAAATCGCCTCGCCGCTACGCGGCTCCTGGACGATATGCTCTGCAGCGTCATTGGGTCAAACCCCCCCCTTAACAAAAAGCTAGATCCGCCCCTGATAATGATGAAATAGCAAAGAGTATCATGAGTACCAATTCAATAGAAATTTCCATTAAAAAAGAGCCCCCGTCAGTACTAAAATAGCCCCCGTGAGAAGGCTCACGGGGGCTCTTTTTTTTTTTTGGAAGAGCCCCCGTGGACAAAAAATTAATTTGAGCCCTGATCCAGAGTGAAATTACTAAATCTAATTGCAATTAAATTAACCAGTAGCACACACTTAGCCCCTGTGCATTATGGTAAACTATACCATGTTTCATATTATAACTCTATATGATAATTGATAAGTAAAAAGATTTTGTGTGTGTGACTGTTGTATAACAAAACATTAAATAGAATAGTGAAAGTTTTGGCAATGTTTCAAACCAGAACTCATTTATCAGGTTAGACACGCTGTCTGAAAGTCATATTGCCTGATAACAGCATACAACCCTACTCTTCCCTCAAACTGTGCAATGTTATACAATAAAATATGATACAACATGTTGTATAGGATATTTGACAGATATGGGATAATTCCCCTTTCATTAAAAAGCTACCAATTGCCTTTCTGTCTAAATTGTCCATTTTTGTGTGTCTTTATTTAACTATTCTCTATGGATGTGTTTGAGTATTGTTCTTGCGTGTTCATTGACATTGATCACTACATAGATTGAGATAGGCACAAACAATTAATATTAAACAGAAAATGGCAAAGATGTTAATCAGTATGACAAGAGCAGGTGGTGACACCTCAAATATAGGAACTGGGCCAAGTTCTATTCATTCTCACTAGTTCTATTCATATTTAGTAATCAATAGTTACGATAGCAGTGATATGAATTAGGATGACTCTCACGATTAACCATAAACTGATCATGTTTGTTCATTTACGTAACACTAGAGTGGCCAAAACAGAAATCAAGTTACATGTACCTAGTTAAAATATTGCCTTAACATTATATTGTCAAATTGAGTATGCTCATACTTAAAAAACGATAATTTCCATGACAAGCAGAAGCTAGACTGATTACAGTCTAGAGTAAGTTAGTCTAGAGGGGAGAAAAATTATTTGAAAGAACTCAAAGAAGAGCAAAAGAGAACTGGAAGGAGTGAAAAACTTTCAATAAAGCTCAAGGAGGCATCCATCACTGTGTAACCCTTAGACTTTTGATGGAAGTTTGCAGTTATTTCTTGTTGTTATACCCTTACTGTTGACCTGTTTCATACTTTCATAACCCTAACCCAAGCCCTAATTCATATTTGTAGCATATGATTAGTGAAATGTATTTCATACTGGTAGGTCATGATCAACAGAAAATGTGTCTCGTTCAGTTTCCTACCATAACTTTACCTGTGTATTGCACAATCCACATACACATACACATACACATGAATCATATGTAGAGAAATACAAATATGTACATGCTATTTACTCAAGTTCTTCAGATTCTACCTTATTTACTGAATATAGAGAGAGCCCCTCTCCCCTCCATTCAAAAGACCAATTATAAAATTTGTACTTAGGCCAATTCATGCATGTACATGATTATTTTTCCTTTCACTGTGAATTAGGTATATCAATTTCTGTCAGCATTCATAGCAAATGAAATTACAGTGCAACTGCATCAGTTCCAAAATGCAAATCATATTGTGACGACACAGTAACAGATGTTAGAGGTTTCCATTACTTAATTATTAAGCAATTACCATTCTTTCAGCTACAGGGGTTTGCCAGCCAAACTTAAAAAATAATTTATCAAAGTTGTACGGCATAGTGTAACTGAAACAAGGTAAGCTGTTAAAATGGCCTTAACAGCTGCTTAGCATTGCACAATAAATCAGATCCTGATGTGCTGTTTGATGTTATTCATTGTTAAAGGGTACTACCAATCACCAAAAACAAATAATTTGTAAACAGCTGGAATTTACAAAATCAACCTTACAAATTTACTTAGCATTCTATGTGTTAAAGGTAAGGGTATTAAGAAAATAATGGATAACACAATACCCGCACTGTCAGACTTGCGTTTTGTAAGGGCCCCTATTTTTTGTGAATGCATACAGATAATAATAATCCGTTCTTGTATAGCGCATAATGCATATCATATTATAAAACGTCCCTATGCGCTTCCAAAGAGCTTTGGAAATTATTACCCTAGCTTTAGCTCTGGCAGCCGTTATCAACGCATTTCAAGGACCTGGGTCGAGTGTGGCAAATGTAGATTAATGTCTTGCCAAAGGACATTAGTGACGTGGTGGGACTCGAACCGCGGACCTTGTGATCCACAGTCCAGTGACATATCCACTAGACCACGACACCTCTACATAAATATCGGATGCATTGATTAGCCTACTAATTTTTCACTTTAATTCTTATTGTGAATGTATCTAAACTTGTAATATCTCTTTGTAGAAGGAACATTCAATGCTCACATTTCAAAACAAAGGCAATATGGAACCCTTAAAGATACTATGTCCCTTTTGCAGCCAACATCAAATTCTGTAGAACTTTGCAGGAATTATGAATATGTCATGTATGTCATATCTGTGAAATTTTAACGTTAGCAGTGTCCTAATATTCAAATTATGCAAGGAAACCTGTTTACTTGCTAGACTTCACTGTCAGACACTATTGAGTGACTGACTGGCTTTTTTCATCTTTGGTAATAACATACATAAAATGAGCTGTAAAGGGTACATGAGCATTTGTCTACATCAATAACCCACTTCTTGTAATGGCCCAAATTAAACTGATTGAATCTTTGTGCAGCATAAAACGTACGACCATTCGGTACAATGGTCTGAAAAATCAGACTATTACTTACTGGCTCTATAGCTCCTAAGTCGATTCGACAACTAATAGTCGTTATTTTCCCACTTAAAGACATTTTCAAGCCCTCTTTTTTTAGGGAAGTTCTAAATTAGTATTGTCTTTCAAATGCCGTTGGAATTTAACCTTTTCATTTTGTTGGCCTGCAAATGGGACATAGTACCTTTAACATACAGAGCTAAATAATTTTGGGTGATTAATACACTCATAGTTAAGTATGAAAGAGAACCATATTTGAGCAAATGGTTTAAGGTAGAATAACCATGCATAAGACCCTCTTATTCACTGACTTTCCTTAACATAGCTGAAAGACACGGGAGGTATTTTGAAAAATATTTGATCATATATTTTACTGAAGGGATTTTGATTCTCATATACGGTAAATCTAGATCATGAACATATAATATGAGACTTTAAATATCTCTTCCGACAATAAACGATAACATTATTTTCAGGGTACCACTGCATGTATATAAATGTACCCTGAACATTATGATTCAAAAACCTTGTGAGAGCAATTATAATGGCAATGTTTCCTGCATGAGGAGGAAGTTGGCTTAGAACCTTACTTTACCTTATCATATTAATAACAAATAGCAACTTTCTTATCTTTAAATGTATAAAGGCTTCAAAATCTCTCTCTCTCTCTCTCCCTCTCTCATTTTTCTATTAAGCAAGTCTATTAAGACACATCTATGAAGAAAAGGTACTTCACAATGAAAGTAAACACCACTATCTTACCTGTTTATATCTTCATTGATAGGTAATCTCTCTGTTCCCTCAGCACTTTCTAACAATCCATTGGTTCCTTCTTCAACAGCATCTTTGACACTTAAAAAAAAAGTAAGTGGAAAAATTACTCTTTAATTTAAAGGTATAGACCAGTTTTGGAAAGGCCCCCCTCTCAAAAATGAAATGGGAGCTCTTAATTACCAATCATGTGAAAGAATATGTTTTGACTAATACGTGATGATACAAATTTTGCCGGGAAAACGCCTACTAATTGATATATTTGGTAAATTATCATATCGATCCGGACTGGATAGATATCGCGATCGCGTATATAGTCCCCATATACATATTTCTGTGTACAGTGCTTGTAACTTTACCAAGACTGGGCCAAATCTTATCACTTTGATGATTCCAGAACCTTGCAGTACACACCAATACTTATATGCTAGATGATCAACCTTTTCTGATCGATTCCACAACGTTTCTTTCACAATGCAATCGCATGACCAGAACTGGTCTATACCTTTAAGAAGCTCCCATTATTCAAAATATCAATAATGACCAATGATTGAAAGTTAATTGGATGGAAGTGGAAAATAAAAAAGAACATAGAAAATTGTTATTAAACTTAAAAAAAAAAAACAGTTATGCAATTTATGACATATGTTCAGATTGTCAGTGAATATGAAAATATCAAGCTAATATCCCATACTTTTTTTGCTTTCCACAACATTTTTTACTTTATTATCCTTTTATAGTTTCCAATTGATTAATTTTTATATGAACAATGTATCAAAGTAGAGGTTTCCTACATAACTCTGAACTATGAGACTCAAAGCAGTTGGTGTTACTCATGAAGCATGAAAAGAGACCAAACAAGATACTCCCATACATGTACATATATACTGTACATTATGAAGTCTGGAAGAGACCAAAAAACATGGCGTCAGAGTCAGATATCAGGCATTAGCCTGAATGTATCCCATACAGAGCTACCAACCCCAACTGAACAAAAATCCTATTCTTATCCAAAAAAAAAATCTCATTTTCAAAATAAAAATCCTATTTTTGATTGATAAGTCCTTTTCCACCGCGAAAATCCGTAATTTTTTTTTTTGGGGTTGCCAATTTGAATAAGTTTCTACATACAGGAAGAAAAATTTTGTATGGACCTTTGGTTGAATATGCATGATTTCGTCATGACTGGTGTGTTCGATGAACCAATGAAGATCCCCAAATTGCCGATGTGAGATGCTTGTAGGATAATTTACAGGAGAGAATGGGCAATTTGCCATTGAAAATGCCACACACACACACACAAATTTTGGTTTTTTTTTAAATCGTATTTTATTGAGGCAAAATCGTACTGTCGTAGTTACTTCTAAAAATCGTTCTGGTTGGCAGCTCTGCCCATATCAAAAGGAGAAAAACCTACAATAAGCCCATTTATACATCCCAAACACCATTTTGAAAAATTGTTGTTTTTTGGACTACCATTTACACTTCTGGAAAACCCATAAAAAACGATTTTGGGGTGAGTAGTGTGCATTCGCCACTCGTCGGTGCCCCGCATGCGTTAGCACATAAGTGAAGAGAGTCATGTGAGTAAAAATCAATGTCTTATTGAAGTTTGCATTTACCCTGCAAAATTCAGTGAAACAGGCATTTAAAAAACCACACTCAAGAAATGGATTTTTTAGTTGTTTTTTTTGTCCTGTTCAATTCAATTCAATTCAAAATGGTTTATTTCAAATAAAACTTTCATCGCAGCGTTTAGCCGAATTACAAAAGTTTACAACAAAATTAATAACACATAATGTAATATATAACATAACATAACATGATATATTGAATCTGAAAAATAAATCAGTATAAATACGAGAAATATAGCTCATTGCAACATATGGAAACACAAATTAGAAAGAAATCAGAATTAACATAAAGTAACATAGTTCTACTGAAATCATGTGAAAGAAAAAGGACTGAAGTAAGCAGTAAACGGTAAACGGAGCAAGTGTATGTGGTAGAAAATATCGAGAGTAGAACCGAAAAGTGAGTAGAAAAGTTTGCAAATACAATGTAAACTATTGAAATTAAGAGTGGGAGAGATTTAAAGAGGAAGAGTCAAGGCTGAGACGGGGAAAGGTATAGAAAAAAGCAGTAGAAAGCGAAAATGGGAAGAAAAAATGCATATACAGTAGGAGGATAAAGAAGAGAAGGGAAAAAAGAAAAAGAAGAAGAAGAAAAAGAAGAAGAAGAAGAAGAAGAAGAAGAAGAAGAAGAAGAAGAAAAGAAGAAGAAAAGAAGAAGAAAAGAAGAAGAAAAGAAGAAGAAGAAGAAGAAAAGAAGAAGAAGAAGAAGAAAAGAAGAAGAAAAGAAGAAGAAGAAGAAGAAAAGAAGAAGAAAAGAAGAAGAAGAAGAAGAAAAGAAGAAGAAGAAGAAGAAAAGGGAAGATAAAAGATAAAAGAGTAAAAGAACAAAACAAAGTGAAAATATACAACAATGCCTAAAGTGGACAACAGATCGGGGTGAAGAGGAGGTGATAAACTTAATGTCATGACAGATTCAGTCAAATTCAATTAAATTCAATTCAATACGGTAAAACTATGTAACTACCAGCAAAATACCGGAATGTGAGAAAAATTGTTGATTTTTGGTTGCAGTATAAATGCAGCTATAGAAATAAAATGTGACGTACCTGTCACCCAATATGTCATCCTCTTCAAGTCTGTGAGTCCTAGGGCTAGGTGAAGGTTCTTGAGATGTCTGTGGTCCATTCTTTCCATCTAGATCAATGGTCTCTGATGATAACAAGCCTGAGTCCTGCAATGAAACAAAAAAAAATTCTTCTACATTATTACAACCACCAGGGTATTATTTTATTGTACATATCAAAGAGTCTGCATTCCTAAAATATAAAGTAGGAAGTTGACTGCAATACTGATTTGTTTATTTATCATTGCATTTCCTCTTTATTCATCTCATAACTAAATACTCAATATTCCTTTTTACAAAAATCTATTGGCAAACATGCAATATAATATTCACAGTAGGCCCATTTACACTTACATCCAAACACGCCAAAAAATGCCAAACCAGAGCCTGACCGCGATGTTTCAGTGATGTTTCCAAGGCAACTACGCTTTACCTGCAAAAATGCCAAGCCCAAAACATTCCAAACCGAAGTGTGATTTTTTTTTTGGCGTGTTTTGGCGTGTTTGGTGAGTATAAACGCTCGCAGCTGAAACATCGCAATTGAGGAGCGGGGCTAGCTTCGTCCTTGAAGACTTATTTGCATAAAGTAGCCACAGAGTAAAAACAGCTGATCGAAGACACATTTTGCAATGGGAAGACCGCACATGCGCATTACCAACCAAAACACGCCAAAACATCACTGAGCTTTTCAGTCGGTGATGTTTCCGCACAAGTGTAAACGGGAGCGCCAAAAATCGTGATTTTAAAATTTTTTAAATGAGGTATTTGGCAGTGTAAATGAGCCTACTAAAGCTGTTTACTAAAGCTCTCACTCAAGCGTGGATGCATGGGTGTTCAATTTACAGTCTGATGACATCAATGTCTGATATTATGCAAGATTGGAAATGTGTGATGGACTGTAAGTCTGCAATCCACACACAACGAATTAATCTGTTGAGAGCCAGAACTACAATAACTCTATTCAAAAGGATGAAAATTAACATGCTCTCAGCAGACAAAACAAAAACACTTCACATGCGAACCTATCCAGACCTGGCATATGCTGTCACTATATAGCACAAGTAATCAAGTAAATCTATTTCAGCAATGTATTGTATTAAATAATATTTCATTATAATGTGAATGTACACAACTTCTTGATATACTGCATCATTCCTGGAATAAGGCCAGTTTCATATATTTTCTTTATAAATAACTTCTAAACATGGGTAGTACCTCTTACATACACATGTATGCCCAATATGAACAACACAATACAATTGAGATAGGAAAAATACATGGTTGCCTTTTGTTTGCATTAACATCAATCTTTTTTTTGATCAGGCACAATGGGTAATCTCTGATTGAAGTAAACAAATATTTGCACAAAGTTATTGCTTTCTCAGCATAGAATTATGCTAAGTAAACTCTCTTACTAATTTTACATCTATGTACATCTACATGTAGGATCATATTGGCTTATTCTTTATCTCATATCAGCATACATTCATAATATTGGTTTGGCGCACATATTTTTTTTACATATTTGTATGTTACAAAATGTAACATGTCTGTTTCAGCTTTGTGTGCATCAGAAGTTATTATAAGATGGGTAGAAGAATCCCTGCAATCTGATTGGTCAATTTACTGTGTAGTCCAAAAAAGCGGCCTTGTGTATTGAGGACGTGTTTGGTGTGTTTACATCAAGTTTTAACGATAACTTTTAAATAAAACCTCTAATCACCATGGATCTGGTGTCAAATGATGGATAATTAATATACATTCAAGTTGATATCAATTTCTTTGAGTTATGTGGTGTGTGAAATATAAATTTTGAGCCCAAAAGTTGCCTTTTTTGGGAAATTCTCCCCTCCCCTAATTTTAGCCAGTATCTGCCAAGAGCAAATCTGATATGTAAAAACTATGCGTTTCTATGTTTTTTTCTTCAATAATGGAAAAGAAAACATATCTTTGGCTCAGACTTGATATCCACATGTATTGAAAAGAATTTGCACCACATATATGCTCTGGGCCCCGTATTACAAAGAGTTGATATCAATCGCAACTTATTTGCGATTGATATCAATCGCAACTATGTACATAAGAGATAGGAGACTGCAAACTTGCGATTGATTGGAGGACTTACGATTGATTTGGATCAATCGTAACTCTTTGTAAGACGGGGCCCTGGTCTTCTGAAAAATTACTTGAGGATTCACAAGACCGGCATGTCAGTTTTATGGGCATTCTGACAATTTTTCTGAGGGTTCAAGATACCTACATTGTTGGTCTCGTGGGCTGTCTAAATAATCCCTGCTAAATCACATTCACAAGCACGATTTTTGTAGTTATCTCTCTTTGATTATTTTGAAATATTTGTCTTTACCATGACAAAATTTGAATAAGCGGTCAGATGGAGGGGGGGTGTCAAAGTATAGTTGATAGTGTGTATGTGTGTGTGTGTGGGGGGAGTCACCTGCCCATGCCCACATTTTCTGAAACATCACAGAGTATAGAAGTACTTATCAATTGCATTCAGCACTCCTAATCCTTTGAACTGTCTGGACTGTCTGCATTACTTTATTCATGTTGATGCACTATTATAAACTTGTCTTGGTCATGGACAAGATTATGACAAGCATCTGGAAGAAGAGGGTGGGGGGTGGGGGCAACTGCCAATGTCCACATTTCCTGAAACATCACAGAGTACAGAAGAAGTACTTATCAATTGCATTCAGCACTCCTAATCCTTTGAACTGTCTGGACTACTAAATGTCCAATCACTACTGTCCAGTTAATATACCAAGATACTGGCCCAAATTAGAGGGGAAAAAATATCTACATACAAAAAAGCAGCTTTTCGGCTCAAAATGTATATATTTCACACACTACATAACTCAATGAAATTGATATCAAGTTGAAGGTATTTTAATTATCCATGTTTTGACACCAAATTCATGTTGATTAGAGGTTTAACTTAACAGTTATCTTTAAAACTTGATGTAAACACACCAAACACGTCCTCAATACACTAATACACGTACGGTATATACATGTAATGTATGCATACAGTTAAATACGCATATATGGGCAAAAATGTCATTTTTGTGGAAATCAAATCAATAACTTTAGGTTGCTATAACTTTTCACTGAAAAGAGATATAAGCTTTTCCTTCGCACAGGATATTGTCCTTATACATGGGCAAATTCCTGGAAAGTTATGAAAAAATGCACCTCACCAATTTTGATATATGGAAAATAACGGTTTTTTATTAAATTCAATATTTCAAAGAAAAAAGAAAGAAAAAAAAATCATGTTTTTTTAAACTTAAATTTTCGATGTTAATTAATCCAAATTCCGTTGAAATTGGTATCAAAATGTAGATAATTTAATTTTCTTTCATGTGACACCAAACTCATGGTGGTTCAAGCTTTTCTTATATTAATATTTACAAAATACTTTTTTTCATCAAAAGGGCCACTTTTTTGGACGCCCCCTCTGATTTAGGGGTGTTCGCTACAAATCTTAAAAAACACCTCTGAAATATTGTGTATTATGATAAAATCTTTCGAATAAACAAGGTGTGCTTAGTTTGTGTGATAGTGGCAGGCAAACCCCTCTTTTCTGACTTTGGCCCTCCGCTTAACAGCACTAACTTTTAAAATGCCTCAAAAGCAATGTACATACATGTATTTATTAAAGCGCCCAATTTGGGTCTGTGCTACGAGACAACCACCAATCTTAGCACTCCCAACTCCTTTGGGATAATTCCTTACTGACCTCAATACGTGCCTTCACGGTTTTTTCACCGCAAAGGCTGCCGGGACAGATTACTAGTACGGCAGGAGATTTTCACCTTCCGCGATCAGCTGTTCCATTGCCAACAATGGGATTGTTATCCTGTCAAATCAACATGACATCATAATCTTGTACAGGATCCGTTATTCTGCAGTGATTTTCTTTCATTCCAGTATCATTTGTACGGTAATAAACCAAAATCTGTGATTATGTATTTTTATGACGATCCTTCAACCTAAAACACGAATGTTTAGCAGCTTAAAAAGGAAACCACCGACCCAAACTACATATTCATACCAAGGAACCCACTCTCATTAGCCCACTTTACTTTGTATTATCAGCTTTATTTTTCGAAGGATCATCATAACAATACACAATCACAAACTTTGGTTTCTTACTGTACAAATTATACTGGAATGAAAGAAAATCACTGCAGAATAACGCATCCTGTACAAGATTATGATGTTGATTCGACGGGATAAAAATCCCGTTGTTGGCAATGGAACAGCTGATCGCGCGAAGGTGAAAATCTCCTGCCGTACTAGTAATCTGTCCCGGCATGCTTTGCGGTGAAACAACCGTGAAGGCACGTATTGTTGGCAAGCTGGACATAGCAAGGTCAGTACATGAAGATCCCCCTTATACTCTTTTCACACTTGTTTTGCTTAACCCCGTACTTTGCTTAGCCCCGTACTATCCTTTACCCGGACTAACTTTTTTGGCTTTTCTCACTGCAATTCGTTAGCCCCGTACTAGCTGCATAGCGTGAATATTCATTAATTCGCTTCATTGCGTAGTCCCGGACTATTTTTCGTTTCTGTTCTCATTCATTTGCTTGGCACCGCAATTATGGGTTAGCCCTGCTATTTTGCAGGGCCAGCTAACCCCGTACTATAGGTGGGGCTAGCCCACTTTGGTAAATACGTGTCTGAACAGAAAGTGGAATAAGCTTAACCCCGGACTATAGGTAGGGCCAAGACCCCCCTTTAACCCCACCTATAGTCCGGGGTTAAGCAAATTTTTGCCAGTGTGAAAAGAAAGTGGAATAAGCTTAACCCTGGACTATAGGTGGGGTTAAGACCCCCCCTTTAGCCCCACCTATAGTACGGGTTAAGCAAAATTTTACCAGTGTGAAAACAGTATTACAAGCCTACAATCAAAGGATTGAGCCTACAGTGATATCAATGGTCTGCCCATTTATATTCCAACCATTTTCATGAACTAAACAATTATACTGCTGCATAAGTTGCTGCATAAGTAGCTGCATAACTGTGAAAAATGTTATCAAACTTCTGATATCTACCAATACTTTGGGTATATCTGCTTGTATGGTGCAAGGCATACATATAGGCCTATGTACATGTAGATATGATTAGGTAAAACTTTAAATATTCATAATGGAATTCTCATGTCATTTTACTTGCAGACCTGTTTTTGTTAAACAACTCTCCTCTACATCCATTAGATTAGGACACGGGACTACATATCAGTTATTTTGTTAGTTTTTCTGTATTCAAGTAGCCATATTGTCTCATTTTGTAAACTTGTTCATTTTGTAAAATGATGTCTTTCTTTGCTGAATAAAAAGGACAATAATGATAAATCTAATTTGTACAACAAAATTATTGCTACAGTTGTAGGTTAAAAACACATCATTTAGCCTATTATCTTCTATCTATTTACCTTGGTGACTTAAAAACAACTTTCATAATAAATAGCTTCATGAAAATAGGGCTGAGAAGGGCAAGGTACCATTGAAGATTCTACTTCCATTCTAAATGTAAACAATGATACCAAACGTGTACTACTATCAAATGCCCACGTCACCAGTACAGATCAAACAATGCAGTTTGATCCTGAAGACAAACAAGAGTACTACACGTGTACCTATCTATATGTGCCAATATTATCCCACACATGTGTCATGCACTTCTCAATTTCATCATTTCCTCCTTTCTATAGCATATGTACATTTTCAAAAACAAGTGGAATTTTCTTTCAGACAATTGAAAATAAGACTGGAAAGCAAACATGCACTACTAGATGATACAATAATGATAATAATCATAATAGTGAACATTTGTAATGCGTCATGTCTATACAAATTGACACTTCTGGTGCAGTTGTGAAAAAAATGGCACAATTGTAGGCATACATCTATTAAAAAAATTCAAGAAAAGAAAGCAAATAAACATAATTTTAACATGGTCAGTAAGCAGTTGATTATCCTTGTTCCCTGACATTTTGGGAAGGCCTTCCAATAACAGAACAAATTAGCATATTTGGCTGTAAATGCACAACAAGGATAAACAGACCGGAAGTTTATGGGCTCCAATCATTGAGTTGTAGTCTCTTCATTCATTCATTCATTTTTTTTTCCAATTCTCGTAAAAAATACATTCAACAATATATTATACATAAGAAAATATATAAACAATACAAAGAATATAGAGGAGCCAGCAGAAGGCTTTCAAAGGCTGGGCTCCAATGGCCGCAGATGATTATACAAAGTAAAGAGAAAAGACAGAGTGGGTAGTATACATAAACAAATGTTTACAGGCTAATTAAACATAAGTAACATAGAAATTCCTCCATCAGATGACATTTCTATTTTTGTTTGAATGAGGCTAGAGTTGGGCACATTTTTATATCGGTGGGTATTGCATTCCAAGTATGTATTTTAACAATGGAATATATAAATCATTAGCATGTCTTGTGTAATGTGGATGAACATCCTTTGTAATTTTGAACATATTATCAACGATATCAACATACACCCTGTCTAACAAGAACAAAAATCTATGAGGATTCCCTTTTCTACAGTTTAGACCCCGTTCTCACTCACTTCCTAGACCGATCCAGGCTAGATCGGTCTAACTGTGAGTGTGAACAGACAAGCGGTCCAGGAAGCGATCTTCTGGAGCGATTTTCTGGACCTATCCAGAAGACCTCGCGATGTGGTCTTCTGGACCGGTTCGCTTCCTAGATCGCCCCAGACCGTGCAGTGTGAACATAAACCGTGCCAGGAAGCGATCTTCAACCGGAAGTGAGTGTGTTTTGGCGGGAAAGTAATGAAAGAGAGAAAGAAATTCAAACAGTACAAGAATAAAAACAGAGAATAACATAAGGAAAGATAGAAAGAGAAAATGATAAAGAATAGATAATGGAAAGATAGACGAGAAGATGAAAGATGGATAAACAAAGAATAACATAAGAAAAACAGAAAGAGAAAATGATGGAAGAAAAACAAAGAATAACATGACGAAAGATAGAAAGAAAATAATGATAGAATAATAAACAAAGAATAACATAAGAAGTGAAGAAGGAAAAACAAAGACTAACATAAGGAAAGACAGAAAGAAAAAATGATAATTGAAAATTCAAAGATAGAAAAGAAGATGAAAGATGGAAAAACAAAGAATACCATAAGAAAAACAGAAAAAGAAAATGAAGCAGAAGATGAGGCACTCTATTTGGTTTTAAATTCCGCGCGAAACATTTGACCCACTGACCTTTGCTGACCTTTGCTACCCCAGCAACAGGAGCGGTCTAACTCGTTCGCGCTATACCATAGCAACAAGAGCGGTCTAGCTCGTGAGTGTGAACATAAACGAAGCCTACCTCTGGAGCGATCCAGTGGATCGCTTTAGCCTAGATCGGTCCAGGAAGTGAGTGAGAACAGGGTCTTACATGAAATAGGCCTACATTTCATATGCCAATCTTGTGTTCGTATGTTTGCAAACAATGGGAGACCTGTTGCACCATTAGTCAACTTCATGTCAATATTGACATTACTACTGACAGCCAGGGCCATTGGTGCTGTGAGTGTCATGCTATCATAATGAAGTCAACTGCTTTGAGTGATTGAGTTGTCTCTCCATCTGATCTCCTTATACCCAGGGGGCACAGCAGGTTCTTGAGACATGGAATGTTGTAAAAGGTTGTTGGGTATTAACGTGTTCGGGGGACCTCCCTGCACAATTTCTAGGTGGACAACCTTTGCAATATGCTACTGGAAAAAAATGGCGGCCATTTTTCAAAATGGCCGCCATGTATAACTAATGTTGTACAATTCTGGGGATTACTTTTTAACAGCACCTCATTTTACCATGTGTAAGGTGTCATATGAAAGACAATTAAATTTCCTACAAGATGATACCTCATTCAATAGGTTTCGGGATAATTTGCATAAAAATTTTGAGCCAAAAAGGTGATATTTTACCATTTTTTTCAAAAATATGAATTGCGCCAAAATACATATTTCTCCATATTTATTTGATTATGATGCTCATTGACTTGAAAACTTGCTGAAAAACTGTTCAGCATCCTGATTGATATCATACCCAAATTTCAAGTCTAATACTTTTCTAACTAAAAAGATATAGCGCTCTAAAGTTGACACTTTGTTATGAGCCAAAATGGCAAATTTCGTTGCTAAGGGCTATTTTCTCCTTAGCAACGGTAACATAGTGACGTGAAAAGTAGAATATATCACGAGAAAGTGCTATCACCAAGCAGATGACTACTTTGATAGGAAGTATGATGTCAAATGATGCATTTTCATCATATTTTATTGATAAATATCGCTTAGTTCCCGTTGCTATGGTAATAATATGCCTAGCAACCGATATGAAATGTGTTTTCAGAGTCAATTTAGGATATGGATCAAATAATACGTAAAATCAGACCTGTCCCAAGTGACAGACATAATTTGCCGTCTTAAACATGTTCATAGTGCATGGTGTAGTTCAGAACTTTTACCCTACTCCCTCCCTCCATTGAAATGCCTGCCCCCATCAAAACGTATTTTGGGATGGGGGCAGTATGTTGTTAAGGACATGATGTGTGTTCATAAATGATGCAGGCTATCTGTCAAGTAAAAATAAGTTCTGGTTCCAGGTGATAGTCATGAATTTCAGTCTGAATCATGAAGACAGTGGATGGAGGGGTTGAAATTGGCACCCTTTCCCCTTCTGTGACCCCCCTCTTCTAGAACAAAATTAGAGCAATTTGTCCAAAGCTGTATGCATAAAGTACATTGCAATCGAAAAATTGGTCCAGGTTTGTTTTTCTCCAAGGAATGTTCACAATGCATTTAAAATCTAATGGTTAAAGTTGCATGGGAAAGTTTGTCAATGTCTTCCCACTCCCTGCCTCGAGAATTTGACCCCAATTATGTGTTTTGTACAATAAATTCATTAAGTTAAACCTGCTATTAAGTGTAAGATGATTAAAGACATGGATTCGATTGATAGACTGGTATCATTCTCTAAAAAATAGATTCTTAAAGGTTTGAATCATATCAAATGATAAGTTGGAGTGGGGCAGGGGGTGCAGCTCCCCTGCCCATTTTGAATGTATCCATTTATTGGGCAATCGTCACCTCTTATCAAGGCATCAATGAGCTAGAATAACGACATATACGAGTATGAGGCTAGTTGCTGAAATGCATCTTATCTGGTGTATTTTGATGACGAAATTAAAAGGTTAGGTAGGAATTTGATTTATTTAAACTTCCTTCCAATGTATTAGAAAGTAGAATTATTGTGTAATTTGTGACAGATTTCTATCCATTTAGACTCTTTTTAGGCGATGTTCTTGGGTACCCCAATGAGTCATCGAGTAGTCGGTTATCAAGTTCATTATCCGACTACTGGCTTTACCGGGCGGGTAGTCGATTAAACGATTACTCGAAACGGGCCTAGTGTGGATGCTTACTAACGATACGTCGTATAACGAAACGTCGTATAACGAAACGCAGGTTTGGGCATCGTTTCGAACTAGAACTCAATAACTAATCATGCCTAATCACGCTTAATCACAGAAATTTTGTGTGTGGACAGAACTAGTCTAACTGGGCGGGGCTTAAAGAGAAAGACCAGTTCTGGTCATGCGATTGCATTGTGAAAGAAACGTTGTGGAATCGATCAGAAAAGGTTGATCATCTAGCATATAAGTATTGGTGTGTACTGCAAGGTTCTGGAATCATCAAAATGATAAGAAATTTGGCCCAGTCTTGGTAAACTTACAAGCACTGTACACAGAAAGATGTATATGGGACTACGCGACCACGTGCGCGATATCTATTTGGTCCCAATAGATATAATAATTTACCAAATATATCAATTAGTAGGCGGTTTCCGACTTTCCCGGCAAAATTTGTATCATCACGTATTAGTCAAAACATATTCTTTCACATGATTGGTAATGAGAACTTCCATTTCATTTTTTTGAGAGAGGGGCGTTTCCAAAACTGGTCTTTACCTTTAACGTCGGATCGCACGCGAAAGGAGACCTGACCTCTCATTTCCGCTTCCATTTCATGACCGCAGTAGCAAACTGCGCACCTATACAACATTTCGCTGTAGAGTTTTGGGATTACTTTCTTGTGTGTGTGGACACCCTGGAATTTATACGATGATTCTTTATACGACGTTTCTTGTGTGTGGACACCCTGGAATTTATACGATGATTCTTTATACGACGTATCGTTATAGAGTTTCGGGATAAATTGTTTTGTGTGTGGACACGCTGTTAGTGTAGACTAGGGATTCTCTAATCAAGTTTGGTCAAGCCATCAAAGGCCACTTCGTTTCACTTGGCACAAAAGTCCTTATAGAGCTCCATAACAATCTATGGACAGGCAGTTACCATGATAATAACTCCCTCTTTAATACTTCAGAATATGTGAATGGATGTTTGTAAAACAAAGGCTCCTATCATAAACTTTTCAGAGTTTGTACATATATGTAACCCTAACCCAAATGCACAGAATGTAATAGGATAATGGGGGTGTGAAAGGGGTAATAAGAGTTTACTCTGAAATAAAAACAAAATATTAGTGATTTTTCCCAAACTCAAGAAATAAATCATATACAGGTCATGCAATACTTGCTAGATCAGGCTTGCTAGATCTAAATATACTTGCTAGATCAGGCTGTTAGTCTAGCTCAATCTCCAGCAGTTAAGAAAAACCTTTTTCAGAATACATCAGGCATAGCTACATCAGGCATAGCTACACCATCAGTGATACATGACCACACTGGAGTGTGAAGGGAGAGCAGACACATGCATTGCACATAAATCATTCCATTTAACAATAAGTGAACATATGTGATGTAATAACATTCATCCAGAACCAACCTCTAGGCTCTCCTTATGATATTCAAATACTGCCTTGTCTAAATGTATAGTTAAATGAATATTTCACAAACTGGATGGAAGTAATCAAGCAACATATGAAGAGCTTGGTTCCAAAAGTTACTACATGTACATTCATTTTTATCCATTTTTTTCTTTCCATTAATGTACACATTTCCAGTAGCGGCTAGCCTCATACACACTGACACTTCCAAAAATAAGTAAAAAATGGCATTTAAAAATCAGTTCGGTTCCAAAAGGTACTATATCCATTCAAGTTATGCATTGTAACTTGCATGTACAGTATGCAAGATTTTCGGTTCCAAAAAGTACTACATCCAATTTCGGTTCCAAAATGTACTACCAGTACATCCACAAAAATTAAAAAAACATAACTTCATGAAAAATATTTGTGCAGACTGAGATTTTTTTCAAAGAGTGGTTTTATACTTGTATCATACACTAGTATAATCAGCCAAAGTATCATTCCAAACTGTGATTGCTCACTATGATAATGAAAAAAATCATGTTTTTCTCAGAACTTGGATTTATGGATGTAAATGTAGTACCTTTTGGAACCGAGCTCTTCATATATCAAACTTAAAATAGGATACATTACAATCATAGAGCTTTCTGAAGGTGATCAACTACCCAAAGAAATTTATATTAAAAAAAGGAGAAAAATCTAAAAGGGGTAAGAAGAGGGGGAGAAGAATGCATATCATAAGAAGGCCTACTATCTTTCCCCAAACCATATAAAGGTTAGATGCTGCTTTAAGTATCGGCTTGCATGGTGATGTAGGTCTATATACATGTACAGTAGGCTTACAGTTGCACCATGTGAGAGGGGAGGATTCTTGTTGACGGATAGTCAACCTGTTCGAAACGTCGAGCCCCTCCTACCACCTATCCTCTCCAACTGGCGCTATAGTTCTCTTTAAAACTATAAGGTCAAGAAAGATTATCAACAGTCCTTTTCAGGACTCCCCAATCCCCACCCTCTCACATGGTGCAACCGTAAGCCTACTGTACATATAAAGGTTGTATGATATATTCAAATGGTGAAAGGTCAATGAGAAGAAAGGGAGGGGGGAATTTTACTTTAAGGCCTGCAGGGAACTTATCTCGGAAATGAAAATCCAACATTCAAAGACGGCTTTTACACTTTTGTCAGCAATATTTTGAAGTATACCCGAATGGAAACTCCAAACTTAAACAAGGAAAGACAGTCCCCCTTTCAGATAAATGATCTCTATCTCATTTTAGTGTACACTGCGTCATACCTGCTCTTCTGCTGAATTCTGTTGAACATGGTCCTCAATGACTCCTTCCTCCCTATCTCTCTTCCTGCCCTCTTGGATCTCCAGTTTGCTGACATGGTTCTGGAAGAATTATATGAAAGAGAAGTTAATGTTGTGATAAAAGTGAAAATAATTTGAGAGCTTTCTTTTCCTTTCTTACCCTAGGTGGAAGAATAACATAGCAGTTATTTCCAATGAAAAGGATTGCACTAAAGAGCTCACATATTACACATACAGTATATCTGAAAAGAGTCACATGTGGATCAAATTCTGATGACATGTGTTTGTGTAATCCCATGTACCCATTTTCTGCGTGTCCACTATTAAAGGCATTGTTTAACAATGCCAAATCTGAGATGCATGGCCTTACATGTTATCAGCGTCTGTGATATGGTGTAATATTGAAGCCCTAAAAAATTGCGCTTCAAAATGATCAAGTGCCTCAAAAAAGTAAAAATCTTTGAGTGACCGGTTTTACCATACTCATTTTCCCCAATAGACTGTAGTGTTATAAAAACCGTTTGAAATTTCGAATTCCGATCATAAATATCTTGATAATCAGACAGGCGATCGGCTTGTAAACATCATGGGATTCCTGACTGACCTAAAGGTTTATGATTGCAGCATGAGCTAAATCCAGGATTTTGTTTAGAATCTGAGACAAAGATACCCAATCCCTTTAAATATTTTTCAGCATATATACATCACTTTGTTATACATTTGATTATTCCTAAATCTCAAAATATGCAATACCCAGTAGCACACTCTAGAACTTACGAAGTGGAAACACAAACACAAGTACACAACTATATAAATATATGTAAGAAACCAAAATGTCTCCCATAATGACAAAATTTGTTTCTTCTATTTTTAAAAGGCAAACAAAATCCTCATGAAGAACATGTAGTGAATTATTATATTTATAGACAACTTTGTGATTGTGCGTCATTTGAAGGGGAAATGGAAATGAACCTTATTTTTTTTCTATTTCTTTTTTTGGCCTCAAAAATATTTTTAAAACAGCAGTTCTGGACTTGTAGATGACATAAAATGAATGCTCATAGAATGGAATGAAACTTAATCTGACTGTTCACTAGGAATAGATCTGGCATACCATTTTGGAAGATCATGTATGAAAGCTTAATGAGTAAATCATGCTACTGGTACTCATTAGAACCCACATGAATAGCATGCAATCGCTTTTCAGTGAATGTGATTTCAAACAAGTTTCCATTATTCATTATACAGTGTACTGTACATGTAAGTACATTTAGCTGGTTCCAATAACCTACTGTATGTGCTTTGTGATAAATAAATTATGAAAAACTAAAGATTAGCTTTAAGAGACCTAAATTACATTAGAGACAATGAAATAGGTTGGCCAATATACAGGTGTATCACTTCAATGATTTTCTTCAAACATTTCAGATTAAGACTTTTCATAGAAAAACCTGCACATTTGATTCAGAGAATTTCATTCAAGATAAGGAACCATAATAATCACATGCTATGATATAAATTTGTAAGGACTATAATAACACAACAAACTACAACACTCACAAGATGTAAATGTTCTTTTGGGAGGGAAAAGCAGGGGGGGGGGATGTTTTATGATATTATTTCACACAACACGTACAGGGTTAATAGAAAGGTTATAGGTAGGATAATTGTACCCCTATAGCTACATGTACATGTATACATTGTACTTGTAAGAATTCCTACAATTGGTTTTGTATGTTTTAACCCTGTTTGGTCAAGGGTAGATCATATAAGGAAGGGGAAAACTATGGTTTGGTCAGAACTCAAATATATAATTGTACACAGGGCTCGACACTAACAGGCGCCCAAGACACATGGGCGGCAAAAATCTCAATCCGGACCCCTCCCCAAATCAGAATTTTTTACATATAGGGCTCATACATATTGTAACATACAGACTCTAAAAAGTTCAATCCTCCGACCGCTTCAAAAATCTCAATCGGACCTCCCCCCCCCCTCCCTAAACCAGAATTTTTACATAGGGCTCATACATATAACATACAGACTCTAAAGTTCAATCCTCGGACCGTTTCAAAAATCTCAATCCGACCCCCAAACCAGAATTTTTTACATAGGGCTCATAACATACAGACTCTAAAAAGTTTAATCCTCTGGACCGTTTCAAAATTTCAATCTGACCCCAAACCAGAATTTTTTACATAGGGCTCATACATGTACATATAACATACAGACTCTAAAAAGTTCAATCCTCCGGACTGTTCAAAAATCTTAATCGGACCCCCAAACCAGATTTTTTTTACATAGGGCTCATACATATAACATACAGACTCTAAAAAGTTCAATCCTCCGGACCGTTTAAAAAATGTCAACAAACTAAACAAACATACAATTAACAACTAAATTATTAATATTTGTAACAATTTTTTAAGTATTTAAAAAAAATTGATACGTCCAGATTTATGTTTCTTCCGAATGTGACATATTGAAGCTTACATCTTAAAGTAATCAACAACGGCTCTAATTCAAACAGTTCATCTTTCATTCCTTAGTTACAATAAACATCAAATTTACAAGGGGTATGAATAATTCAGTTGTTAGCTGTACCCTTTTCCCTGATTTATGGCCTATTTGACAATGTAAATGTGCCACGTACGGACGTACCTTAACAACCAAAAATTTTCCTTTTCACACTTAATTTATTTTGGTAATACGTGTACAGCAGTTTTTTACCCTCCCCCCAACAAAATATTTTAACACTTTAATTTCATTATGCAAACCCCAATTTGAAGCAGAATATATTTGAAATATTCCTGAATCTAGTCTGACAAATGTAAGTAAATTCAATCCTGCTTAAGTTGATTTTTGGTGTTCATTTTACACTGGTGCAGCAGCAAAGCTTAACATAGCCCCACATAGGCTTGGGCTTATCATTAAGCTAAAACATATTTCAAACTCATCTCTTGCTCTCTGTTTCATTTTTTACTCTAAAACAAATGCATTTGCTTGCCCATTATACCAACCATTCATTCATTAATAAAGGATGTATTAATGTGTTAAGGGTTGAGGTACCTTATCTGCATGAGTGTGCTCTGACTGTCCAATAGCAAGCCCATCTTGTGAATCCTCTCCCACATTGCCATTGATGCTACAAAGTGATAACCTGCAGATGACGACAGAAAAATAAATTGTTGATTGTGACTTGTTGATTATAATCAAACTTGTAGAAATCCAATTTTACATTATTTTCTTATGGATATTAGATTAGATATTCAGTAGAATAGGATAACAATTTTCAATAACTGTCAATGAAAATCATGAGACTATTTCTATACTGTTTGTTCTGAATGGTAACTTAATAAAAATAAAAAAGTAATCTCTCTTGTCTGCAACAGGAGTCATAATTACCTACTGAGAACATGAGCACTACAGATTTTTAGCATCTTCAAACATGCCAAATCTATTCAAATCAAGATATGATAAAATCGTAACTGAATCATAAATTGTTATTAAAAATAAAAGCATATATTTCTAGGAATCTTCAAATTCCACTCAATGCCATATTTTTAATGGTGGGTGGGGATAGAAATAACTTTTAAAGGATCTCATATTTCTAACATTCATAACTTTCTTATTAGTGGTCCGATTTATTTCAAACTTTCGCCAGTCTGTTTTTCTGATATTCCTGCTTTCATTCGAATGAAGTTATTACAAGGATTGGATTGCCCTTTAACCTTCTTAACCTTTTTCTCATGCTTTTTCCTTCCTCATCCTCAAATTTTGTTTAACACTATAACCTCAACATCTTTCTCTGTTATAAATCTGCCCTTTCTCTCCTCGTAAGCCTCTCTCTCTCATTATCATCATCTTCTTCTTGTTGTTCTCACTCCACTTTTGCCGGAGATCAGCAACAGAATGCTGCGTGTAGATACATGTATATGTCCATCAGCAGGTCATATGGTCATTATTGAGAGGAAAGAGATGAGACACAGTTTACATCAATCAATGTGGATAAAATTGAGTGTTAAAGATTAGGGAAGAGAAAGGAGCTGGGTAACAGTATGGATTTTGAAAATGCTTTGCCCTTGGTTGTGTCATAGAGGGGTAAGACCTCTCCTGGCAGGTGTTTAATCCTCAGCTTTATGTGGAAGTATTGTCGGTGCGTATCCAGCGAATTGTATCCTCCTCCTCTTCTTTATTACACAGCTGGCAGGTGGCTATTGTGGTCTTTTTAACTAGTCATGTCTGAACAGGATATGTTTACATTATTTTTTTTAAATTTCAACTTGAATTCTAAACCTTGTCCATGCTAACTTAATCTTTTTTTCCCATTTTTTGACTTTGTGACCACTCTTATTCATGTCTTACGTCAAATACTTTCAGAGGTCTACTCTATCAGTCACCATCCTTTCCTGTCTGTATACTCATAAAACACTCATCCCCCTCACTATCTCTCTCTCTCTCTCTCTGCCTCTGGCTATATGAGCAGTAGGGGCGCTGGTCCGAGAATAAGGATCGTCTGCATAAACGAGTATCGTCTTCGTAAACACGGACTGATGCGTCCTAAAAAATAAGGATCGTCCGCATTTTCACAGACGTTTCATATTTTTGATTTGCGCTTTGGCGATGCGAAAAACGGGATTCCGCAATGATTTTCTTGATGCATTTTACATTGACTTTGTACAGAGACTTTCACATTATGAGCAATAAATCCTTGGGAAGACGGACAACCCATAAAAGTAGACGATGAACTAGGGTTATTTTCTTAAGCGGAATCCATTTTTCGCATCGCCAATGAAAAAAAACGTCCACGAAAATGCAGATGATCCTTATTTTTGAGGACGCATTTTGTCCGCGTTTATGAGGACTGTAGTCCTCATTCTCGGACCAGCGCCCCTACTGATGAGTATATCGTAGTGTTGGAAACCATTCAATCATCTGCACACATAATCATAATGCATGTGTGTAGAGTCGATCTGCGAAGCCGAAGGGGCGAGAAAAAAGGAGACCAATCACCAATGGGCGTGACGCACTGAAGTGCTACTCTGCGGAGCAAATGGTGGTTTATATTTCATGATTATGCCCCCTCTCTCTCTCTTTCTCCAATTCCCAATTCCATTGACAAGATGTAAACACGCCCACGTCCACTTCCATCCCAAGCACAAGAATGACATGACAATCACTGCACTGAATCAGGCCCACACACATATTAACCTGTGGGACTGAAAGTGCGATGCTCAACCAAGCACCTCTTCGAACAGGTTCACTGTAATGCAGCAGTTTTTGTAATGGTTTTGAAATAATATATACTTACGAAGAAACTGCAAATAGGTAGAGGAACAACCATGCTACTAGACAACTTAGAGTCGTCATCTTGATACACACACTGTCCTAGCTAGGTGACCATTCTCCAATGCGATCTTGCGACAACCTACAGTACAGAAGTTTGATTGATATACGTCATCTTTTCCAACTAATGGTATCGCAGAAAGAACAGATACGATTCCAAAAGCAAACTAAAGATACAATCATGTGAAGGTGTTTACCTTCTAATTCTGTCATTCGGAGGGTGCGCATGTGTACAAAAACTACTGAATGTACTATTTAACCCAAAAAAGTATTTTAGAGATGAAATGGTGAACCTCCTGTACAAACAAAATAAAGCTGATCCCCCCCCCACCCTGGCACCTGTAGCCTATAATTTGTTTCACAGCTAACTTTTCTTTGGGCAAAGACAGTCTTGTTTGACCGCTGCAGTGTAATTTAATTCCATGATTATTTTGTATTAAGGTTCCAGGGAACGTATAATTCAATTATACCAATTTGGTTGACATAACTTATATTTAAGAAAAATTAAGGGGGATTTTTTTTTTTAAAGGCCATATTTGTAATGTTTTATTTTCACCTTCAAATGAAACATTCATATTTGAATAGGTTCTCCTGTTTACAAATAATGGGGACATCATGTTTTGTAGAATAGTAATCCATTCAAAATAATTATATTAATGTACATCGCACTTGTCATCCCACGACATATTTTGCTGTCATGCATCACGACACTAAGAATGAATTATAAAATGCCAAGTGCGATCAGCAATGTTTGGTATTGTTGCCTTCTTAGCAGTGGCGTACCTGGCATACCTCGTCAGGGGGGCAAGCGATTTGGACGAGCAAGGGGGTGTTGGGGTGTGGAAGGGGGTGAAGGGGAACTAGGGGTTGTCCAAATAACACAGTAGGGATATTGTCGGTATTAATATTTGCGATCGGGCGACTTTATATCTTTGGTCTATTTTGACGTTAAAAAAGTGAAATGTATTGAATTTTGACAAAATCAGTGGTTAACTTATAACTGGGAATGACAATGTTTCTATTAACGTACTTCTATTATTCCTCTTTGAAGAAAATATTGACATATTATGTTCCCAATTCTGCATATTTGGAGATGTAAAAAAGTGTATTTGACATTGAATTGAATTGTATTGATTTGCATTTGTTTCATTTCCACATGCACAATTAAAACTAATGAATATTCAGAATATGCATCTATTCACTCAATAAAAATAAATGTAGTAAAGTAAGAAAAAAAAGTAACAGTAAAATGATATATCACTAGATATAGGAGAAATCACGCACTGGGAGGGTACATACAGAGGCGGATCCAGCCGGCGGTGAGGGGGGCGATTCGTAAGAAAATATTTAGCGGCGTTCCGCGCTTGCACGGACAGGGGGGATGTGCCCCCCTGAGAAGCTGAAGAAAAATCGAATTTTCAAACTCAATTCGTGCGATTTGGTGTATAGTTTCCTAGTATCTCAGGTATCACTTGATTGTCAAAACCAGTCAGTACAAGACTAGGACAGCAGTTGGGATGGGCAGACAGCAATCACTTGCGTCGGGCTTCAGCTTCAAACACCTTACATCAGGCCCGGGAACGTTTTTCAAAGTGGGGCTAAAGTATTTACGATCAGGTAGAGCGTAGCGAGCGAAGCGAGCAGAGTGTAAATTGGCGTGGGGTCCAGGGGCGGAGCCCCCGGAAATTCCGAGGTTTTAGCAGGCCAGGGGTGGCGGAGCGTCATTCATAGTGGGAGGGAGCACCAACAATAAAGGGCGCTTTCCGGGAAAAGGGGGCACCTATGAAGGGAAACCTCAAAGCGAAAATATACAACTTTTTAGACATTGTGAGTACATTATCAGGGATGATTTCAATGTATGTTTCTCTCCTTACATGGTCCAAGATACTGTTTAAGCATCATACAATCATGTACTTAGCAGTTTGTTGTGATGTTTAGAATATTTATTTGCGAGCGCACTATCAGAGATTTGTGAGGTCGCAGTGCAGAAAATTACATCTTATAAAGAGGAAAAAACAATCCTGATGGGGTTTTAAGCACAATCTAATCATGAAAGACTGAAAAGATCTTTATTAAGAAGCATAATTATATCAATTTTAAATACGAGCGAGCGTAGCGAGCCAGATTTGGGTGAAATTAAAGAAGAAGAAAAAATGCTCTTAATCGCTTTTTTATGGGGAAAGGAAAAGGGGGCACATATCCAAAGGGAAAGGGACACTTACTAGAAAAGAAAAAGAGCACATGTCAAAGTAAAAAGGGGAATTACCAGAGGTGAAAATGGGGCACTCCTCACACTTAATAAGGGCACTTATGATAACGGAAAAAGTGCAATTATCAGAAGAAAATGGTACTAATTAGAAAGGATAAGTTCAAGTTCATTTTATTCAAAACCACACAAAACATGATATAATCTTTTACAAAAAAGACTGGTAATAGTACATCAATCAATTTGATTACATCAATGGGCACGTGTCAAAATAAAAGGGGCAACTATCAGAGATGAAAAGGGGCACTTATTACAGAGTTAAAGGGGGCACCTCTCAAATATGAATAAGGGCACTCATCGGAGATTTTAAAAAAGGGGCATTTAATAGAAGAAAAAAAAGAAGAAAAAAATCTCACGCACAAATTATGCAAAAGCGGCGAGTAATTGCGTCCCGCAGGACACAACCAAAATTCCCAGGTTAGTATATCGGTAAAGCGCTTAGAGACATCGTAGATGTATTAAGCGCCATTCAAAAGCGGAATATTATTATTATTTCCGGAAGCTGGAGATGAATCGTTTTCGCATCGTACACTGATTATAATTTTAATGATTTACACATCTATCCAATCTGTCCATATAGTGTAACAGTAACGACTCATCTGTGACACTAAAACGATGTGCATGAGACTGATTTTGTTCGGTATAATTTGCAAATAATTATGCGCAGATTGAAAAAGAAAATTTTTGACTGACAGTTCGTCTTTTATGCACCTGTACAACTGAATGGAGTGTTTTTACCCAGATTCTGACGATAAAAGTGTGTAATTTTCTGAACGAATTAGGCTTTTAAGGACTGATTTTATGAATCCGCAAACTGCCGAACTCGGAAGCTTTGCCGACATGCTTGACGATGCCTCCGTGTTTTTACTTCTCGCATTTGCTATTTTTTGCGCTTTAATGTGGTGTCGCATTTTGCAGGAAGTTTTTGCCGGGGCCTTGCCCTTGGTTGGTTTCTTTCTATTTTTTCTTTAACATACTTTTTCAAAAAAGAGAGGGCGGCTCCCCCGAGCCCCGCCGTAGCGCGGGCCCTGTACATTGTGTAACGGCATGATGATTTGACAGATGGAACTGAAGCTAACTGAGTCCTGACATACTTTTCAACGTTGTAACTTGTACGCCCTAGTGTAGAGCGATCATCGGCATTTTGTTTTGATCTTATAGGCCTAAAACACGAATTAGGGCTAGTTCTGACCTGAAAACGACCCAAATCTCGGAGCATGGCTAGCTGAACCGCGGGGCCTTGGCCTATATACGGATAAGTGAGTGCCCTGGGTCCACTTCTGACTCGTGTTTTTAGCCCTTCTTTCTTCCCTTTTCCCTTTTCCTTTCCTTTCCTTTCCTTTTTTTTGTTGCTTGCTTGTCACTCGTCAGGGGGCAGACTGCCCCCTGCCCCCCGTAGGTACACTACTGCTTCTTAGGCTTGCTTGGCCAGCACTTAAAATGACGTGTCCTTGATTTGTCAAAACGAAACATTTTTAGAAATACAATTTTAATCAAGCTTCATAAAAGAAATCATCCCAAATCACTTATACCTCCTTCAACTTTCCAATATGTAGAATTCAGTGGTGGCATTCTAAAAGCTATGCCAGAGCTTTGGGCGAAAATCTTTGGGGAACGGGGCAGGCGCAGAACCAGGGGGGCCGAGCGGGCCTTGCCCCTCCCCCCGCAAAAAAGAGAGAAAAGGAAAAGAAGGAAAAGGGAAAGAGGAGAGAAAGGGAAAGAAAGAAGAGGAAGAAAGAAGAAAAGAAAAGGGGAAAAGAAGGAGATCGGGGGGGGGGGGGCCGAAAGGGCCTTGCCTCCCCCCATCAAAAGAAATTAAGAGAAGGAAGGAAAGGGAAAGTAAAAAGGAAGAAGAACAGAAAAGAAGGGGGATATCAGTTGCAATTTTCCCGCCAACAAGTTGTGGATCGGGGGGGCAAAAGGCCTTGCCTCTCCGCCCCCGCCAAAAAAAAAGAGAGAAGGAAGGGAAAGGGAAAGAAAAAAAAGAAAAACAAGAAAGGTAGGGGAGATCAGTTGCGATTTTTCCCGCCAAAAAGGTGTAGATCGGGGCTTGGGGAAGGGGCAGTTGTCCCCCCCCAAAAAAAAAAATTAAAACGTGTTTTATTTTTAATCCGATAACGTTTTTTTCTCACTTTTTAGTAAATTATTATTTTTTATGCGTTTGTTGGAAAATGACAAATTTCTTAATTTACAGTCAGGCAAGAAATATGGTTATTTAGAGGCCTCCGTGTCAAGGCCCGCGGAACGGCAGAGCTCGGGGGCTCGAGCCCCAAGTTTTTGAAAAAGTATATTAAAGCTATAAAAAAAAAAGAATAGTGACCTGCCAGTGTCACAAAATAATGAGGTATCAAAATATGCTCATCTGAGCGTGATTAAATGCCTAAAACCCCCGAGCTTCTGGGGGCCCTGCCCCCTTGACCATACCAAGGGCCCTAAGGCGGGCCCCTGGATGAAACCCTTGAGCTTCCGGGGGCTCCGCCTCCTGGACCCTACGTCAATTAGTGACCTGCCAGTGTCACAAATAAGGTATCAAAATAAGCTCATCTGACGGTAATTAAACGCCTAAAAGCCCTGAACTTCCAGTGGCTCTGCCCCCGGACCTCACCTAGGACCCTAAGGCGGACCCCCTGGATGCTAATCTGACGGTAATTTAATGCCTAAAACTCCTGAGCTTGTTGGGGCTCCGCCCCCTGGACCTGACGCCAATTAGTGTCCAGCCAGTTTCACAAATGAGGTATATAAATATGTTCATCTGACCGTAATTAAATGCCTTGAACCCCTGAGCTTCTGGGAGCTACGCCCCTTCGAACCCACCAGGGGCCCTAAGGCGGCCCCTGAATGCTTATCTGACCGTTATAAAATGCCTAAAAAACCCTGAGCTTCTGGAGGCTCCGCCGCCTGGACCCCACGCCAATTAGTGTCCTGCCAGTTTAATTTCTTGTGGAGAGGTAAAGAAAAAACTAAAAGAAGTACAATGATTTCAGACTGTCAGCAAGGTGGGCTCAAAATGATGAATTTTAGGTTGTTTGTGAAAGCCCAAAGAATAATGTGGATAAAAAGGCTTGTGACAGGAACTCATGCTATCAAATGGAAACAATACTTTCAATATTTAATGAAACCGAAAGGAGGGAATTTAATATTGTATTGCAATTATTGGAGAGGTACAGTGAAACTCATGTTACCTTCTTTTTATCAGAATCTTCTGAAAGCATGGATAGATATGTAATAACAGAAGAGAGATACAGAGGGAATGAGATATTGTATAATAATAATTTTATTCAACTCGAAGGTCAAACCTTATTTGAGGAAACTTTAAAAAAATATATATATATATCGACTTTATCACATTTGTGATGAAAATGGAGAATTGAAACCTGAAGCTTATTTTATAATGTTATGTTTGAGCAGAGAGGAAATTGATAAAGTAAACAAAATGTTCAACCTTTAAGAAAGTCAATTCACACCGGCTTCAGTTTATAAATTGTGTTTTCAAAGAAAGTGTTCAAATTTGAAGATATAACTGCGAAGATGGTATATAAGAGTCAAATTAAGAAAAGAATTTAGAAACAAACTCGGCAGGATGCAATTTAATGTCACTTCATAATATTTCAAGAAGAGAAGTAGAAAAGATATTTGTTCAACCAAGGATATGTACCTTAAGTAGTAAACTGCGAGAATTTCAGTTCAAACTGTTGCATAAGATTTTATATACAAATCATTATTTACATAGATTCAGGTTTCATGAAAATGGGTTGTGCTCATTTTGCAAAATTTTTGAAGAAACTTATCAACATGTATTCTTTGAATGTAACAAAATAAAGGAAGTCTGGGGGAAATGTGCAGATAGACTTAATTTACCAATTCTGAAGAAATTATCCTGGAAAGAAATTCATATAGGAATAGATGACAGTACATTAAAAACAGAGCAATTGTTGAACCACATTTTGATTTTGATTAAATTTATGATTTTCCACAATAGAGAGAAGGGAAACCCTCCAAAAGCAAAAGAAATAGAAGATAGATTACTGGAAAATAAAAATGAAGAGAACAAACTTTCATTGGAAAGAGATACCTTTTCAATTCATTTTATGAAATGGGAAGCCTTGGAAAGTTTTTGAATAAATGTTTTTCTTCTTTTTTTCTTCTCAATATACAACTTCTAGACCCTCCTCTCTTCTCTACCCTTGTTTTTCCTTTCTCCTTTTTAAATTTTGTTTATTCTTTTCTTTTTCTTTTGTTTGTTTGTTCGTTCTCTGTATGTGTGTGTGTGTGTGTGTGTGGGTGTGTGTTTTGTATACTTATGTTCTGGTCATCATTCGTTTTAGTGATGTGTGGGACGGGGGGCCGTAGGTGTTCTTCTTTTTTTCTCTCTCTCTGAAGGAAATTTTGAGAAGAAAAAAATATTGTGGAAAAGAAAAGAAATAATGGGAAATTTATATGCAAGCTGGTCAAGGAAATTGTTAAAACTTTTTTTGCGATTTGTTTAAAATGTGAAAATATAATTTTGTTTATGTGAATATTTTTCATCTGTAAATGTGTAACTTCATTTGCAAATATATTTTATATGAACATTTATTTGTAACATTGTATGGAAATGTGGAAGTTCACTTGCAAATTTATTTAGGCCTATGTGAAGATTATTTGTAATATTGTGTACAATGTTATAAATTATGTACAATTTTCTTTATGCCCGCGTCACACTGTCCCGAATTTGACCCCCGATGGACACAATGTAGGAAATGTTTAAATTCGGCTCTGATCGTTTTGACATCGGGCCATTCGTGAGGGCATCTTGCCAAATCGTGTCATCTTTGTGTGATCATCGGTGCCATCGGGCATTTTTCGCCTCACGAAGACAATACGAAGGAAACAAGAAGCTGCCCGATTGTCTTAGGAAGGCAACACGACTGCGTGGACATATAAAAGGCCAGCCTCAGAGCATTTTCCTCAGTCAGTCCTGAGCAACTCTACAGAGCAGAGGAGTGTGTGACTCCCAACGATTCAATCACAATTAATCACAATTCAGATCCTGCAGAATGGCATACTTTGATGATGAGACAACCAGGAAAAAGAAGGCAGCAGCATTGATTCTTTTGATGCACCTTAGAGAACATGATGAGCAACTCTTACAGACCCAGCACCTCCCCTTACAGGTAAACATTGTCTTATTTCACCTTGTAATTTATTGCTATTTGCCTTTTTAGCATTCGAAAATGTACTTATCTTGTTTTGCTTTTTATTTTTCAGGGCAGGGGCAAACCGAGGCGAAGGAGGAAACCGACGTCTGTGTGGGTCTGAAAATGGCTGTCTGACAAAAGAAGAGAACGCTATGGCCACTATATCACTCTCCTAAAGGAGCTGAAGACAGAAGACGAGAAAGCCTTCTACAACTACACAAGACTTCCCAGAGTCATCTATGATGAGGTCCTGCGAAGGGTAGAAGGCAGAATAGAGAAGAAGGACACATGGTACAGAAAGTCTCTCCCTCCTGGTCTTAAGCTGTCCTTCACTCTACGACACCTGGCCTGCGGTGACAATTATTCAAGTCTGTCCTTCAACTTCAGAGTTGCTCCAAACACCATCTCCCTTATCATTAATGAAGTCTGCGATGCCATCAAAGCCGAGTTTGCTGCTGAGGTGATCCGGTGTCCTCCTACAACTGAAGAGTGGACCGCCATTGCTGAGCAGTTTGAGAAGAGATTGCAATTTACACTGCTGTGGTGCTCTGGATGACAAGCATGTGGCAGTCACCTGTCCTTGGAATACTGGCTCTGTGTACAGAAACTACAAGGGCTTCGTCTCCATTGGTCTCAGGGCCCTGGTCGACGCAGACTACAAGTTTCTGTGGATTGATGTCGGCTCTGATGGTTCCAGCAGCGATGCCAGTATCTACAATGGGTCAGAACTAAAGACGGCCTGGAGAGTCCGAACAACATATTCAATCTCCCTGAAGAGAAGTCTCTACTTGATGTCGGCTCTGATGGTTCCAGCAGCGATGCCAGTATCTACAATGGGTCAGAACTAAAGACGGCCTGGAGAGTCCGAACAACATATTCAATCTCCCTGAAGAGAAGTCTCTACCTGGTGATGACGTTCCTGTCCCATACTACATAGTAGGAGACAATGCTTTCGGGATCAACAAGCGCCTGATGAACCCATTTTCCATCAGAAACATGGAGCACCGTGAGAGAATATTTAACTACAGACTCTCCAGAGCCAGGCGTGCAGTGGACAATGCCTTTGGTATTCTGGCACACAAGTTCCGAGTTTTGCTGAGGACCATGAACCAGAGGCCAGAGACATGCAGAAAAATCATCACAACTTGTGTGATCCTTCACAATCTTATCAGACTGAGATATCCAGCCACCCACGACAACCTGATGGACTTGGAGGACCAGAACCAGAATGTCATCCCAGGGGCATGGAGAAATGACAAAGTTCTACTGGATATTTACCACGAGAGGGCAAGGAACGCTGGAACGCAGGAGGGGAGACGAATTAGAAGATACCTGGACCACTACTTTACATGTACCTCAAAGGCTGGTTCGGTGCCATGGCAGGACAAGATGATCCTGTAATTATTCTCACAAAGCAGTGACAGTAAAATGAATACAGAGACACTAACATTGTGATTATGAACAAATTATTTTCACATAATGCATTGTACCTTAAAGCAAAATGTGTGTGTATTTATGTAGTATCATAGAAGACCCGCCAGATACATTTTCTGATCGACTCCCAGAACTATTATTTAATTTCATATGGTCTGGCAAAAGAGATAAAATTAAAAGAACTGTTATGTATATTTCGTATGAAGAAGGTGGATCGAAAATGATAAATGCCAAATTATTTTGTAAATCACTCAAAATTGCTTAGGTGAAAAGAGCCATGGATGTAAATAATGAAGTGAAATGTAAATTACTTTTTGATATATTTCTAAAGAAGTTTGGTGGAAAGTGGATTTTTGATGGAAACTTCCAATCGAAAGATATCAAAGATCCATCATTAAATATGTTTTGAAACATGTTCTCTCAGCTTGGTCGTACTATAATTACTACAACCCTGTTAGATTTAAAGAAATTATATTTCAACATAATAATGTAGAATAATACATTCATAACTATTGATCAAAAAACTATCCTTTAATAAAAATGGGTTGAGGCTGGAATACTTTATTTGAAAGATCTTCTGAGTGAAAATGGTAGCTTTATATCTTTCACTGAGTTCTGTTTGTAGGCACAACGTGAGATCGATACATTTGTTTAGATTACTGTGCTATTGTATCAGGGTACTGTTGCATAAAACTTATCATTGATAGTAACTTTGCTATCAATGGTAACTACCATTGATGGTAACTTTGCTATCAATGGTAACTTTGCCATCAATGGTAACTTTGCCATCAATGGTAACTTCCCTGGAATTCTTGATTTTGATTGGCTGTTGAGCAATGTTACCATGGTAGTTACCATTGATGGCAGAGTTACCATCAATGGTAAGTTTTATGCAACAGGTCCCTAATATTCCTGCCAGTTGGAAAACAATTCTGAAAGAGAACAGATTTGAAGAAACAGAGGTGGTTTTAGAAATGAAAATTAATTACTTTATGGTACAAAAAAGTCACCAAATTTTGCTATTCTCTGTTTGTCAAAGAATTACGTTAAAAAACAGATAACACAAAACAGTTAGAAAAATGGGAACTGGATTTGACTTCACAAGCACAAATTCTTGTACCACTTGAAATTACATTAAAGTGGCAAAATCGTTTCACAGAGCCACTTCTGACAACTTTAGACTCCATATAACGAGAATTTCAGTTCAAATTTCTCCATCGAACGACTTCTACAAATAAATATTTGCACCGTTTTGGTAGAAAAAGTACACCAATATGCAATTTTTGTCAAAAGATATGCAAACGTTAATTCATTTGTTCTATATGTGTCCTGCTTTAAAAAGATTCTGGAGAAATATCAGTGAAATGAAAATATTCAGTTTTTCATTCTCACTCACAAATATATTTTTTGTAGTCGAGACTAGTAACAAAACTTTATTTTTCGAAATAAATGCAAAGAAAAAAACTTAAGATTTATACAGTTCAAGTTGGAAATAATTTTTTACAAAAAAGTGGAAAGACTTATTGACACAAGACAAAATGTAAAGTCCTATACTACTTTAACATAACAATTAAATTAACTTGCAAAGTAAGGATAAAGGACCCCCCTCCCAAAAAAAAGTCTGAAAATATCAGTGACAATTTTTATTATATACAATCTCAAGAGTCTGTGTGATTTTTTTCTGAGTTTTTCTGGAACTGTCTCTGAATTTCTTGTTACTGGCTTTTGTTATCATTGTCGTCATGAGGCACTAAAGCTGAGAGATCGATGTCTTTCTTGATATTTACACTGTCGTCTGGGTTAATATATTAGCGCAGGCAGTCCTGGGTCACATCGTGCTGGGACTGCTGAGCTGCAAGAGGAAGCGGAATAGGACCCTGGGCTGGCTGCTGGGGTGTTAGCTGCCAAGGACCTCCGATTTGTTGCTGAGGAGACTGAGAAGGAATTTGGACGAATGCAGCCTGGCGAGGAGAAGGTACGGGCTGAAGGGTATGGTGCTGTTGCTGTTGTTCTAAGTTATACTTCTGGTTCGCCTGCTCTACGTAGCCACACTCCGGATCTCCACACTGATGCCGGAGGTGGGTTCAAAGGCCACTGTCTGGGACCTGGCTGGAACTTTACTGACGGTGAGGAGGCAGCTCTGCTGGCGGAGCAGTAGGTACCGTTGGGGAGGGCACTCTCCTTCTTCGAAGGGACTGATCTGGTCACCAGCCGCTTCCCTCATCCTGAACTGTCTGGACACCTTCCGGTAACTGGAAAGACAACAACAAAAAGCATAGGATTAATACAAGCTCAATTTAGCATCCAATAAAATTTGTGACATCAAATAAATGAATTTCAAATTTATGCAATTTTATCTACTTACTGGTTAAGAACTGTGGTGATCTCCTCATACGCAGGTGCCAGGCAGGCATCATGCAGACGATCCAGTCGGTTTCCAGATACTTGCAGAAAGGAGTGGCCCTGTTGACTTGCTCTCGAGTGATGAACTGAACCAGCCTATCTTGGAGATCACTGGATTCTCCGGTACCTCTCATCTCCATGGTAGGAGACTCGGGTCGGTCATCAGCAGCTGTTCTGGTCCTGGAAGGAGGTCTCGGTGGAGGGTAGCCAGTGTACTTCCTGGTGGGCTCCCCGGTTTTGTATGCAAGACTGCCTGCCATGGTACTGTCGTCACTCCAAGCCAGCTCACCCGTCTCAGCCAGGGCCAACTTGTCCTTTAAAAAACTGCAAAGACAAAAAAGAAAGAAAACAAACATAAGTACATTTGAAAATTATATTTGGAAACACAAATTTTGGAAATTGAAAATTTTCAACAAAGTTCAGTTTGAAATTAATTTCAATGATATACTCACACTAGCTGGTGTATCCTTCTTGTGACGTCTGATGTGTGGCTTGAGGAACCCAAAGACCCGGCGGATGAATTTGTCACGGTCACTGTCATTCTCACTGGCCTCCTCAGCCAGGATGGGTCCTCATCCTCACCACTCGACACACCATCACCGGACCTCTTCTGGGATTTCTTTTTGGGTTGGCCCTCCCGCAGCTTCGAGAATCGAGTCCTCTGTGTGTGGTACCATTTCTGAATTGAATCATCTGCAATGAACAGAAATCCCCCAAAAAAAAAAAAAAAAAAAAATTAGTACAATCATTGAAATGTTCACTGACAGCAATGTATGTCAAGTATCTAAAATAGATTTCAAATATTTCAAAGTAATTGAAAGGTAATTTGTTTTAAACTTACAATCCCCCAGTACTCCGCAGCCTTTCGCTCCCGTTGTTTCCTCTTTAATGCCTTGTCTTTGTACTGTTTGTCCTTCATGTCATACAGTAGCTTCTTACTCTTCACCCAGCGAGCGATTGCCTCCTCCTCCGCCTCTGTGAAGCTGTATGGTGCACCAGGGGGTGGGTTCTCATTCCGGGCCTTGCCTTTCCCTTTGTCACCCTTGCCCTTGCCCACTTGAGGCTTGGACTTGGACTTGCCTGCAGGGAGGGCGGGGGAAGCTGACTCATCTGAAAAGATACCAAATGGAGAAGAAAAAAAAGTAAATGCAGGACAGCAATGTATGGGAATATATAACAAAATCAATAACCCCTCTTGCCCCCCATCCATACCAAAAATAAGTTATACATATTTACCTTCATCATCCGAGGATTCGGGCTGTCTGTTAAGACGAGGAGGGAGAGGAGGGGGAGAAGGTGAATGCTGCCGAGACTCTTGAGACTGCTGAAGAGACCTGTCAGACCGCTGAGGAGAACTGGACCACTCTGGGGACCGCTCTGGAGTTTTACTTGGACAAGGACTGACATCTTTTTTGGAATTCCTCCCCCGTTTCTCTCTGGTTGGAGACTCAGTGCTGAGAGAAGAGAATAAAAACCTATACAAAAATTACTTAAATGCCCATACCCCCTGAGCTTCCAGGGGCTCCGCCCTTTGATCCCCGCCGGGGCTTTGCCCCTAGACCCCACGCCAATTTACGCTACCCTCTACCTGATCGTAAATACTTTAGCCTCCCCCCACCCACTTCGAAAAACGTTCAACGGGGCCTGCATGTAAAAGTGGGAAAAGCGGATATTTTTGTCTGCCCCCAAACATTTTTGCTCATTACGCCACTGCTGGTCACCATTACGTACCAATATTTGGCTCGCATAATTTCAAATTTGCCCCCCAAAGAAATCCTGGATCCGCGCCTGGAACGGGGTACATGTCCCCAAATGCTTTTCAGGGGGATCGCCCCCGGAAATGTTGATACCCCCTTCAACAAAAATATAGAATGCAAGGCTTAAGGCTTAAGACAAACAATTTAGGCTCTGAAGTCCTAAAGAATTCAAAGTTTCACAAGATTTTTTTTGTAATCAAAAAAATCTTAGCTATTAGCTTCATCGCATGATACACATTCTTAAAAATATGGTTGAATATCTGTAAACGTATTTCAAAGGAAGACATTCCAAGGCAAATGCAAATAGGGTTATACAAAGTGGTCGGCGATGTCGGGGCCGCCGGGGAAAACACATCTCGTGTGAAAAAGTTCAAGGGGTCGTCACCCTGGAATTAAGACATTTTCAAAAAAATTGTCTGAGTAATTATCTAAAACTGCCTAATACTACTAATCGAAAGGAGGAATATGTAGATATTAAGATATAGAGATATCAGACCTTGATTTGTTCGTGTGATCAAAAGTGCCCTGAAATGCCAAGTTCCATAATGAGAAAATTTATTTTCTCGCTCGATCGCTACGCAACCTCCCCAAATGAAATATAAAGTTAACAAGGCTTCTTTTCATGAGGGGTATACGTTGACAGAAATGGCTTCCCCACTCGGTTGCTAAGCCTCATGGTAAGTCGCGTGACTCGCATCTCCCCAACCCCCGACCCGCCCTCCATGACAAGAAATCACCCGCCCTGGTTAATTGTCATACAAATTGTATGCTCTGTGCAGCGAGTAAAGGCAATGCTATAATTAGCTCGAATTCACAAAGGATGTTTAAATTTAACCCAAGGTTTAAACCCTAATTTACATAACCCATGGTTTAAATAAGCGCTAGCAAAAAATCATTATTTAGAATTTCGTTCGGACAGAAAATTGTTCATCGATAAATATATTCTATTGAAAGACCGAATACACTGATAGTGGATCAGCTTTTAAACTCCAATAATTTACAAACACGTTTAGACTTAGTAAAATTCTGTCGAAAAATACTGCTTCGTTTGTATGTATGTGCACAAAACATGTCATGAGTTCTATATGAACTTTATGTTTCTCTTTTGTTTGTCTTAAACTTGTCCAATACCCCAATGTTGGTGAAATGAGAATAAATTGTCATTTGTCATTGTCATTGTCTGACTGTGTCGCGCTTATTTTAAACCATGGGTTATTGGGTTATGTAAATGAGGGTTTAAACCATGGATTAAATTCAAACCTCCTTTGTGAATTCGGGCCATTGTGTTTAATTCCGCGCAATTTCAACTTGTCATGTCAATCATCTTACTTTTTACTAACATGATACATTTATACTGTTTAAATGTCAAATGAAATGTATTTTCAAAGACCTACAAAGAAAGCATTCGATGTCTCATGTGATTCTAAGGCAGTGGCGGATCCAGGGGGGAGGTGAATCGGCAGCGGCCTCCTATTTTGGCGGCCTAAACAAAGAAAACGAGAGAGAGCGACGGAAGTAACTCTTGGCTCACTCTCTCTCTCTCTCTCTCTTTTCTTCACTGCTGTACCCACCTCCTCTGCCTACCTTTGATTTACAAGGAGAAAATTACCATTTCTAACGCTGGTGAAGGCTACCTTGAAGTTCCTAAATATCATTGATAGAAACTCAGGAGCTTCTTGGGGCTCACCCACTGGAACCTGACAAAGGCTCTGCCCCTGAATACCGCTAGAGCCGTATGGCGGGCCCCTTGACCCCAGTCCGTAAAGATTTATCATAGGTTCCCAAGAAAACAATTTGTTCTCTAATTTTGTCCTTAGGAGTGAGTGTTTGAGAGAGACAGAAACTCTTTGCAACAGAAAAAATAGGCACGATAAGGGCAGTGCAAATTTCAAGGGATAGATAAGAGGTTCTGTCGCTCAAGACGGTTCTCTTGAATGTTCTGAATTGCTCAAACTCGAGAGCGTCTGGGGGCTTCACCAACCTAACCCCCTGCACCACTCCATGTAAGGAATACAGGGACGTCCTCGGCCGTGTCGTCGGCAGGGGACGGCCGGGAGCCGCTGGTTGCACGGGCATTTTCTTCCGAGGACAACCATACTACAGTACACGAGCCTATCGGGCACAAGAACCCCTCTGTTTTGCACCCTTACAACACGCAAGTCAATGCGAATATTTTGCACCTCGAAAACCTTCGACGCATTCCAACGGGAATCCGAGTCCGTCCTCGGCCGTGTCACCGGCAGGGGACGGCCTGGAACCGCTGATTGCAAATGCATTTTCCCTCCGAGGAAAACTGATACTACAGTACATTACAGCAGGAATCCGAGTCCGTCCTCGGCCGTGTCGCCGGCAGTGAACGGCCGGGAATCGCTGGATGCACGGGCTTTTTTTCTTCCGAGGACACCTGGTACTACAGTACATGAGCCTAGCGGGCACAAGAACCCCCTCTGTTTTGCACCCTTTACAACACGCAAGTCAATGCGAATTGTGTGCACCTCGAAAACCTTAGACGCATTCCAGCGTGAATCCAGGGCCGTCCCCGGCCGTGTCACCGGCAGGGGACGGCCAGAAACCGCTGGTTGCACGGGCATTTGTTATACATATTTTGTTTTGTTTTCTTCCAAGGACAACCATACTACAGTACATGAGCCTACCAGGTACCAGAACCCTCTCCGTGTTGCACCCTTACAACACGAAAGTCAATGGGATTTTTGTTTGGCACCTCCCTCGAAAAACTTCGAGGCATCCGGCTGAACCGAGCGGCGAGTGTAATGCCGGGTTGCCGCCGTCACTCCGGCTTAGAAACCCCCACCAACCTGGCTGCCAGAACGGGCTTTCGAGTGCGAGGCCCCCATCACCCCTCGGGTATGTCGGCCTGGGATACGGTGTGAGGGTGAAAAGCAGGGGTCTCATTTTTATCTGATCATTATTACGTTGAATTTGGATGCATTGTTTATTTTTTAATATACATGCTGATAAATAGCCCCTAAATGTTATGGGATACGAGATACGTATAGTAGGTCTATTGGAACAAAGGTAGAAAACTCTTTTAGTTACGACGATATCTATGACTTCGATGGTACGAAAAGAATTCAAATTTTGTTCTCGTCACTAAAAGTTAATATTTTCTAGTGAAAAACTAAGACATATTTCCCCTAATGTTTTGAACGGTAAGCCTAATGATGTGCTGACAAATTATACAGAAATCATATAAAGGTGAATGAATGGTAGGCTAAACTGATAAAAGGGCCGACAAAATCACTGAAATTAATTATAGTAGGATGGGTAGCACGCCGCCTATGCTAAAGCCCTGTATCTGAAGTCCGGTTTCGCATCGCATGGAGAACACCTTAAAAGCCCCACTGCACTACTTATAGCTACTTGCGCCCTCTATATAGCAAACAATGCCTAAGTGGTGACCGTTGGTCCCCCATGGTCCCCTTTTCCTTATGTTAATTGAGAGCTGCAGGAAGGACCATGCAGGAAGGTCTTATCCCTCCTGGCCAAACTAGTGCAGATAGGCTTTAAATAAATACGTTCCGATTCACCTGTCGGCAGTCTGTAGCTAATCTAGATATTTTGGCGCCCCACTCAAACTCCTACCGTACGCAAATTTACAAGCGAGGGAGCAAATCAACCGAAAGTTAAGATTTCTTCTAAAATTTAATGTTCAACATTTGCAATTGCTATACGCTTTATCCTACATTCGCGATATTTAACGAGAGGCTGGTGAAACCTTTTTAAAGGGGACCAAATCAACAAGAAATACATTTTCTTTTTAAATAATTGAACCCTTTAAAAACTGTATTTATAAACTACATCGTATATATATATATATATATATATATATAGGGGAGTGAAATGAAGAGAACTGGAAGCAACTTCTCAGAAGAAGCGAATTGACTTAAAATACTGGGCCGCATAATATCATAATCGTCAATATAATCATTTCCCCCTTTCGCTTTCTCTCCTTTTCCGTTTCTTGTACCCAGTTCAAGTACCATCCGGGAAACGTGCCCCCCCCCATCGTATACAAATTTCTGCCTGTCCCATGCCCTTGTAATTTAGGTGTTCGCCTCCCATACCTTTAGATTCCTATTTAGCAGGTTGATGTCACTTCTTTTGTATAGGTGCATTAACCATGACCGGAAAGGTTGTAAGCCCCCGTGAAAAAGGGCCATGTTCGTAATGACTCAAATTGAATGCACACATCTTTGTTAAGTGCCTAGTTACATATTATTTCATTCACCTGTTACGAATAATTGTATTTCAATAGTCAGAATGCGAATTGCGTACATTCCGTGTTGTTAGGTAGGGCAAGCCGAAATGTTTGTCCTACCTAGCAACAATTAATGTATGCTACCGCATTCTGACTATTTGTAACAGGTGGATGAATAATTTGGAACAAGGCACTTAACAAAGATATGTGCATTCAATTTGATTACATTACGAAAATGGTCTATTGCGTGAGTTGAAGCATGTCAATAGTAAAGATTCGGTTTCTTGCTATGTGAGGAATGCCTCGTGCAATCAATGGGATCGCGAACTCACACATACTTATAGATAGACGTAACGTATTTACTTTAAGGGAATCTTTAAATAGGTTTTCGATATGATCATGCATACGGCATTTCTTTAAGGATATAACTGGTTTACCGAGGTCTACGTGGTGATATTTGAGAAAAGAAATTGGTGAGTAAACATCCTAGAATCAATAAGTTACAAGAAAATACACTCTCGAAAAGACGTAGACTCATAAATCTCATTAAAGAAACCCCACTCCAAAGAATAAGTGTAGTTACGCTGAAAGATGAGATTTATCCCTGTCTATTGATGTACAATATTCCCTACGTAAGTGTACGAGAGATATATAAATGAAGATATACTTGGCATGATTTAATGCCTTTTAGCATGACATGGGCGCCGTCATTTTCTTGAGAATGTAACGTAACCAGGCGAACTTGTACATGTATCATGCACCAAGCTCTAGTTGGAGAACATTTTAATTCAATTACAAAACCTTCACTTTTCAAAGAGCGAAAATTATAGCTGAGAAGGTAAACATTATTTTGGGTGAACAATTAGAATAGGGGAACATTATTTTGTAACTCAGTTATTTAAAGATACTACAATATAGCAGTTGACAATTCTATTTCTGATCGTTATTTTATGCGAAACCTTTACCCCAGAAGAGCAACAAACTTATTTATGCAATTTGCGTTCTGACAATTGTAGTACAAAAGATAATAGCGGATGAATGGAATACTGCATCACCACACACACCTGGGAAGGAATCATCCGTACATTTGAATACATTAGGGACTTTTAGATTTTACACGACGAGAACGTGGACTGCCACGGTGACATCCTTTTAAGGTAATGTGACGTCTATTTAAGGCACTGCCGGGCACGGGCCAGTGCCTTGAAAGAATGGTACACGTTGCAGTGCACTACGTCGACGTGCAAACCTAAAAGTCCCTACTTACTTGATAAACGACTTCGCATAGTACGCCACGTTATCAAGAAAGCGCATCCCGGTACGCACAAGGATCCACCGCACCGGGCTCCAAGCGCTGAAAGGAAAGAAAACACAATAGACAGAAATAGACAGAAATAGACAGAAACCGCCGAGGCAGTGGACCATGCTCAAAATACGAAGTAGTGCGGAATGAAAGAAAAGGAACATTTCACGAATTAATTGAAAATTAAAAAAAAATTAAAAAAAAAAAAAAAAAAAAATCGTCAATGAGACTGTTTCATTAATGTGAGGGGTTAGTTTTAGTTCTTAATTACTGTATTCGCGAGTGGACCCCTTCTGGACATGTACATTTACTTTACTATGTCTTTTTGCTTTGTATTAACTCTTCGTTGTATGATCTTGATAAAACACTTGTAAATAAAGATATACTAGGAAATGTGCTATGACATTTGCTTATATAGCTATTACTAAAATGTGATGTATAAGCATTTTGTTCGTACATTTTTCTAATACCCCTGTTATCACCGTCTTGTCATCGAGGAAAGAGAAATCAATGATATCAGGAAACCACTTGACACCATTCTTAAATATTTGTGTGACTTAACAGGTATTCATAATGTGTTCGACTGTTTCATATTCAGAGCATCCGAACGAGCAAAAAGGGGACGAAACCAATTTCGTTTTATATAGCTTATAGTTCAGAGCCAAAATATTATGTAATACTTTGAACTGGAATTCTCTTGTTTTTTGTTGTTTTATCTATTGAAGTTTTAACTAATAGTTGGCGTGCTTTGTATATATCTTGTTGGGACATACCACATTTATTTTGCAATTGAAAAGTATTTGCGGGTCTTTCATATTTTTGTTCATCTATTAGTATCTTGTAAAAATGTCTGCTCTTAAGAACCGGTATCAGTCGAATACATTCAGGAATAATGATTTTCCCTTTTGCTTCTTCTTTAAGTTCTTCATTGAACATTTCTACATTGAAATCTTTACGCTTTTTGACAGCACTATAGATACATTGTATTCTAAAATAATCATTGCGGCCAATATCAAATTCGTTCTTCAATGACTGGAAGGTTTTACAAAGACCTTGAGGAGTAATAATTTGATGAAGCAAGTACATATATATATCTTTCTCGAACATTTTTATATACAAAAATTCTTTGTTATCAATTTTGATAACACAATTATTCCATACGATCTGTGTTCTAAAGGCTTGGTCTGTTAATATTGTTATCGAAAGCCATTTTTTAAAGAATAATCTATAAAATGTAGTCAGTCATATTCAAAGAAATATTATTGACTTCATAATTGCAATTAAACAGGAAGAGCCCACTATATTTCTTTACATAGTAATTAAGGACATCGTACCAAACCTGCGTATTTTCAGGCCTAATTGTGTAGGTGGCAGCACTAATAAGGCATTTCCTTTCTAGCTGTCTCCTCATTCTCATAAATACTCACTTTTCCTATATTTTGTCCAGATTACCTTTATGATGTATATTATATTGTATGATTATCTTTGTAATGTATGTTATTTTGACTTTATATCTATGTGATATTGTATGTTATTTTATTTAAATGTTTTTTTTATGATGAATGAAATAAATTCCGCTATCTATCTATCTAATATAAGTTGTTGATCCAAATTAGTTGTTGCGAGTCTACAAATGATTTAACGGCTATCATTTTCAAACCTCCATTATTTAATTCTTGTATCATGACTTCCGTTTAAGTTGATCCGGTCCGTTCCAAAGGTCATCGTGAAATGTTTTTTTCTATCTCCTTTAATATGTTGTTGGGTATGAAAATTGAAGAAAAGAGATTCCAAATGTTTTCAGAATTTGTATCTTCCCCCCAAAAGTTAGTTTTTTTTTGTATTTCCATAAATTCAGAAGCTTTTTAAGTCCAGATATAAGTTCACGTAATTTTTCATCTTGCAAAAGATTTTCATTATATCCAACAAATGTTCCTAAAATGTTGATAGTATCAACTACGTTCACCTGTTGATTTATATCTTGTTCAATTGGTTTGGGGTTAGTTTCTTTTTGATGTCCGCCTTTAAGGATCCCTGTCTTTTCTGTATTGAATTAAAGGCTTGAGCATTTATGAAACTATTCAAGTATAACAAATAAGTTGTTAATACATCGAGCAGGGGCGGCGATTTCTTTTCATGACCGGGGGACGAAATGCGAGGGAGAATTGTCGTAATGACCAAAAACGTTTGGGGGGCAGGAAAAAAATCCGCATCACCACCATTCTTACATGTTACATGAAGGCCCCGCGGAACGTTTTTTCAAAGTGGAAGGGGGGGGGGCTAAGGTATTAACGATCAGGTAGAGCAAAGCAAGTGGAGCGTAAATTGGCGTGGGGTCCAGGGGCAAAGCCCCGGGGGTCAAGGGACGAAGCCCCCGAAGCTCAGGGGTTTTAAGCATTTAATTACGTTCAGATGAGCGTATTTTGATACATTATTTGTGTCACTGGCATGCAGGTCACTAATTGGAGTGGGGTCTTGGGCGGAGCCCCTAGAAGCTCGGGGGTTTTAAGCATTAAATTACGATCAGATGAGCAACCAGGGGCTACCTTAGGGCCCATGGTGGGGTCCAGGCCCCAGGGGGCAGAGCCCCCGGAAGCTCAGGGGTTTTAGGCATTTAATAACGATCATATGAGCATCCAGGGGCCCGCTTTAGGGCCCTGGTGGCGTCCAGGGGGCGGAGCCCCCGGAAGCTAATGGGTTTTAGTCATTTAATTACCGTCAGATGAGAAACCAGGGGCACGCTTAAAGGCCTTTGGTGGGGTCCAGGGGGCAGAGCCCCCGGAAGCTCAGGGAAAAATCATGCCATTTCAGCAACATTCATAAATCACTGGATTCGAATTAGAAATAAACTCCTTCTTGAATTTTATTGGGGGCAACTGCCCCTAAGCCCCCCATCAGTATGCCAGTACGAGGGAGCATAGTGAACGAGAAGGGTGAAGGTGACAGAAGTGACTACCCTTCACAGTTTTTTTTAAATTTTTTTGTATTATAAAAACTATAGTATAAGAACAAGCAATATACTTTTTGCACACTTCAGTTTTATACAATATCTACATGTACATTTTGAAGGATATTATGCGAGGGAGCGTATCTTCCGAGTGAGAAGATTTTTGCATTTTTATTTGTCTGAACGCTGCACTCTTGGGCCCTCCAGAGCCTAAAAGTATGTTACAGCCAGTATTTGCTATACATCTTTTTTTGCACTTTTTCAAATTTTCAGTGGGGGACGATCCCCTACAAAATCGAGAGGGGGACGTGTCCCCCCCCCGTCCCCCCGGGATCGCCGCCCCTGACATCGAGTATTATGGCAAAAGGAGCAAAAATCGTCTGCATATAATGACAACTTAAATATGGAAAGCTTCTAGCGGCGTGGTCATTAGACGGAAGAATTCTTGGCCTCTTCCCCACTTCTGGAGGCAAAACAATCAAACGCTTAATCACCAACGAAAGTGACTTGAAATGACTTAAGCATCTCTCTAGTGCCTGAGTAATTCAGTGCTTCTATTTAGCGTGTTGATTTGCTAGAACTTTAACGTCCTTGTACTTTTATATTGATCTGTTTTTGAGTTGTTCTATTTTTTTATTGTCTATAGATTACATACTAAAGGGTTGGACATTGTCTATGTGGGATATGCCAAAAGTTTGTTAAGGTAAATCAAAAAGGTCTATTATGCACACAGTGTAGAAATGTGTTAATATATCATGCGCTCATTGTGTCTGACGCATCATACAATGATCCCTCTGAACTATTCATAGCCTGGATCTGCACATGTTGTGTTTTGAAACAGTTACCCTTTTATCATAATCATCCACCAGAATTTGCGACAAGTAAACGACAACAGAAACTGGATTAGTATTTTAATAAACGAGTAATCAATCCAGTAGAATATACTCTAAATTATGTGATAAAGGTGTCAGATTTGTTCATTTGAACATCGTTAGCTTATTGAAACATTTTGATGAAATTGGGTCTATTTTATGCAATAATGATATTCAAATTTTAGCTCTCAATGAAACCAGACTTGATGATTCAGTTGGAGATAGTGAAATAAGTATATCTCATTTCAATGTTATCAGGAATGATAGAGATAGAAGAGGTGGAGGAGTTGTCATATACATACATGAACATGTTACATTTGAAAAGTTAATAGTGCCTAGTTCAGTAGATCATCTGGAAGTTATTTGCATTCTGATTCGTTTGAAACATACAAAGCCTTTTATTTTTATAAATTAGTATCGACCGCCAAAAAAACACGTCTAATGGAGTCCTATAAAGCATTGTTGTTATATTTAGGAGGATTTTATACTCCACTGATATTAATGGGCGATGTTAATTATAACATTGCCAAGCTTCCACTGACTTGAGACACTGGTAAATATTCACAAATTAATGATATATATGGTTTGTGTCAAATCAATAAAACTGAATACACTCGAGTAACACTTGAGTGCTCATCATTGATCGATCACATGTTAACAACTTGTCCAGACAAAGAAAGCTCTTTCGGTGTCTTACACAATGGTTTAAGTGATCATTAATTAGTCTGGAAAGCTCAGGTCAATAATGATGATTCGTTTGTTAAGTAGGTAACATTTAGAAAATCTCATCAGGTAGACTATGACAAGTTGAAAGCGGATCTTAGATCGCAGAAATGGGATGAAGTTGAAGAAGGTATTGACCTCGATAAAGCTGTAAACAAATGGGAAGTACTCTTTTTGGACACAATAGACAAAAGGGTACGCAAAAAAAAACACTCCCCTTTGTTGAATGACTATATTTTTAAGCTCATGAAAGATCGGGATAAAATGAAAAGTAAAGCAAAGACGAAAAAACAAGCCGTTTACTTGAAACAATACAAACACTTGAGAAATAAGGTTACGTTTGAAATAAGGAAAGTAAAGAAAAAATATTTCATTGAAAAACTAGGTGCTTGTACGGATAGAACGAAATCTTGGAGAATATTAAAAACACTCAATACCCAATACGAAATCAGCTACGAATTTTCCTTTTCCGATTGATGAATGTACAAAATTAGCAATTGATGTTAACGAACATTTTGTCAATGTTGGAAAACAACTTGGTGACAGTAATAGGCTTAGTAATAAATGTATCAGTTACGAAGAGTTTGAAAGTACAGAAACCATTGAGTGCATATAAAATACCTTTTCTGTTCCTGTAATTACACAGTCAGATGTTCTGAAAGAAATCTATCGGTTAAAGAATAAGAAATCAGTTGGGGTTGATGGAATAGATTCTTACATGCTAAGCCTGTGCACTGGAAATTGTGAAAACTCTCACATATTTAATTAATAGATCATTGTCTGAAGGTACAGTTCCTCCAGATGGAAGGTGGCTAAGGTCATACCCCTGCATGAAAAGGGTGATAAAGCTTTAGCTAATATTTACAGACCGATATCTTTATTAACGTGTTTGTCCAAATTATTGGAAAAGATTGTACAACAACACTTAATGCGATTTTTGCAAAAAAAAAAACATTTTAACAAAAGATCAATCGGGATTCAGTCCGGAACATTCTACCTGTACCGCTCTTACAATGGTTACGGATGAATGGCTTTATTCAGTTGATAAGGGTTTATATACAGGAGCACTTTTTTGTCGATCTGCGAAAAGCCTTTGATTTGGTCGATCACAGAATTCTCTTGAGAAAATTGTCTAATGTTGGTATAAATGGTATAATGCATAAGTGGTTTTATTAATATATGGTTAACCGTAAAATGTTTAATTCGATAAATAATGTTTCTTCCAATTAATTGATATTAACGTATGGTGTCCCTCAAAGCTCCATATTTGGCCCAATTTTATTTCTAATATACATCAATGATTTAGCTAATGCTTTTCATTATTGTCATCTACATTTATATGCAGATGACAGTTATTTATTTCTCAAATGTAAAGCCTATTGTTGTACAATCTGTTCTTAATAATGAATTAATTCCCCAATCGGAGGTGTTGGAGGGTAGCTCCGTGCCGGTCAGCATAGAGTTCCAACGTGGGCGGGTTTTGACACTTGTGTATTTTTTTTTTTTTTTTTTTGAAGGTGGATTTGTAAGGTGCATAGAGATGCCTGCCAGAGGAGCCCCCGTTGACGAGTCCAAATAAAGGCCTCGTTGACGGGGGCTTTTTTATTTCCATTTTTATTCAAAGTATTCTTAAGGGTCTTACCCAAGGGTCAGGCCGCCCTGTCCGCCCCGGGGTAGCGCGAGTCCAGTAGAGGCCGCCTCGTTCCAAGTAGTCGAGCCGGCCGGCCGCCCGTCCGTCCCCCGGTAGCGAGTCCGAGTAGAGGCCTCGTTGTACGGGGGCTTTTTATTTGCGTTTTATTTTAAAGTATTGTGTTGTGTTGTGTTGTGTTGTGTTTATGTATATGTATATGTATATGTATGTATATGTATATGTATATGTATATGTATATGTATATGTATATGTATATGTATATGTTTATGTTGTTGTTCATTCCTACTACAGGGTAAGTGAGTGAGTCAAGGCTTTTTATTTGCGTTTTATTTTAAAGTATTGTGTTGTGTATTTTGTGCATTCTTACAGGTCAAGCCGTCCCCGCCCTCGTCCGTCCCCCGGTAGCGAGTCCGAGTAGAGGCCTCGTTGTACGGGGGCTTTTTATTTGCGTTTTATTTTAAAGTATTATTGTGTTTGTTTGTTTGTTTGTTTGTTTGTTTGTTTGTGTATATGTAGTATATGTATTATGGTTTGTTGTGAATTCTTACGACCTTTTATTTCCATTTGATTTCAGAGTAATAATGTTATTGTTTTTAAAGTATTGTTGTGCTTATTTCCATATCATTTTTAAAAAACTCCCTTGACTTGCGTTTAATTGGTTGACGAACTCTGTTGCTGACTGAGGCACCTTTGTCGATGATTGGGGTAAGTCATAATCATTTTTTCGTATGATGGTTGATTGGTTGGTTGGTTGGTTGGTTGGTTGGTTGGTTGGTTGGTTGGTTGGCTGGTTGGCTGGCTGGCTGGCTGGCTGGCTGGATGGTTTGTTTTCAGAAATCCCACTTGACTTGCGTGCAACAATGGGGTGACGAAATTGGCAGGCTGGCTGGCTGGCTGGCTGGATGGATGGATGGATGGATGGTTTGTTTTCAGAAATCCCACTAGACTCGCGTGCAACAATAGGGTGACGAAATTGGCTGGCTGGCCGGATGGATGGATGGATGGATGGATTGTTTTTCAGGTGTCGAAATCCCACTAGACTTGCGTGTAACAATAGGAACAACAGGGTGACGAAATTGTAAGGGAGCCACACGGGAGGCAGGCGGGCAGGGAGGGAGGGAGGGAGGGAGGGAAGGAGGCGGTCAAGGCAAGGCAAGGCCAGGCCAGGCAGGGCAGGCAGGCAGGCAGGCAGGCAGGCATGGTTGTTGCTGGCCGACTTGTAAACGTGAGTTCTTCTCATAGTTAGATTGTCATACAAATGTCCTTCTTTCTCAACGGATTCTTGGAGGCCAAAATGGGAGGCAGGCATGGAAGGAAGGCCTGCGTGTTCTAAGTGGCAAAAATGGTGGAGGGGGTTCGTGTGCTCCATAGGCCTATATGACGTAGTGGCCTTGCACGAAAATGCACGTGCTTTTTTTTTTTTTTTTGCCAGCTGCGGTTCTCGGGCGTCCCCTGCCGGCGACACGGGCGAGGACGGACTTGGATTCCCGCTGGAATGCTTGGGAGGTTTGCGAGGTGAATTCCTTTTTGTTTTGTTTTTTGTATTGACTTGCGTGTTGTAAAGAGGCAAAATCGGAAGGGGGTCCTTGTGCCCCGCAGGCTGATGTAGTGTAGTAAAGTGGTCCTCTTAATAATAATTTTAATAAAATGCCAGTGCCACCAGCGGTTCCTGGCCGTCCCCTGCCGGCGACACGGCCGAGGACGGCCCTGGATTCCCGCTGGAATGCTTGGGAGTTTTTCGAGGTGAATTCCTTTTTTGTATTGACTTGCGTGTTGTAAAGAGGCAAAATCGGAAGGGGGTCCTTGTGCCCCGTAGGCTGATGTAGTGTAGTAAAGTGGTCCTCTTAATAATAATTTTAATAAAATGCCAGTGCCACCAGCGGCTCCTGGCCGTCCCCTGCCGGCGACACGGCCGAGGACGGCCCTGGATTCCCGCTGGAATGCTTGGGAGGTTTGCGAGGTGAATCCCTTTTTTTTTTTGGTATTGACTTGCGTGTTGTAAGAGGCAAAATCGGAGGGGGTTCTTGTGCCCCGCAGGCTGATGTAGGAGTAAAGTGGTCCTCGTAATAATAATTTTAATAAAATGCCAGTGCCACCAACGGTTCCTGGCCGTCCCCTGCCGGCGACACGGCCGAGGACGGCCCTGGATTCCCGCTGGAATGCTTGGGAGTTTTTCGAGGTGAATTCCTCTTTTTTTTTTTGTTGTAAGAGGCAAAATCGGAAGGGGTTCTTGTGCCCCGTAGGTCTATGTAGTGTAGTATGGTTGCCTTGGGGAAGAAGGGGAATTGCCTGTGCATCCAGCAGCTCCCGGCTGTCCGCTGCCGGTGACACGGCCGAGGACGGGTCCGGATTCTCGCTGGAATGCCTCGAAGTTCGGCTCGAGGTGAAATCTTTCGTATTGACTTTGCGTGTAGTGAGGGGCAAACATAGAGGGGGCTCTTGTGCCCCGTACTGTAGTATGGTTGTCCTGGGGAAGAAGAAGAAGAAGAAGAAGAAGGGAGAGAAAAAAAAAAAAAAAAAAAAAATGCCCGTGCATCTAGCGGTTTCCCGCTGTCCCCCGCAGGCGACACGGCCGAGGACGGGCCCGTATTCTCGCCGGAATGCCTCCAAGGTGTTCGGAACGACAAAATTCCGTATTGACTTGCGTGTTGTAAGGGTCGAAATCGGAGGGGGTCCCGACTGCTACGTAAGTATATGTAGTGGTATGGGTGTCCTCGAAAGAAGGGGGAATAAAATGACAGGGCCGTGAGCGGATCCCGACCGTCCCCTGCCGGCGACACGGCCGAGGACGGCCCTGGATTCCCGCTGGATTGCCTCGAAGGTGAAAATTTCGTATTGACTTGCGTGTTGTAAGGGTCGAAATCTGAGGGGGTTCGAGTGCTCTTTAAGTATATGTAGGAGCATGGTGGTCCTTGGAAAAAAAATGACAGGGCCGTCGGCGGTTCCCGACCGCCCCCTGCCGGCGACACGGCCGAGGACGGCCCTGGATTCCTGCTGGATTGCCTGCCTGAAAGTGCTGGCCCGCGCATCCAGCGGTCCACGGCCGTCCCCCGCCGGCGACACGGCCATGGTCGGGCCCGGATTCTCGCTGGAATGCCTCGAATGTGAAAATTTCCTTTTTGACTTGCGTGTTGTAAGGGGCAAAATCTGAGGGGGGTTCGAGTGCTCCGTCAGTATACGTAGGAGCATGGTGGTCCTCGGAAAAAAAAAAAAAAAAAAAAAAAAAGGTGCAAGTGCCGTCAGCGGTTCCCGACCGCCCCCTGCCGGCGACACGGCCGAGGACGGCCATGTATTCCTGCTGGATAAGCCTGAAAGTGCTGGCCCGCGCATCCAGCGGTCCCCGGCCGCCCCCCGCCGGCGACACGGCCGAGGACGGCCCCGGATTCTCGGTGGAATGCCTTGAAGGTGAAAATTTCGTATTGACTTGCGTGTTGTAAGAGCCAAAATCTGAGGGGGTTCGAGTGCTCTTTAAGTATATGTAGGAGCATGGTGGTCCTCGGAAAAAAAGAAAAAAAGAAAAAAAGAAAAAGTCAGGGCCGTCGGCGGTTCCCGTCCGTCCCCTGCCGGCGACACGGCCGTGGTCCGCCCAGGATTCCTGCTGGATTGCCTGAAAAAGCTGGCCCGTGCATCCACCGGTTCCCGGCCGCCCCCCGCCGGCGACACGGCCGAGGACGGCCCTGGATTCCTGCTGGATTTGCCTGAAAGTGCTGGCCCGTGCATCCAGCGGTCCCCGGCCGTCCGCCGCCGGCGACACGGCCGAGGACGGCCCTGGATTCCTGCTGGATTTGCCTGAAAGTGCTGGCCCGTGCATCCAGCGGTCCCCGGCCGTCCGCCGCCGGTGACACGGCCGAGGACGGCCCCGGATTCTCGCCGGAATGCCTCGAAAGGTGAAAATTTCGTATTGACTTGCGTGTTGTAAGGGCCAAAATCTGAGGGGGTTCGAGTGCTCTTTAAGTATATATAGGAGCATGGTGGTCCTCGGAAAAAAAGAAAAAAAGAAAAAAAGAAAAAGTCAGGGCCGTCGGCGGTTCCCGTCCGTCCCCTGCCGGCGACACGGCCGTGGTCCGCCCAGGATTCCTGCTGGATTGCCTGAAAAAGCTGGCCCGTGCATCCACCGGTTCCCGGCCGCCCCCCGCCGGCGACACGGCCGAGGACGGCCCTGGATTCCTGCTGGATTTGCCTGAAAGTGCTGGCCCGTGCATCCAGCGGTCCCCGGCCGTCCGCCGCCGGCGACACGGCCGAGGACGGCCCTGGATTCCTGCTGGATTTGCCTGAAAGTGCTGGCCCGTGCATCCAGCGGTCCCCGGCCGTCCGCCGCCGGTGACACGGCCGAGGACGGCCCCGGATTCTCGCCGGAATGCCTCGAAAGGTGAAAATTTCGTATTGACTTGCGTGTTGTAAGGGCCAAAATCTGAGGGGGTTCGAGTGCTCTTTAAGTATATATAGGAGCATGGTGGTCCTCGAAAAAAAAAAAAAAGTCAGGGCCGTCAGCGGTTCCCGTCCGTCCCCTGCCGGCGACACGGCCGAGGACGGCCCTGGATTCCTGCTGGATTTGCCTGAAAGTGCTCTCCCGCGCATCCAGCGGTCCCCGGCTGTCCGCCGCCGGCGACACGGCCGTGGTCCGCCCAGGATTCCTGCTGGATTGCCTGAAAGTGCTGGCCCGCGCATCCAGCGGTTCCCGGCCGTCCCCCGCCGGCGACAAGGCCGAGGACGGCCCCGGATTCCTGCTGGAT
>CP137669.1:571371-576371 GCA_037976565.1 Mesocentrotus franciscanus | reverse complement strand
TTTGTTTTCAGAAATCCCACTTGACTTGCGTGCAACAATGGGGTGACGAAATTGGCAGGCTGGCTGGCTGGCTGGCTGGATGGATGGATGGATGGATGGTTTGTTTTCAGAAATCCCACTAGACTCGCGTGCAACAATAGGGTGACGAAATTGGCTGGCTGGCCGGATGGATGGATGGATGGATGGATTGTTTTTCAGGTGTCGAAATCCCACTAGACTTGCGTGTAACAATAGGAACAACAGGGTGACGAAATTGTAAGGGAGCCACACGGGAGGCAGGCGGGCAGGGAGGGAGGGAGGGAGGGAGGGAAGGAGGCGGTCAAGGCAAGGCAAGGCCAGGCCAGGCAGGGCAGGCAGGCAGGCAGGCAGGCAGGCATGGTTGTTGCTGGCCGACTTGTAAACGTGAGTTCTTCTCATAGTTAGATTGTCATACAAATGTCCTTCTTTCTCAACGGATTCTTGGAGGCCAAAAATGGGAGGCAGGCATGGAAGGAAGGCCTGCGTGTTCTAAGTGGCAAAAATGGTGGAGGGGGTTCGTGTGCTCCATAGGCCTATATGACGTAGTGGCCTTGCACGAAAATGCACGTGCTTTTTTTTTTTTTTGCCAGCTGCGGTTCTCGGGCGTCCCCTGCCGGCGACACGGGCGAGGACGGACTTGGATTCCCGCTGGAATGCTTGGGAGGTTTGCGAGGTGAATTCCTTTTTTTTTTTGTTTTTTGTATTGACTTGCGTGTTGTAAAGAGGCAAAATCGGAGGGGGTTCTTGTGCCCCGCAGGCTGATGTAGTGTAGTAAAGTGGTCCTCTTAATAATAATTTTAATAAAATGCCAGTGCCACCAGCGGTTCCTGGCCGTCCCCTGCCGGCGACACGGCCGAGGACGGCCCTGGATTCCCGCTGGAATGCTTGGGAGTTTTTCGAGGTGAATTCCTTTTTTGTATTGACTTGCGTGTTGTAAAGAGGCAAAATCGGAAGGGGTTCTTGTGCCCCGTAGGCTGATGTAGTGTAGTAAAGTGGTCCTCTTAATAATAATTTTAATGCCATGCCAGGCCACCGGCCGGCCGGCCGGCCGGACGGCCGAGGACGGCCTGGAAGGCTTGGTTTGCGAGGTGAATCCTTTTTTTTGGTTGACTTGCGTGTTGTAAGGGCAAAGGCCAGGCCTGGCCAGGCCAGGCCAGCCAGGCCAAAGTGGCCGGGTAAGGCCAGGCAGGCCAGGTGCCACCAGGCCTGGCCGTTTCAGGCCGGCCAGGCCAGGCCAGGCCAGGCCGGCCAGGCCAGGCCAGGCCAGGCCAGGTAGTCCGCCAGGCCAGGCCAGGCCAGGCCAGGCCAGGCCAGGCCAGGCCAGGCCAGGCCGCCAGGCCGGCCAGGCCAGGTCAGGTCAGGCCAGGCCAGCCAGGCCAGGCCAGGCCAGGCCAGCCAGGCCAGGCCAGGCCAGGCCAGCCAGGCCAGGCCAGGCCAGGCCAGGCCAGGGCCAGCCAGGCCAGGAAGGCCAGGCCAGGCCAAAAAGGCCAGGCCAGGCCAGCCAGCCGTGTCAGGCCAGGCCAGGCCAGGCCAGGCCAGGCCAGCCAGGCCAGGCCAGGCCAGGCCAGGCCAGGTCAGGCCAGGCCAGGCTGTTGTGCCAGGCCAGGCCAGGCCAGGGCCAGGCCAGGCCAGGCCAGGCCAGGCCAGGCCAGGCCAGGCCAGGCCAGGCCAGGCCAGGCCAGGCCAGGCCAGGCCAGGCCAGGCCAGGCCAGGCCAGGCCAGGCCAGGCCAGGCCAGGCAGGCCAGGCCAGGCCAGGCCAGGCCAGGCCAGGCCAGGCCAGGCCAGGCCAGGCCAGGCCAGGCCAGGCCAGGCCAGGCCAGGCCTGCCAGGCCAGGCCAGGCCAGGCCAGGCCAGGCCAGGCCAGGCCAGCGCCAGGCCAGCTCAGGCCAGGCCAGGCCAGGCCAGGCCAGGCCAGGCCAGGCCAGGCCAGGCCAGGCCAGCTTCAGGCCAGGCCAGGCCAGGCCAGGCCAGGCCAGGCCAGCTCAGGCCAGGCCAGGCCAGGCCAGGCCAGGCCAGGCCAGGCCAGGCCAGGCCAGGCCAGGCCAGGCCAGGCCAGGCCAGGCCAGGCCAGGCCAGGCCAGGCCAGGTCAGGCCAGGCCAGGCCAGGCCAGGCCAGGCCAGGCCAGGCCGGCCAGGCCAGGCCAGGCCAGGCCAGGCCAGGCCAGGCCAGGCCAGGCCAGGCCAGGCCAGGCCAGGCCAGGCCAGGCCAGGCCAGGCCAGGCCAGGCCAGGCCAGGCCAGGCCAGGCCAGGCCAGGCCAGGCCAGGCCAGGCCAGGCCAGGCCAGCCAGGCCAGGCCAGCTTGTGCCAGGCCAGGCCAGGCCAGGCCAGGCCAGGCCAGGCCAGGCCAGGCCAGGCCAGGCCAGGCCAGGCCAGGCCAGGCCAGGCCAGGCCAGGCCAGGCCAGGCCAGGCCAGGCCAGGCCAGGCCAGGCCAGGCCAGCGGCCAGGCCAGGCCAGGCCAGGCCAGGCCAGGCCAGGCCAGGCCAGGCCAGGCCAGTGCAGTGCCAGCGCCAGGCCAGGCCAGGCCAGGCCAGGCCAGGCCAGGCCAGGCCAGGCCAGGCCAGGCCAGGCCAGGCCAGGCCAGGCCAGCCAGGCCAGGCCAGGCCAGGCCAGGCCAGGCCAGGCCAGGCCAGGCCAGGCCAGGCCAGGCCAGGCCAGGCCAGGCCAGGCCAGGCCAGGCCAGGCCAGGCCAGGCCAGGCCAGGCCAGGCCAGGCCAGGCCAGGCCAGGCCAGGCCAGGCCAGGCCAGGCCAGGCCAGGCCAGGCCAGGCCAGGCCAGGCCAGGCCAGGCCAGGCCAGGCCAGGCCAGGCCAGGCCAGGCCAGGCCAGGCCAGGCCAGGCCAGGCCAGGCCAGGCCAGGCCAGGCCAGGCCAGGCCAGGCCAGGCCAGGCCAGGCCAGGCCAGGCCAGGCCAGGCCAGTGCCAGGCCAGGCCAGGCCAGGCCAGGCCAGGCCAGGCCAGGCCAGGCCAGGCCAGGCCAGGCCAGGCCAGGCCAGGCCAGCGGCCAGGCCAGGCCAGGCCAGGTTGTGCCAGGCCAGGTTGGCCAGGCCAGGCCAGGCCAGGCCAGGCCAGGCCAGGCCAGGTTGTGCCAGGCCAGGCCAGCCAGGCCAGGCCAGGCCAGGCCAGGCCAGGCCAGGCCAGGCCAGGCCAGGCCAGGCCAGGCCAGGCCAGGTCAGGCCAGGCTAGGCCAGGCCAGGCCAGGCCAGGCCAGGCCAGGCCAGGCCAGGCCAGGCCAGCCAGGCCAGGCCAGGCCAGGCCAGGCCAGGCCAGGCCAGGCCAGGCCAGGTTGGCCAGGCCAGGCCAGGCCAGGCCAGGCCAGGCCAGGCCAGGCCAGGCCAGGCCAGGCCAGGCCAGGCCAGGCCAGGCCAGGCCAGCCAGAAGGCCAGGCCAGTCAGGCCAGGCCAGGCCAGGCCAGGGTTGGCCAGGCCAGGCCAGGCCAGGCCAGGCCAGGCCAGTGCCAGGCCAGGCCAGGCCAGGCCAGGCCAGGCCAGGCCAGGCCAGGCCAGGCCAGGCCAGGCCAGGCCAGGCCAGGCCAGGCCAGGCCAGGCCAGGCCAGGCCAGGCCAGGCCAGGCAGGCCAGGCAGTGCCAGGCCAGGCCAGGCCAGGCCAGGCCAGGCCAGGCCAGGCCAGGCCAGGCCAGGCCAGGCCAGGCCAGGCCAGGCCAGGCCAGGCCAGGCCAGGCCAGGCCAGGCCAGGCCAGGCCAGGCCAGGCCAGGCTGTGCCAGGCCAGGCCAGGCCAGGCCAGGCCAGGCCAGGCCAGGCCAGGCCAGGCCAGGCCAGGCCAGGCCAGGCCAGGTCAGGCCAGGCCAGGCCAGGCCAGGCCAGGCCAGGCCAGGCCAGGCCAGGCCAGGCCAGGCCAGGCCAGGCCAGGCCAGTGCGCTGCCAGGCCAGGCCAGGCCAGGCCAGGCCACCAGGCCAGGCCAGGCCAGGCCAGGCCAGGCCAGGCCAGGCCAGGCCAGGCCAGGCCAGGCCAGGCCAGGCCAGGCCAGGCCAGGCCAGGCCAGGCCAGGCCAGGCCAGGCCAGGCCAGGCCAGGCCAGCGTGCAGGCCAGGCCAGGCCAGGCCAGGCCCAGGCCAGGCCAGGCCAGGCCAGGCCAGGCCAGGCCAGGCCAGGCCAGGCCAGGCCAGGCCAGGCCAGGCCAGGCCAGGCCAGGCCAGGCCAGGCCAGGCCAGGCCAGGCCAGGCCAGGCCAGGCCAGGCCAGGCCAGGCCAGGCCAGGCCAGGCCACAGGCCAGGCCAGGCCAGGCCAGGCCAGGCCAGGCCAGGCCAGGCCAGGCCAGGCCAGGCCAGGCCAGGCCAGGCCAGGCCAGGCCAGGCCAGGCCAGGCCAGGCCAGGCCAGGCCAGGCCAGGCCAGGCCAGGCCAGGCCAGGCCAGGCCAGGCCAGGCCAGGCCAGGCCAGGCCAGGCCAGGCCAGCAGGCCAGGCCAGGCCAGGCCAGGCCAGGCCAGGCCAGGCCAGGCCAGGCCAGGCCAGGCCAGGCCAGGCCAGGCCAGCCAGGCCAGCCAGGCCAGGCTGTGGCCAGGCCAGGCCAGGCCAGGCCAGGCCAGGCCAGGGCCAGGCCAGGCCAGGCCAGGCCAGTGCCAGGCCAGGCCAGGCCAGGCCAGGCCAGGCCAGGCCAGGCCAGGCCAGGGCCAGGCCAGGCCAGGCCAGGCCAGGCCAGGCCAGGCCAGGCCAGGCCAGGCCAGGCCAGGCCAGGCCAGGCCAGGCCAGGCCAGGCCAGGCCAGCCAGGCCAGGCCAGGCCAGGCCAGGCCAGGCCAGGCCAGGCCAGGCCAGGCCAGGCCAGGCCAGGCTTGTGCCAGGCCAGGCCAGGCCAGGCCAGGCCAGGCCAGGCCAGGCCAGGCCAGGCCAGGCCAGGCCAGGCCAGGCCAGGCCAGGCCAGGCCAGGCCAGGCCAGGCCGCCAGGCCAGGCCAGGCCAGGCCAGGCCAGGCCAGGCCAGGCCAGGCCAGGCCAGGCCAGGCCAGGCCAGGCCAGGCCAGGCCAGGC
>CP137669.1:535756-565756 GCA_037976565.1 Mesocentrotus franciscanus | reverse complement strand
TTGTTCGTGAGGTCAAACCAAACAAGGGTCGCGAAATCTGAGCTCGAACAGAGCAATTTTGGCCATAATTCCAAAACGTGATTTTCGGTAAAACACTTTTCTTTTTAAATGGTCATATCTCTAAAACCCAATGCTCAATCATGTTCATACTTTCAAATTAGATGGTAGATAAGTTGAATTGAATCCCCTTCCAAAAAAAAAAATCGGTCTAGCAAAACAAAAGAAATAACCATACCCCTTTAACCCTAACCCTAACCCTAACCTTTACCCCTAACCCCTAACCCTAACCCTATTTTATTTTTTTTGGCCCTTACAACACGCAAGTCAATACGAAATTTTCACCTTCAAGGCATTCCAGCGAGAATCCGGGGCCGTCCTTGGCCGTGTCGCCGGCGGGGGACGGCCGGGGACCGCTGGATGCACGGGCCAGCACTTACAGGCAATCCAGCGGGAATCCAGGGCCGTCCTCGGCCGTGTCGCCGGCAGGGGACAGTCGGGAACTGCTGACGGCCCTGGCATTTTTTTTTCGAGGACCACCATGCTCCTACATATACTGAGAGAGCACTCGAACCCCCTCAAATTTTGCCCCTTACGGGCCCGTCCTCGGTCGTGTCGCCGGCGGCGGACAGCTGGAAACCGCTAGATGCACGGGCATTTTTTTTCTTCTTCTTCCCCAGGACAACCATACTACATTACGGGGCACAAGAGCCCCCTCTATGTTTGCCCCTTGCTACACGCAAAGTCAATACGAAAGATTTCACCTCGACCCGAACTTCGAGGCATTCCAGCGAGAATCCGGGCCCATCCTCGGCCGTGTCATGCACAGGCAACTTTTTTTTCCCCCTTCTTCCCCAAGGCAACCAAACTACACTACATAGACCTACGGGGCACGAGAACCCCCTCCATGTTTGCCCCCACACTACACCCAAAGTCAATACAAAACAGGTATTCACCTCGAAAACCTCCCGAGCATTCCAGCGGGAATCCAGGGCCGTCTTTGGCCGTGTCGCCGGCAGGGAACGACCAGGAACCACTGGTGGCACTGCCATTTTATTAAAATTATTATTACGAGGACCACTTTACTCCTACATCAGCCTTCTGGGCACAACCCTTCGATTTTGCCCCTTACACCACGCAAGTCAATTTTTAAAAAAAAGGAATTCACCTCGAAAACCTCCCGAGCATTCCAGTGGGAATCCAGGGCCGTCTTCGGCCGTGTCGCCGGCAGGGGACGACCAGGATCAGCTGGTGGCACTGGCATTTTATTAAAATTATTATTACGAGGACCACTTTACTCCTACATCAGCCTTCGGGGCACAAGAAGCCCCTCCGATTTTGCCCCTTACAACACGCAAGTCAATACAAAAAAAGGAATTCACCTCGAAAACCTCTCGAGCATTCCAGCGGGAATCCAGGGCCGTCTTCGGCCCTGTCGCCGGGAGGGGACGGCCAGGAACCGCTGGTGGCACTGGCATTTTATTAAAATTATTATTACGAGGACCACTTTACTCCTACATCAGCCTTCGGGGCACAACCCTTCGATTTTGCCCCTTACACCACGCAAGTCAATAAAAAAAAAAGGAATTCACCACGAAAAACTCACGAGCATTCCAGCGGGAATCCAGGGCCGTCTTCGGCCGTGTCGCCGGCAGGGGACGACCAGGATCCGCTGGTGGCACTGGCATTTTATTAAAATTATTATTACGAGGACCACTTTACTCCTACATCAGCCTTCGGGGCACAAGAAGCCCCTCCGATTTTGCCCCTTACAACACGCAAGTCAATACAAAAAAAAAAGGAATTCACCTCGAAAACCTCTCGAGCATTCCAGCGGGAATCCAGAGCCGTCTTCGGCCGTTTCGCCGGCAGGGGACGGCCAGGAACTGCTGGATGCACGGGCATTCATTTTCTTTCTTTCTTTTTTATAATTAGTATTATGAGGACAACTATACTACACTGCATAAGCCTACGGGGCACATGAACCCCCTCCATGTTTTCCCCTTACAACACGCAAAGCCAATACAAAAAAAAAATTCACCTCGAAAACCTCCAAAGCATTCCAGCGGGAAAGAAGGGCCGTCCTCGGACGTGTCGCCGGCTGGGGACGGCCGGGAGCCGCTAAATGCACGGGCTAGCACTTTCAGGCAATCCAGCAGGAATCCAGGGTCATCCACGGCCGTGTCGCCGGCAGGAGACGGACGGGAACCGGTGCTGGTGGCACTGGCCTTTTTTCCCCCGAGGACAACTGTACTACATACTACATGAGCCTTCGGGGCACAAGAACCCCCTCCGTTCTGCACCCTTACAACACGCAAGTCAATACGATCTTTAATTTTTCCTTCCCCCACCTCGAAAACCTTCGAAGCATTCCAGCGGGAATCCGAGTCCGTCCTCGCCCGTGTCGCCGGCAGGGGACGGCCGAGAACCGCAGCTGGCAAAAAAAAAGCACGTGCATTTTCGTGCAAGGCCACTACATCATATAGGCCTATGGAGCACACGAACCCGCTCCATTTCTGCCACTTACAACACGCAGGCCTCCCTTCCATGCCTGCCTCCCATTTTGGCTGCTGCCTCCAAGAATCCCTTGAGAAAGAAGGACATTTTGTATGACAATCTAACTGTGAGAAGAAGTCACGTTTACAAGTCGGCCAGCAACAACCATGCCTGCCTTCCCTTTCCTTCCCTTCCCTTCCTTTCTTCCTTCCTTCCTTCTTTCCTTCCCTCCCTCCCTGCCTGCCTGCTTCCCACCCATCTTGGCTGCTGCCTCCAAGAATCCCTTGAGAAAGAAAGACATTTGTATGACAATCTAACTGTGAGGCGGAGTCACGTTTACAAGTCGGCCAGCAACCATGCCTGCCTTGCCTGGCCTTGCCTTGCCTTGCCTTGCCTGCCTTGCCTGCCCTGCCAACCTGCCTGCCTGGAAAATGGAAAAAGCCATTTCTTGGCGTAATTCCTCAGTGCCATATCCACAGCTCTGATTTGAGTCCTACTAAAGCCCCCTGTCAATTCGAAGGCTATTCCTCGGAGTAACATAGGTAACCAACAGGTTCAGCCGTTGTCTTGGCTTTAGTGCCGCCTTGTCTATCTGTTCACAGTACTAGTTAGACGTCTCTTTACTGGCTTGATCGAGGGCCATGCTCTTGACCAGGGTCCTATGTGTACTCCAAGGTACTTTGCTGTGTCTCCCGGCCGCACCCATGGGATGGCTTCTTGTCCCACTACCCAATTGTCTGCTTCATTCACTAGGAATGATTTATTTTACGGGGTGATCAAGAATCCCTCACATTTCTTAACATTGAGGCTAAGCCCACATGTATTAAGATAGTCTACGGTCAGTGTTAGATTAGAGGACATGTCTACATGACTCATGGCAACCAGTGCCGTATCGTCCGCGTATGCTAGGCTCACGATCTTGTGTCCCGCGACCTCAACTCCTTGCCCTTTCTGCTGTAATGTTGCTAGCAGTGGGTCCAAAGCCAGGTTGAATAGGGTCGGCGACAGCGAATCTCCTTGCTTGACTCCACTACGGATGTAGATGGGCTCTGTTGATCCGGCGTCGGTGGTGAACGTAGTCCAGCCTCCGTCGTATAGATTTCTTATAATGTCAATGAGTCGTTCGTGTACTCGATGCCTTCTCAGGGATTTAAAGATGAGGTCGTGAGACACCGTGTCAAAAGCCTTAGCTAGATCCAATAAAGCTACCGCTATCCACCGTTGGGTCTTCTTACATTTATCTATCAGCTCCCGTAGGAGAATGGTTTTATCTTTGATGCAAGCTTGTTGCATAAACCCCCTTTGTCTAGGGCAGATGTGCACAGCACTATCTAGCCTCTTGGTGAGGATCTTAGAGTACAATCTACTGGTGACGTTCGAAAGCGTCAGTGGACGGTAGCTGTTAATGTCCATAGAGTCCCCCCTCCCTTTGGGAATGAGGATGGATCTGTATGCCTTGGCATCCTCGGGTATCTTACCCGCTACTAACCATGTATTGTACATTTTTAACAGATACAGATAACAATTTCCATAGGCCTTTAGAGCCTCATAGGTGACCCCATCCGGCCCGGGTGCGGAGCCCTTCTTTGTAGAAGAGATTGCCGTTTCAATCTCTGCCTTGCTAATTGGACGTAGCAACCCCTTGTTGTCTGCAGTCGACTCGGGGTCGACGTAAGAGCTAATGTCTATAACTTTGCTATCCTTAGAGAACCTCTCTGTATAGGTTCTTTGGATTACCTCTACGTCCACGGTACACCGTTCAGTGTCCTTTTGATCAAGAAGTTTCTCCACTAATCTCTGGGGGTTGTTCTTATACAAGGTTTGGGTTTCTGAGAAAGCCTTTCTTTTCCTTCTGGCCTTATAGCTGTGGCCTTGTTATTTAAGGGGTTCTTGTGGGCTTTCTTGTTTAGACTCCGCCCTCAGCTTTTGGGTTGCCTATCGGCCTTTTTACGGGCCAAAATTTCTATTGCTATCTGTTTAACATTGGCATTCATTGAGGTCTTGATTAGTTCCTCATCTCTTCCCTTGTGCATTGCCAGACCGAAGGTTGCAATTAGCTCCTCAGTCATGTGAACTTTCTCAGACATTAAATTTAAGTCTTCGAATAGTTCTTCGAACGAATCCAAGCTAGGATTGATGGAGTTTTCCACCGCCTCCTCCCAGTCTGACTCAGCATCAAGGTCGAGAGGCCCTATTACATTTGGAAATTCAGTCTTGTCCCACTCAGGGAAGTTTGAGTCCGTAAAGGAGCTTTCATTTCCCCAAGCTTCGTCATCCCCGGCTGACATGGGACTGCCACTCTCATCGTCAGACCGGGATAAGTTCGCTTCAAAGGGGAATGATCTTATCATTACTTCTGGAGTCTGGGGAGTCGGCCCCTTCCCCCCCCCCCTCTGAACAGGGAAGCTGAGGGACACGTCTCCCCTTCTTCCTCCATGTCACTTTGGTATTCAAGTCCTCTGCTAGACATAGGACTGCCACTCCTACTCCCATGAGTCATCGAGAGTGACTCGAAACCGAGCGAGAGTGCTCTCATAGGAATCTGGGGGTCGGCCCCGCCTCCTCCTCTCTTGGAGGGGAAGTTAGGATGCTCGTCCCCCTTCTTCCTTCGAACTAAAACTGTCTGTCGGACACCCCACCTCTGAAGAAGGTGGTGTTTCCGACAGCTCTTCTTCCTTCCTATCCTTTTCAGACAAAAGTCTTCTTTTATGTATTACTTTTTTAACCGTTTTCTGGTTAAAATGTTCTGCTATTTTAATATTGATCTTACTAGATTTAGCATATTGTATCATGAGTTGCCTAAGTAGGCGGACCTCTTCCAGTCCAAATATCCCTTCTATTTCTCATAGCTCGCTTCCTCTCACTTTCTACCTGCCTAGCTCTCTTCCTCACGCTCAGGCAGACGGACGGGTGTCTATGTCGCTCGTGCTGCAACAGTCCTCTTTTGGTGCTGAATGCTTGGCCACACTCTCCGCAGCCTAGCAGCAGTTGATTTAACATTGGGGTGTTCGCGTCCCCTTTGCATCAAGCGCGTAGCCAGGATTTTATTTTAGGGGGGGGCGGTAGTGAGCCCGCAAAGCCCGCGAAGCGCGAAAGCTTTGCCGTTTCATTAAGTTATTAGAGTAAGAAGACGATTCGTTGTACCGTTCTTGACTGTTATTTAAGAGTCCTTGTCTGAATTCAGTTTGATGTTTCATTAAATTAGTAGAGAAAGAAGACGATTCGGTGTACTGTTCTCGACTCTTAATTCAGTCTGAATTCAGTTCCCCCGCGCAAAGCGCGGAAGCTTTGCCGTTTCATTAAGTTATTAGAGTAAGAAGACGATTCGTTGTACCGTTCTTGACTGTTATTTAAGAGTCCTTGTCTGAATTCAGTTTGATGTTTCATTAAATTAGTAGAGAAAGAAGACGATTCGGTGTACTGTTCTCGACTCTTAATTCAGTCTGAATTCAGTTCCCCCGCGCAAAGCGCGGAAGCTTGCCGTTTCATTAAGTTATTAGAGTAAGAAGACGATTCGTTGTACCGTTCTTGACTGTTATTTAAGAGTCCTTGTCTGAATTCAGTTTGATGTTTCATTAAATTAGTAGAAAGAAGACGATTCGGTGTACTGTTCTCGACTCTTAATTCAGTCTGAATTCAGTTCCCCCGCGCAAAGCGCGGAAGCTTTGCCGTTTCAATAAGTTATTAGAGTAAGAAGACGATTCGTTGTACCGTTCTCGACTGTTATTTAAGAGTCCTTGTCTGAATTCAGTTTGACGTTTCATTAAATTAGTAGAGAAAGAAGACGATTCGGTGTACTTTCTCGACTCTTAATCCTTGTCTGAATTCAGTTTCCCCCTGCGCGAAGCGCGGAAGCTTTGCCGTTTCATTAAGTTATTAGAGTAAGAAGGCGATTCGTTGTACCGTTCTCGACACTTATTTAAGAGTCCTTGTCTGAATTCAGTTTGACGTTTCATTAAATTAGTAGAGAAAGAAGACGATTCGGTGTACGGTTCTCGACTCTTAATCCTTGTCTAAATTCAGTTCCCCCCCCCCTCCTGCGCAAAGCGCGGAAGCTTTGACGTTTCATTAAATTGTTAGAGAAAGAAGACGATTTGTTGTACCGTTCTCGACTCTTAATCCTGAATGGTCTGAATTCAGTTCCCCTCCCCCCCTTCCGCGCGAAGCGCGGAAGCTTTGCGTTTTCATTAAATTATTATGTCTGATTTCCTTTCCTTTTTCTTCCTACGTCCTCTTCCTTTTTCTCTTTTTTCTCTTCTCTCTCTCTCTTTTTTTTTTTGGCCGGCGTTTTGGGGGCGACCGCCCCCATCGCCCCCCCCTGGCTACGCGCCTGCTTTGCATTTGGGAATGTGACAAGACAAACCGTTTGCTTTCTCAAACGTATGCTGGCACTTGGTACACTCGTAGATCACCCTTTTCTTGTTGGTTTCCCTAAGATGTGTTCCTATTGCCTTGAGGGAAACAAAGTTCCGTTCACAGTCCGAGCATTCATAGACATCCGCCTTCCCTTTAACCATAGCTATGTTGCTATCAGAAGGAGGGTTTCCCTCTCTTTCATCATTTGTAACAAGGAGACTGGATTCTTCCCACGCAAGAGATTCGTCCATACTGTTTTTACTTAGTTCTATCCCAAGGATAGTTAATAGCACACACTCAGGTGGCCCTACTTGAGGAGTACTGGCTTGGAGACGACATGCATATGTTTCTCTGATAGTCGTATAGCATGCCCTCAAGACGTGGACCAGGGAGCTTAACCGCTAAGGACCTTGACTCGTCTGACATGGATTGGTTTCCCTATAGGGAAGACAAGATGAGGAAAATACGAAGTGAATGTGGAGATACGACCTGTTAGGATTGATTCCTGAGGGAGGAAAGAAACGTAATCCTGGAATTTGACCCTGGCTTCAAGAATGGATGCAAACTAGCATCAAGAATGGGGTCAAATTAGCAGTAATCGTCTAGTGGTTAGGTCATAGGGACGAGTTCAACAAGAGTTGCAAAAAGAGAAAAGGTTGGGCCGCCATTAAAAGGGCGTCCCGGAGGTGCCTGCCGCAGGCAGAAACCTCCATCTACTACCTTATAGGGCACCTAGGTGCGGTTAGGGGTGGCTTTTCATTAGCTGGCCCTTATGAATCCACAAAAAGGGCTTCCCCGACTCCCACCTAAGATCGACCTCCTCAATTGAGAAGGCACCTCGGAGGTAAAGCCACCCAAGGCAGATGTAGCGATCCTCTGGAGCAGTCTAAGTCAGTAAAACACTTCCCCGATCCGCTCAGTAACAAAAGAGGGGACGCTACATCTAACCTTATAAGCCTATTACCTGACGAGCCTTCATCAAGCAGAAGACGCGTCGCGAGACTTAAGAGAGTCATAGTTACTCCCGCCGTTATTGAATATTGACCCAATTCCCTTTCGCCCAAGGGGCGTGACCCGATTCCAAAAAAGATCCGGACCGACGCCTCCGCTCGTAGTGGAACTACACTAGGGCTTAGGATTGACTGACCCATGTGCACTGGCTGTTCACATGGAACCCTTCTCCACACTCGGCCCTCAAGGATCTCGCTTGAGTATTTGCTACTACCACCAAGATCTGCGCCCGCGGCGGCTCCACGTGGGCTCGTGCCCATCGCTTCCACGCACACCGTGGCGTCCCTCCTACTCACTGGGGCTCACCTCCCGGGCAGGGGAAGTACCTCTGCTCCAGCGGCCGGGTATGGGCCAAAACACACGCTCCACGCCATCCATTTTCAGGGCTGGTTTATTCGACAGGTGAGTTGTGACACACTCCTTAGCTGGTTCCGACTTCCATGGCCACCATCCTGCTGTCTGTATCGACCAACACCTTTTCTGGGACCTGATGAGTAATCCGGCGTTCGGTTCGTCCCACAGCGCCAGTCCTGCTTACCAAGAGTGGCCCACTGAGCACTCGCATTCGATCGCCCGGCTCCAAGCCAGCGAGTTGGGCCTCTTACCAATTTAAAGTTTGAGAATGTGTTGAGGTCGTTTCGTCCCCAAGGCCTCTAATCATTCGCTTTACCAGATAAAACTGCATATGAGCCCCAGCTTTCCTGAGGGAAACTTCGGAGGGAACCAGCTACTAGTTGGTTCGATTAGTCTTTCGCCCCTATACCCAAGTCGGATGATCAATTTGCACGTCAGAATCGTAGCGGACCTCCACCAGAGTTTCCTCTGGCTTCATCCAGCTCGGGCATAGTTCACCATCTTTCGGGTCCTAGCGTGCCGGCTATGCCTCCGCCACACCGAACGGAGCGGATATGGCAGAGCGGTGGTGCGCCTCCCCCGGGGGAGAGGATCCCACCTTGATCGACCGAATCGACTTTCACCTTCATTGTGCCATGGGTTTTCAGTCGCCCCTTGACCCCTGGCCCGTTAGACTCCTTGGTCCGTGTTTCAAGACGGGTCGAGCAGGCACCCAGCTTCGCTCGGAGACCCGAGGCGCCACGTGCCGCCTCACCCCACCCGCCGCTTGCCGTCCCTCAGCGACCAATAGGGACTTTTAGATTTGCACGTCGACGTAGTGGACTGCAACGTGTGCCATTCTTTCAAGGCACTGGCCCGTGCCCGGCAGTGCCTTAAAAGGACGTCACATTACCTTAAAAGGATGTCACCATGGCAGTCCACGTTCTTGTCGTGTAAAATCTAAAAGTCCCTACTGAGAACAGTGAACGCCGGGGAGGCCTGCAGGGCCGGGGCAGCCCCCTCCCGAAGGGGTGCGGGCGCAGCTTGCTTCCCTTCCTCGGCAGCTCAGTTGGCGTTGCGACCGAAGCTATTAGTTCTCCGCAAAGGCGAGAAGGCCAAGGAGGAGCTACCTGCACCGGTGACTTCGGCCGACCTGGGCTGCCAGTCCCGAGCGCCGCGTCTGGGAGAAGTGCACGCGCCGACCACCGCCACCGGCACGGGCCCAGGACGACGGCCAACACGCTGAATCTCCACGGACCCGTGCTGCGGGTCCTGCCCGTTTGCTTCTTTGCGGTTTCACGTCCTCTTGAACTCTCTCCTCAGAGTTCTTTTCAACTTTCCCTCACAGTACTTGTCTGCTATCGGTCTCGTGCCAGTATTTAGCTTTGGAAGGAGTTCACCTCCTTTCTTTGGGCAGCATTCCAAAACTACCCAACTCTTGGTGGCTCCAGGCCCTTGAGACTCGACGCTCGAATGGGCCTGACACCCGCTCTGGGTAAGGTGCCCCGATCAGGAGGACCTCGGAGTCGTGGACTCACGCGCCAAAAGCCGTCTCACGCAACAGGTCCCAGAGCCTAAGGGCCTCTGGGATTCGGCGATGGGCTCTTCCCGCTTCACTCGCCGCTACTGAGGGAATCCTGGTTAGTTTCTTTTCCTCCGCTTAGTAATATGCTTAAATTCAGCGGGTGGTCTCGTCCGATCTGAGGTCGAGATTGGTGAAGAAGAAGTCTCGCGACTTTTCTCCCTGAACGAAATTGGTCGGGAAAGCTGCCGGCTGTCCACCTTGACCGGCTCGAAAGGGAAAGGAAGAAGAAAAAGGTGAAGGAGGGCGAGGGTTCAGGGGACCTGAGCACAGCGGAGGCGGGTGGTTAGACCGTACCTGCACCGCGCGGTCCACATGTTTCTTGCCCTTCAACACTCTTCTCCTCTCGCGAAGATCGAGCAGGCTTTCCCTCCTCCCCCTGAGGAGGGAGAAGGGAAACGTGTAGCTCCGCTTTTCCCCATGCGTCTGATCCTTCACGACCGGGTGCACCCCCGTTTTTACCGTGGCTGCGGGGTCCCGGCGCTCTAGCGGGGGGATTCCGGTGAAGGAGTACCCTCGATTGGTATGAATGACCGACCCTCAGATGGGCGTGGCTCTGGCCAAGAAGGCCCGGGCCGCCATGTGCGTTCGAAATGTCGATGATCAAGGAGTTCTGCAATTCACATTAATTCTCAGCTGGCTGCGTTCTTCATCGACCTTACGAGCCGAGTGATCCACCGCCTAGAATTGTTATCTTTTAAGATTTCAATTCCTGGACTTGCCATCCAATGGAACATTTTGCGCCGAACATCAGGATAGGTATTGTGAAAATAAGGTTTTGACGGGGAGGAGAATTTCCCTCGCCTCCGCACTCGGCGGACCTCGCTGCGACGTTTCCCTCCTCCGGGGTGGAGGAGTGAAAGCGCCTGGCAGGCCCGCCCGAATGGCTCTCCCCAAGTCCACAGGGTTTTTGTCGAGTGCACGGGTGTTTGTCGGACCGCCCAATCCTTGATCCCTCGCAGGAAGAAGAGAAAGGGGGCCTGGCAAAGTGGGAGTCTTTTCTTTTTAGCCAGCCAGGTCTCTCGACCGACTTTGCCAAAAGAGTTCCTCGGTAATGATCCTTGTTACGACTTTTACTTCCTCTAAATGATCAAGTTTGATCGTCTTCTCGTACATGCGAGCGAGGCGGTAAAGCCGTCCCGACGCCGACGATCCGAGGATCTCACTAAACCATTCAATCGGTAGTAGCGACGGGCAGTGTGTACAAAGGGCAGGGATGTAATCAACGTGAGCTGATGACTCGCGCTTACTGGGAATACCTCGTTCAAGGGAGATAATTGCAACTCCCTATCCCCATCACGGAGGAGGTTCAGCGGATTACCCAGACCTTCCGGCCAAGGGCAGTGTACCCGCTGATTCCGTCAGTGTAGCGCGTGCGGCCCCGAACATCTAAGGGCATCACAGACCTGTTATTGCTCAATCTCGCGTGGCTATACACCACTTGTCCCTCTAAGAAGTTGACGCGCTCCGCGGCGGGTGGCGCAACTACTTAGCAAGCCACAGAGTCTCGTTCGTTATCGGAATTATCCAGACAAATCGCTCCACCAACTAAGAACGGCCATGCACCACCACCCACAGAATCAAGAAAGAGCTCTCAATCTGTCAATCCTCACTGTGTCAGGGCCGGGTGAGTTTTTTCGTGTTGAGTCAAATTAAGCCACAGGCTCCACTCCTGGTGGTGCCCTTCCGCCAATTCCTTTAAGTTTCAGTTTTGCAACCATACTTCCCCCGGAACCCAAAGACTTTGGTTTCCCAGATCATCAGTCGGCATCGTTTATGGTTAGAACTAGGGCGGTATCTGATCGCCTTCGAACTTCTAACTTTCGTTCTTGATTAATGAAAACATTCTTGGCAAATGCTTTCGCAGTCGGTCGTCTTGCGGCAATCCAAGAATTTCACCTCTCACACCGCAATACGAATGCCCCTGTCAGTCCCTCTTAATCATTACCTCGAGTTCCAAAAACCAAAGCAATAGAACCGAGGTCCTATTCCATTATTCCATGCTCTGCTGTTCAGGCGTGAGGCCTGGCACTCAATTAAGGGCACCGGGCGAAAACCGAGAGGAAGGCCAGGACTGCAGTACACACCTCACAGCGGACCGCAGGCTTGGGCCCAAGATCCAACTACAAGCTTTTTAACTGCAACAGCTGGAGCTGGAATTATCGCGGCTGCTGGCACCAGACTTGCCCTCCAGTGGATCCTCGTTAAAGGATTTAAAGTGTACTCATTCCAATTTCAGGGCCTCGAAAGTGTCCTGTATTGTTATTTTTCATCACTACCTCCCCGTGTCGGGAGTGGGTAAATTGCACGCCTGCTGCCTTCCTTGGATGTGGTAGCCGTTTTTCAGGCTCCCTCTCCGGAATCGAACCCTGATTCTCCATTACCCGTGACGACCATGGTAGGCGCATAACGTACCATCGAAAGTTGATAGGGCAGACATTTGAAGGATCCGTCGCCGGTGCAAAGACCGTGCGATCGGCTGTGTTATCCAGAGTTCACCAGTGTGGCCGGCCGAGACCGGGCTGGTCTTGTTCCTAATAAAAGCACGCCTTCGGCGCTTGGACGCATGTATTAGAATTACCACAGTTATCCATGTCGGGGGGACTCGATCCAATGAACTATAACTGATTTAATGAGCCATCCGCAGTTTCGCTTGAGACGAGCTCGTACTTAGACATGCATGGCTTAATATTTGAGACAAGCATATGACTACTGGCAGGATCAACCAGGTAGCTGCTCCGGTTAGGGAGGTCTCCCTCCCTGGCCTGTGAAAGCAGCTTGGGCAGGGCTAGCGCGAGCCGCCCAAATCCGTCTTTTTCTTTCTTTCCATTCCTCGGGGCATGAGAAGGGGGACAAGGAAGGCGGCCAAGACCCACCGCTTCACCCGCAGAAGTCCAAAATCAAGAGCTCACAGGCTTCGCTTGCCATTTTCTAACGAATAAGGCAAAGACAAGTGCCCGCCAGAGATCAAGCTCCAGTCCGCAGCAGAGAAGTGGCCGGCTCGGGCGCCGCCGTTTCTCCCCACTTTTCCGCTCCTTCCTTTTTCTTTGACGCTCTCTATGAAAACCAACCCGGGCGCGGCCCTGCAAAGGGCGCGCACGGAGTGTGGACTGTGCGGCTGTCTGGGGCTTCTCGCTTCCCCTACACCTCCTTTTCTCTCGAGTGGTGTTTCGCCTTGCCTGGCCGCAAGGACCTTCCGGGGGTCGCGGGCTGAGTCCGCAAGCTACCAGGGTCTTCTTGTGAGCCGGTATTGCCTGCTACGTAGTGCTACGTGTGTTTTTCACGGGAGGGTTCGATTGCTGGAGACCACTCCCACGTCTATCCTGCATGACCACTCGAAACCCCTTTAAAAAAAGCACCTTTACAACCTGTGTTTCAATAACAAATTTTCCTCCAACAACGGGGCACAAGAACCCCCTCCATGTTTGCCCCACTACACGCAAAGTCAATACCAAAGATTTCACCTCGAACAACTTCGACGTATTCCAGCAAGAATCCGGGACCGTCCATGGCCGTGTCGCCAGCGGGGGACGGCCAGGGACCGCTGGATGCACGGGCCAGAACTTTCAGGCAATCCAGCAGGAATCCAGGGCCGTCCTCGGCCGTGTCGCAGGCAGGGGACGGTCGGGAACCGCTGACGGCCCTGGCATTTTTTTTTCTTCCGAGTACCACCATGCTCCTATATATCCTTACAGAGCACTCGAACCCCCTTCGATTTTGCCCCTTACAACACGCAAGTCAATACGAAACTTTGTCGTTTGGAACACCTTTGAGGCATTCCAGCTGGAATCCGGGCCAATCCTCGGCCGTGTACCAGCGGGGGACGGCCGGGGACCGCTGGATGCACGGGCTAGCACTTTCAGGCAATCCAGCAGGAATCCAGGACCGTCCTCGGGGGTGTCGCAGGCAGGGGACGGTCGGGAACCGCTGACGGCCCTGCCATTTTTTTCTTCCGAGGACCACCATGCTCCTATATATCCTTACAGAGCACTCGAACCCCTTCGATTTTGCCCCTTACAACACGCAAGTCAATACGAAACTTTGTCGTTTGAACACCTTCAGGGCATTCCAGCGAGAATCCGGGCCCGTCCTCGGGCGTGTCGGCGAGGGGCCAGGGACCGCTGGGTGCATGGACCAGCACTTGAAAGCAATCCAGCAGGAATCCTGGGCCGACCTCGGCCGTGTCGCCGGCAGGGGACGGTCGGGAACCGCTAACGGCCCTGCCATTTTTTTTGTCGAGGACCCCCATGCTCCTACATATACTTACAGAGCACTCGAACCCGCTCCGGTTTTGCCCCTTACAACACACAAGTCAATACAAAACTTTGTCGTTTGGAACACCTTCGGGGCATTCCAGCGAGAATCCAGACCCGTCCTCGGAGTGTCGCCGGCAAGGGACGTCCGGCAACCGCTGGATGCACGGCCACTTTTTTATTATTATGAGGACAGCTATACTACACTACATTAGCCTACGGGGCACAAGAACCCCCTCCGATTTTGCCCCTTACAACACGCAAGTCAATACGAAACTTTGTCCTTTAGAACACCTTCGAGGCATTCCAGCTGGAATCCGGGCCAATCCTTGGCCGTGTACCGGCGGGGGACGGCCGGGGACCGCTGGATGCACGGGCTAGCACTTTCAGGCAATCCAGCAGGAATCCAGGACCGTCCTCGGGGGTGTCGCAGGCAGGGGACGGTCGGGAACCGCTGACGGCCCTGGCATTTTTTTTTCTTCCGAGGACCACCATGCTCCTATATATCCTTACAGAGCACTCGAACCCGCTCCGGTTTTGCCCCTTACAACACACAAGTCAATACAAAACTTTGTCGTTTGGAACACCTTCGGGGCATTCCAGCGAGAATCCGGGCCCGTCCTCGGCGTGTCGCCGGCAAGGGACGTCCGGCAACCGCTGGATGCACGGCCACTTTTTTTATTATTATGAGGACAGCTATACTACACTACATTAGCCTACGGGGCACAAGAACCCCCTCCGATTTTGCCCCTTACAACACGCAAGTCAATACGAAACTTTGTCGTTTGGAACACCTTCGAGGCATTCCAGCTGGAATTCGGGCCAATCCTCGGCCGTGTACCGGCGGGGGACGGCCGGGGACCGCTGGATGCACAGGCTAGCACTTTCAGGCAATCCAGCAAGAATCCAGGACCGTCCTTGGGGGTGTCGCAGGCAGGGGACGGTCGGGAACCGCTGACGGCCCTGGCATTTTTTTTTCTTCCGAGGACCACCATGCTCCTATATATCCTTACAGAGCACTCGAACCCCCTTCGATTTTGCCCCTTACAACACGCAAGTCAATACGAAACTTTGTCGTTTCGAACACCTTCAGGGCATTCCAGCGAGAATCCGGGCCCGTCCTCGGGCGTGTCGGCGGCGGGGGACGGCCAGGGACCGCTGGATGCATGGACCAGCACTTGAAAGCAATCCAGCAGGAATCCTGGGCCAACCTCGGCCGTGTCGCCGGCAGGGGACGGTCGGGAACCGCTAACGGCCCTGCCATTTTTTTTCGAGGACCCCCATGCTCCTACATATACTTACAGAGCACTCGAACCCGCTCCGGTTTTGCCCCTTACAACACACAAGTCAATACAAAACTTTGTCGTTTGGAACACCTTCGGGGCATTCCAGCGAGAATCCGGGCCCGTCCTCGGGTGTCGCCGGCAAGGGACGTCCGGCAACCGCTGGATGCACGGCCACTTTTTTTATTATTATGAGGACAGCTATACTACACTACATTAGCCTACGGGGCACAAGAACCCCCTCCGATTTTGCCCCTTACAACACGCAAGTCAATACGAAACTTTGTCGTTTGGAACACCTTCGAGGCATTCCAGCTGGAATTCGGGCCAATCCTCGGCCGTGTACCGGCGGGGGACGGCCGGGGACCGCTGGATGCACGGGCTAGCACTTTCAGGCAATCCAGCAGGAATCCAGGACCGTCCTCGGGGGTGTCGCAGGCAGGGGACGGTCGGGAACCGCTGACGGCCCTGGCATTTTTTTTTCTTCCGAGGACCACCATGCTCCTATATATCCTTACAGAGCACTCGAACCCCCTTCGATTTTGCCCCTTACAACACGCAAGTCAATACGAAACTTTGTTGTTTCGAACACCTTCAGGGCATTCCAGCGAGAATCCGGGCCCGTCCTCGGGCGTGTCGGCGGCGGGGGACGGCCGGGGACCGCTGGATGCATGGACCAGCACTTGAAAGCAATCCAGCAGGAATCCTGGGCCGACCTCGGCCGTGTCGCCGGCAGGGGACGGTCGGGAACCGCTAACGGCCCTGACATTTTTTTTCGAGGACCCCCATGCTCCTACATATACTTACAGAGCACTCGAACCCGCTCCGGTTTTGCCCCTTACAACACACAAGTCAATACAAAACTTTGTCGTTTGGAACACCTTCGGGGCATTCCAGCGAGAATCCGGGCCCGTCCTCGGCGTGTCGCCGGCAAGGGACGTCCGGCAACCGCTGGATGCACGGCCACTTTTTTTATTATTATGAGGACAGCTATACTACACTACATTAGCCTACGGGGCACAAGAACCCCCTCCGATTTTGCCTCTTACAACACGCAAGTCAATAAAAAAATTTAAAAAATAAAAAATTCACCTCGAAAACCTCACAAGCATTCCAAGGGAAACCAGGGCCGTCCTCGGCCGTGTCGGCGGCAGGGGACGGCGGGGAACCGCTGGATGCATGGGCATTTTATTTTTCTTCCTTCTTCTTCTTCTTCTTTTTTTCTTCCGACAACCATACTACACTGCATAGACCTACGGTGCACAAGAACCCCCTCCATGTTTGCCCCACTACACGCAAAGTCAATACCAATTAAGATTTCACCTCGAACAACTTCGACGCATTCCAGCAAGAATCCAGGGCCGTCCTCGGCCCTGTCCCCGGAAGGAGACGGCCGGGAACCGCTGGATGCACGGGCATTTCTTATTCTTTCTTTCTTTTTTTATAATAATTATTATTATACTACACTATATTAGCCCGAACTTCGAGGCATTTCAGCAAGAATCCAGGGCGGTCCTCGGCCGTGTCGCCGGCAGGGAAAGGACGGGAACCGGTGCTGCATTTTTTTTCTGCCCGACAACTATACTTCACTTCATAACCCTACGGGGCACATGCAAGAACCCCCTCCATTTTTGCCCCTTACAACACGCAAAGTCAATACGATTTTTCATTTTTCCTTCTTTTTTTTCCACCTCGAAAACTTTCGAAGCATTCCTGGCCCGTGTCGCCGGCAGGGGACGGCCGGGAACCACTTGATGCGCGGGCCGGCACTTTAAGGCAATCCAGCAGGAATCCAGGGCCGTCCGCGGCCGTGTCGCCGGCATGGGACGGTCGGGAACCGCTGGGGGCCCTGACCCTTTTTTTTTTTCCGAGGACCAACACACTCCTACATATACCTACGGAGCACTCGAACCCCCTCCGATTTTGCCCCTTACAAGATGCAAGTCAATACGAAATTTTGTCGTTTCGAATACCAACGAGGCATTCCAGCGTGCATCAAGGCACGTCCTCGCCCGCGTCGCCGGCAGGGGACGGACGGGAACCGCTGGATGCGCGGGCCGGCACTTTAAGGCAATCCAGCCAATATCTAGGGCCGTCCTCGGCCGTGTCGCCGGCAGGGGACGATCCTTGGGGGTATACCACCTAGTGCCAAAACAATTTTGGCCTGACCTCATTCGTTTATTAAGCCTGCCCAAGCGCCCCATTTCCTTAGGGAGCCCCAACGAATTTTGTTTAAGTAATAGACATTACAATCGAACGAAATAGGTTGCCTGCCCCGTCCCCCTCCTTTTAAGCTCCATCGGGTCTCCTCTAGCCCTGGAAATGTCTTCTATGTCCGCGGGGGTATATACCACCTAGTGCCAAAACAATTTTCGGCCCGACCTCATTCGTTTAAGCCTGTCCCAGCTCCCCATTTCCTTAGGGAGCCCCAACGAATTTCGTTTAAGTCCAATAGGCTCGCGAGGACATTAAAATCGAGCGAAATTCGTTAGGGTGCCCGCCCCGTTCCCCTCCTTTTAAGCTCCATCAGATCTCCTCTGGCCCTTGAAATATCTGTCCTTTGGGGTATACCACCTAGTGCCAAAACAAGTTTCGGCCCGACCTTATTCGTTTAAGCCTGCCCCAGCGCCCCATTTCCTTAGGGAGCCCCAACGAATTTAGTTAAAGTCCAATAGGCTCGCGAGGACATTAAAATCGATCGAGCGAGTTTCCTTAGGATGACTGCCCCTTTCCCATCTGTGTACTTTCCATTGGGTCTCCTCTGGCCCTGGAAATGTCTTCTATGCCTGCTTGGGTATGCCCCTACAGCCTAAGGCAATTTTCCTTCCGATCTCATCCGTTTAAGCGTATGCCAGCGCCCACATTCCTAGGAGCCCGTTTGTCCTCGTTTGTTTAACTCCAATAAGGTTTTTTAATCAAAATCAACGTCAACCCCTCTCCCGCCGCTCCCCTTCGGCATCTGAGGTGTCCCCTTGCCCTTGAAACGTCTTCTCTGTGTGGGAGAGTATACCCCCTACAGCCTAAGGCAATTTTCTTTCTGATCTCATCCATTTAAGCCTGTGCAAGCGCCCCCATTCCTTTGGGAGCCCGTTTTTCCTTGTTTGTTTAATTCTATTAGGGGTTTTTTAATTAATATAACGTCATCCCCTCTTCCGCAGCCCCCTTCGGTATCTGAGGTGTCCCCTTGGCTGGAAACGACTTCTCTTTAATACAATTAAAAATAATAATAGTAATAGTTGAGGTAGTAGTAGGAGTAGTAGTAATAGTAGTACGTACATGTAATACAAAAATGATGAAATAATAATAACAATAATGATAATTGAAAACAACAAGAATATTGAAAATAATATCGCTTGTGATATTCGTTTGTCTCGCAATGTATGGTCAATAAGGGATCTAAAAGATCACGGCGTTTCGTGCGCCGCTGCAACACTTCGTCAGGTATATAATGTAAGCAAGCGTCTTTTATACTCTATACGGGAGGACCGGCTAAAAATGTAAGCATGCCCATTATTGTTTACAGAACATTAACTTAAAGAAGATTTTGATTCAATTATTTATCATTCTTTTAAGGCTGCAGTGGACGATAAAACATTTTTGAAAATGATTTTTTTTTTCCCCTTAGAGTTGTCTAGTGTCTTGTGTTTTACATGGATTTTGGCTTTTGTCTGTGAACATTTCAGCATCCCAGAGCTTTGGTATGTCTTCACTGCTATCAATTCCTTGCAAGGAGCTAGTCTTCATTCTTCTTGCTTATATATTTTGGCTTCAACAAGTGCATTATCGCCCTGCTAGTGAAGGAGAAAATGGGAGTCAGGCGTGATGATGTCGCCTCCAGCACTGATGATACAAAGAGCATCAGTACCGGCAATACCATGGTTGAGAAGTAAAAAAAAAAATAGATCCGGCAGCAAGTCAAATAAAATGTTATGACTCTTTTAAAGATGTAAAGCTACTCCACCACCGTTATGGCCTCAAACACAGCTTCTGTGCTATGATTATTAATACATATAGTAACTCGACCTTTCCTAATTTGATCCTGCCTGTCGACGGCTGGCCATGTTTCTTTTTTTGGCACGATTAAAACTTTTTGGACACACCCATTTCAAGTGATATGCACGTGAGGTGTTCTTGAAACAAAAATGGTTGAGTACGAGTGGTCAGAGATAGGACTATACACATCTCGGACAACACGTGTTAAAATAATATCCCACGACCATATCACATTAAAGAAAAGTCAAAGCATTTTTTTTGACATTTTTGGTGGCTGCCAACAAACACATCGTGGTAGAAAATGATTACGATCTGAAGAGCTCATCACGATTAATATTAATAATAGACGATCAAACTTCAAACATTTTTACGTCTTTGAAGTCGATGAGAGGCCCGCCCAACATCTAGTAGATCTGTAAAAGACGTGCTGAACTAAGTGCGGGTTTACCTATAGGCGTTATATTCTGTGTTTGTGATTATATCAGTGAGAGGTTAGTCTACTCTTATATCTTGAAAAAAAATGAGAGAGCATTATTGCAGGATGTCTAGCTTAATTAAAGCACTTGATCTCTACAAGTGTTTTGCAATGCAGGGTCATTACTTCATGAGTTAAGTCTGCTAGGAAAGCCTCTAGTTTCATGTTTTAAAGACATATTAGGGATGTCTGCTGAGTGTTCTTTAAAATCTGTGAATGACGTGACAAAATTAAATTGTATATTAAAGTGTCTGGTAATAAAAGTGCGCAAATAGCATTGTTTTCATTGATGATAGACTAGACATTTCTAAACATTTTACTCAGCCCACATTTTTACAATAAAAACTTATATAAAATGATATTAGGCCGGTATTAACACTTGATATAAGAACAGATTATTATAGGAAACGGACAATCTACAGTTAGAAAAGGAAAAAAGAAGAAAAAAAGAATGCTTGTACTGTATATATATAACAAAAATGTTAGCCTTGCTTTAAACAAAAGAGAAATTGTATGCACACGTATGTTCAATTCAGATGTTATGTCAATGAATCGGAAACAATGAACTAACAAGATACCACTTCATGGTTGCCAATATGCGATTTCCTAATATGATGTACATCAATACCGATATTGACTGTCTTTTAAACAGATATAATTCCAATGTTTTTTCTGATATTCGTTCCTCCCCCTGAGCTAACTTTCTGTGATGAGTAGTTGATTCTTATTCAAAACGTTCTTTCTCAATTACCCACTCCTCTTATTTCTTTAGTCTATAATCATATTGTGGAAACAGTAACACAAGATATTTATCAACTTTGCAATGTATTTTGTGTGGTATGTTCAGTATGGAAAAGAGAAATAACACAACTCACTTTTTGTATTCGCTTTCATTCAGAATAAAAATCTGAACCTTTCCATTCAATGTACAGTGACTCGACATATTGAATACTCTAGTTGTACTGGTGAACTTAAAATAATCAGATTGGACACTAAAACAACAAAAAATAATGTTGATATGAATGGTCCTGTACATATTTGCCACAAACATGTATACATTTAATACAGGCAAATTTACAGCTATTTTGTGGTTAGCCCCTGATGGCGATGGATATGAACATATGCTACTGGATAATGCAGAATTTCAGTGATGGATATTTCACCTGTGCAGTTTGTTTTACTTGCTTGTTTGTGAGAGATCTCATCTGGGCCCCCAACAAAAGCTTACATAGACACGCAGCATGCAGGCAGGGAGTGCGGGGGGCATATGTATTGTAATATTTGAACAATATTGTGGAGGAACTATATCTTAGAAATGCACATGTACAGTAGCATACAGTAAATATAGTATAATACATATATGTCAATCTATTGTGCAATATAACAAATGTAGTTAAGTGATTTAAAGTATTGTACAAAGAATGGTAAATGATATTGTTTTAGACGTTGAGCAGCAATTTTGTTTCCAACACAATGAATCAGTTTATCTTTTAATTCATTGCACAGACACTTATGGGGCGTTGCAAGAACGCTGCAATCAATTGCAAATCCCCAAAATCAAACGCAAGTCTTGCGATTAATTGAAAATTTGCAATTGATCGCAACTCAACTTTTTGCAACGCCTCGTAAGAGAGAGAGAGAGCGAGAGAGAGGGAGAATAAAAGCTAGATCTAGTCAACTTAATTGAATTGTTAAAACTTTGATCCTAACAAAATCCTAGGAAATTTAGGAGACTAGTTGGGCATTGCAAGAAAGTTGAGTCGCAATCGATATCAGTTGCAAATTTTGCAACTTGCAATCAATCACAACTTTCATGCAACGCCCCATTAGAGACATAATATACCCCACCCCCATCCCCGCCATGGAATTGGGATTCTAATACCAATAGTATAATGAAACTTTGAAAAGGACATGAATATGTATGAATTTAAATCTAATGCAATTATATAAACAATGCAGATTCCATATTTAAGCTAAAAGGAGAAAAATATTTTGGACATGTTCAAGCAGTTATTTGGTTTGAAGCTGAATGACATCATAGACAAAATACTGCTCAATTTTAAAAGGATGTAATTTATCATTACTATACCATATTCAACAGTAGAGTTGTCATCATGATTTAGTAAATTCAAAAATCACCTTTTGACTGCATCATTTAAGGCTAATATACACACTTGTCATTATTTTAAGTTAAAAATACTGTACTGGGCTATTTTAAGCATCTCCGTTACTTTACCCCCAGTACAGTAAGGGTTAAGTTGGTAATTAGCTTCTTTTTTTAATGAACATGGAAAGGACATTAAATGTATTAGTTTCCTGCAATCATCTCACTCTCCTTCAAATGAAATTTATAAGTTTTATAACAAGTTCTATGTTCTACTTTTAAAACTTGATGTTTTGAAATAAAGTTTAGTCTAAAAAGAGTACATGTATAACAAGGGATGTTGTTGTGCTTTATTCTTAAAAAGATACTTAGCTTAATGACCATTCACATATCACTGATAACAATAACAATGACTATAATAAGACATGAAAATTTCATTGCTAGTTACTGACAGCCATTTATGTTTGAACAAAATTATATCATGGTATGCAAATCTTGATCTCTTATAAGATAGGAAGTTTCATGCATGTAAAAGTTTTGGGTTTACAGTATCGGATAGAGAAAATGATTGCTGAAAGCAAGACCGATAGACACTACCTTTTCTACATACACTGATTTTATAGTAAACGTACAAGTTATTAAAGGGCAAGTCGACCCTGATATTAAGTTAGTTTTAATAAAAGCAGAAAAACTTCCTAATTTGTAATCGTTTTTCTCTCAAACTTTCACTGAACTGTCTCTCATTTTTCTGCTTCTATTAAAACCAACTTAATACCAGGGTGGACTTCCCCTTTAATGATCTGTGACCAGCCTTTAGACCAAAATATGTTAGCTCGTTTGATAGAATACTACTTTATGTCACTACCATGTGTATATGTACTGGTACTCCATATGAAACCTATATGTCACAATATGTTATCATTCAACAACTGAAAACCTATCAATTACTAGTAACAACATGAGAAAAAGGTCTAAGCCATAGATTATATATTTATAATGTTGTGTTTTATTAGTTCAATCCTGCCAAAAGAAGCTTGCGCCCCCTCTCATTCTCCTTATATATGTGGGTACATACAAACAACAGAATATGTCACCCTGTATAATGTAGTTTCACATGTTTCTGGATAACATGTACGTTGATAATTATAATTATTGCAACTGTAATGTCCAACTATCTTTCTATCACCCTAATCACATATCTGTAACTGTAATGGTTAACTATCTTTCTATCATCCCAATCACATATCTGCTTCAAGACTTAATTCTGGTATTTCTTCACTTTGTTGGTCTCATGGCCTGTTGATCTTGTGTCCAATATGGTTTACATAATGTTGAGGTTTAACACCAGTAGCACCAGAAAAATAAGAAATGGGACTGAAAATATATATCGGCAAAACTCAGACTAAAGTGCAAGAAATACAATGTTTAGTTCTCATATAGGAGTCAGGAAAGTGGAATGGAAAATAATGCATCTGGTCATTCATTTATATCAAAAGATAATTGTACCCAGCATTTTGAAGTTCCATCCACGATTTCTAATGCATTTTAGTGTAAAAACAAAAAGAACTCTATATCAAGACGACCACATAACTTGTCTAAAAATTAAGTTCACCATACTGAAATCTCACAGAGTGCAACACATCTGATGGCTTTACACTAAACAGTCACTAATCTCGTCAACAATTAAGTTGTATGTTTATAGTCAAGTTCAGAGGAGATATGGGTATGTGTATTTTCTTTCATTCTTCCTAGAGCTGTCCTTTTCATTTATTTATTTTTGCTGCTTGTCTTCTTGCCTTTCTTCCAACTCTGCTGCCCTTCTGATTAATACCACGGTAATACCCATGAGACCATCACTAGACTGACAACACACCAAAACTAGTGCTACATTACTCTGAATGGCTAGAATTTTCTCAGTTATCCGTCGGTTTCAAGTTGGTTTGCCAGTGTGACTGGGGTATAGATAGAAGAGTAGATAAATGTCTTTTCCACTTGCTAATGATACATAGAGCTTGGAATAGAATTTCTATTCCAGTCTACTTTCGAAGTTATAGTCATACATGTATCTTCATGATTTTTGTTTTTTTTTGAGGTCATTTACTGAAAAACATACCATGAACATACACAAGTATTTTCAAAACAGACTTATGGATTCATATAAAGTGATGATAAAAGAAAATGTTTATGTATGAGAAAATACAACTTCATGATTGTATAACTATTACATGTCAAATCGCTACATTTACATATCTCTCAGCAATGTTTATTTTAGAATGGCAAAAGAAATTATACAAAAATAAAACATTATATAAATCAAGCAAATTCAGTCTTGTTATCTAATGGAAAACTAGATGAAGATATAAATCTATGATGGAAAGTTATGATAATTTGGAGCAATCCAAGATTATACTGTCTATTTTCACAAGGAAATGCATGATAAAACAATCAATGTTCCTGCATTTGGCAGATTTTCCATCCCAATTGCCAAATGCCACCTATTCATCTCACAATATTTTTGAGCTTATCAAGGATATTGGAGAGCTTTCTTGAAGGAGTTACAATAACTAATTCATCCTGTACAACTCTCAGAATTATATCAGATATAAAGAGCATAGTGAAGCAACATAGTCAATACAAATTTTATCACAGACATCTATCACTTTCCAAGCGTTAACAGAGATGTTAGTACTTTTCTAATGATCATGGGGGTGGTCATTTTAGCCCTTCCTGAATCTATGATAGTGTATACATGTACAGGTCACTGTGTAGTAACATACAAACTTTCATTTCATTGAAAAGATAAAACCTTTCATTTCTTATGTTTTAGACACCAGGCTCAGCTACTAGTATGTATGTAAAGGCTCCAACATTCAGCATAGCTCACCATTATCTTATTATACAAAGATGTAATAGAAAGAAAGTATTTTACTGCTCAGGGGCCAATCAAACACAGATATCTTCTTCTTGAATCAAACGAAACTGAGAACAAGTTTTCATTGTTTATCCTTAGCATGGCCATCCACTCTGGCAGATTCATGATGACCAAAGCCAATTAAAACAACTGGTTAATTACAACCACATAAGCTGCAAATAAAGCATGAAAGCTTGAATAAAGAACTATCCAATCACTTGATATTACAATAATGAGCAGCATAACAGCTCATCTGCATACATTTATCTGGCCAGCAGCATCACACTATTGCTCCACAAACCAAGATCCATGATGAAGTTTGCCCTAGAAAAAATGGAACAAAGAAAAAATCAAATTCATTAATACAAGGAATAGTAGTCCCAGAAATACATGTAGATGTAGTACAACTTCCAGTGCTGAAATTAATATTTTTGTACATCACAAAATAGAGAGTTGTCAGTGATTACATCACAATCCACTGAACAAATTGCTAATGTGAGTTTCAGACAGATTTAGGGATTTCATATTTCATATATTCTAAACTTTCTTATTATGGATCTGGCTTTGATATTTCAAATGAACGCCAGTCTTTTTCTTGAAATTTCATACAAATGAACTCATTACAAAGGTTGTATTGACCTATTAATATTGTACATGTATTAACTCAATTTACTGACTCTTTTCTACAGTCCTTGAAGTGCGTATCCGGACACCTACCCCCTGGACAACCATTCCCCCAGATAACCACTCCTAGGATAACCACCCTCTAGGACAACTACCCCCTAGGACAACTACCCCTAGGGCAACCACCCTCTAGGACGACTACCCCCCTAGAACTACCCCCCGGACAACTACCCCTAGGACAACCACCCTCCAGGACAACCCCGGACAACTAGTTGTCCTAGAGGATGGTTGTTGTAGGGGGTAGTTGTCCGGAGAGTACCAGTAGTTGTCCTAGGGGGTAGTTGTCCGAAGGGGGTAGTCGTCCAGGGGGTAGTTGTCCTAGATGGTAGTCGTCCTAGAGGGTGGTCATCGTCATCCTAGGGGTGATTATCCCGGGGGTGGTTGTCCAGGGGGTAGGTGTCCTAGAACCCCTTGAAGAGGTATTCATGTTAAAGATAAAGACCAGTTCTGGTCATGCGATTGATTTGTGAAAGAAACGTTGTGGAATCGATCAGAAAAGGTTGATCATCTAGCATATAAGTATTGGTGTGTACTGCAAGGTTCTGGAATCATCAAAATGTTAAGAAATTTGGCCCAGTCTCGGTAAAGTTACAAGCACTGTACACAGAAAGATGTATATGGGACTATGCGACCACGTGCGCGATATCTATTTGGTCCCAATAGATATAATAATTTACCAAATATATCAATTAGTAGGCGGTTTCTTTCACATGATTGGTAATGAGAGCTTCCATTTCATTTTTTTGAGAGAGGGGCATTTCCAAAACTGGTCTTTACCTTTAACTCATGTAGAGCCAGCACTATAAAATCAACTTGACCGACTGTCAAAACTAGCTAATGGTAAAGGATCTGTTTAAATTGAAGGGCCATCCTGGCATCATTGAATAATAGAAAGAAATTAAGAGAAGTACAGTCAAACCTGTCTATAGCGACCGCCCAAGGGAAACACAAAAAGTGGTCTTTGTAGACAGGTAGTCTTTGTAGACAGGTTCCTTTAGTACATGTTTCAATGAGAAACCATTTTGAAGGGAAACAAAAAATGTGGCCTTTGTAGACAGGTGGTCTTTGTAGACAGGTGGTCACTAAAGCAGGTTTGACTGTACATCATTTAAGCTTTAGAAAGAAAAAAAATTATGCCACTGTGTCTCTTATATGCCTCCGCCTATTTGTTTGTTTAATGATCCTGTGACATTCAACATCTGACCTCATATGAACCCAAACTCTTTTCATTTGATCTTTTAATGTTCAAAGGTACTTGAGCCCAGCTTGGTCGAAGTTGGTTACAATTTGGTTAAATTGTCACGGTAATAAGACTTTCAAGACCCTGTGATACCTCTTCCATGTATCAGTTCATTCTTGCTTGTCCATACAAACTTTCTTCAAGTGTGGTTTGTATTACTGCAATGCTATTCAAGTTATCACGGAAATGAGATTTTTCTGGAAATTTTAAACAATCTTAAGACCCTGTGACCTTTAAGCTCTTAGGCCCAAAATCTAATCAGTTCATCCTTGCATGCTCATATATACTTGATCCAATTCTGGTTAAAATCTTTTTAATGGTTCTTGAGTTATCGCGGTAATTAAAAGCGGGATGGACGGACAACCCGAAAACATAATGCCTCCAGCACCACCTTCAGTGATTCAAGTGATCACCCTCTTGACATAGGGTGATAAGGGCATTAATAAAGGATCTGGATTTTACAGGAAAATTTGTCATTGACAGAAATTTGTTTTCCAAAACATTCTTTCTACTGTAAATCCTTAAACTGTTGTAAATTTTAAACGTTTCATATTAAAATTTAATTTAATATTATAACAATGTGGAATGACACTTTTGTAAATCTCAGCCATTTGCCAAATTTGCCAGAGTTTTACGCAAAAGAAATTTCTGGCTTCATAATACGGTGCCTATGAACAGGGTACGTAACCATACGCCATCCAACGCCAGCCTACGCATAACCTACGCAGGGACTACGCCGAAGCAACTATTTTTGTCATGAATACGCAGCCTAATTTCGGCGTAGTCGGTACGCCACACTACGCAACTCTACGCAGATCCGGTGTGAAAGGAGCTATACTGTAGAGGAATGATGCTTATTGTGCAGCCAGTTTCCCTTTCAAGCATAGCCTGTGCCTCTGTGTATCTATCATTACCTGCTGCTGTCATCTAGTGACTGTTCTCCATCTAACAAGATGTATACTATGGTCTGGCATACTGGTAGCAAAGACAAGACCTTCTTCCTGCTGAGGCATCAACCCACATAACCAGCTATCACAACCTATTACACAATATAACAAAAATAATGATGAGCATGGCTTGTCATAGTATGAATATTTGCTGCTACACGGTGATATCAAATTGATCTTGCTATACAAAATACAGTACTGTGCAAGTGTTAGTTCAGTCTGAAACATCAAATAATAATAACCAAGACAAATGCGACTGCATCTCCTATATGCCTCCGCCCTAAATTCAGTGAAGGAAACGGATGGAATAATTCTTGAAATATCATTATGAAAACAAAAAGCCTATAATTACATGTCAATTAACAACTATGATCTTTGACCTACATACTCCAAAACCTAAACGGATCGTCTTCCTATGGTGATACAAATTGTCAATTTGTCACCAAGTTTGAAGTTCATACCTCAAGTAATTCTTGAGATATCGCGATAACAAGGCTAATACCTGTAATTTCAGAGATTGACACCTATGACCATCGACCTGTGACCTACCTACCCCAAAATATAATCATACCTAAAGCGATTCTTGAGATATCGTACGGACAACCTGAAAACATCAAATAAAAGCTAAATAAACTAATCATGACAAGTTCTGTGACAGAGACTACCCCCAATAAAAAAAGATGAACACAAACATCAAAACATTTAGGGTGTCTAAAAAAGAAAAGATGCAATGAGAAAATGATTGGCAATATCTTAACAAGTACTTGAGAATCCGCAATTACATTCCACAAGAATTTAAAGCTAAAACTATGAAGTTTTACTTGTTTTTGCAACATTTTTGAAAATATTTTTGTAGCATTTTCCAAATGGTACAAATATAATGTGTTGCATATCATAAGTGCACCGTAAGTTTATACAACTGTACCTATTGTCTGAATATTTTTTGACACATCCTCAAATTTACTTCATTGTTTGTAAGAAAACAGTTTAAAGCATTAAGTTTAATGATGTTCACACAAATGTAAAGACAATTATATTTCTTAACCCTAATGAGGCCGGGGTATTTTGAGGGTTTTTAGTACGGGGGGAGGGGAGGCATTATGACCCCCCTAAGATTTCAGCTATGGATGGCGAAATGAAGATGAAAATTGGTACACATATTGAATAAAGTATAATAAACAACATGACACCAATATTTTTAAAATATTTTGCTTCAATTTTTTTTAGATTGATTAATTTCTTATGAAATATGCAATTTTTTCCATTTTTTTTCTAAACATACCTATTTTGCACTTTTACAGTGTAAAATGTTTGGAAAATTAGTTGTTTGATATATTTCAACACTTCAACAGATGAACTACATCGTTGTATTTCATTGCTTTTTTTCTTATGTTTTCTATTGTTTTTTATATATTATGTTTTCTTTTGTTGGATGAATCCAAGATAGGTCTCACGTAGTGGAATAGGAGTGTAAAGCTTCTTAACAATGACAAAGATCAACTGATTTTGAAAAAATCATTGGTTCTTCCATAGGCTAACAAACTAGCAAATAGAGAAAATACACATTTTTATTGACATGTGATCAATAATTGCAATTTGAAACCCCTATAGTAGGTCCGAATCGCACAAATTTGGTATCAAAGTGTGCAGGAGACTTGAAAGAAAAAATTCATAAAACATGAATCAGGAAATTCAAGCAGTTAAGACGCAGTGCGAAAAAATTATGGAGGGGGGACCATTATGGCCCCACCCCCCCCCCCTCGACCTCATTAGAGTTAAGTTATTTTTATAGAGGTGTAGTGGCAATTTCAAATTAAATCACAATAGGTAAAGAAACTGGGAGAGACATGTTGAGCAATGTTCATGCATGGTGAATGAATCTTATGAGATTGAACGTCATTAAATCAATGATTGGTGTTTGTTGCTTAACTTCAAATTAATATTTTAAGAGTTACAAAGTAAGTAATGAGTAAAGTCCATATCTACTTTTTAAACGATGCTTGAATGTTTCCTACAGTATATTGCTCATGTCAATTGATTGATATAAATGATGTGAAGAAGTAATAAATATTGTTGAATGTTTTCTTTTGCTTCTTGTACTTAAAATAGATTTTGAATACATATTCGTAACATTTCACAAATTAATTATCAATCTAAATTCAGTTGTCATTTAATCATGAAATTAAGAGGCAGAGAGACTTCATTGAAAAGTGACAGCTACATGCTTATACTGTGCAGCGATTCTATTCAACATGCCATCTTTGTAACATTTGAAAAATGACTGACTTACAAAAATGAGCATAACTTTGTGGTTTTAGCCCAACACCTTGTGAAA
>CP137669.1:512342-535256 GCA_037976565.1 Mesocentrotus franciscanus | reverse complement strand
CCAATTCATGATTCTGGTCACCAGTTCCATAAATCAGCATTTTTCAACCTTTTTATAGTCACGGCACCCTTTTAAGAATTAGAAATTTGCATTGTTCTATTCCCAAACTCATTACAGAAGATTAATTTCGTCTTGCTCTGGTACTTAAAAAGCGAGCGAGCGAGCAAAAAAGAATGTTTTTAGTATGGTAATTTTTTTTAATTTTGTAATTAAAACACACTAGATAAGATTAAAAGAAAAACATGTACGAAAACATGAATACGAAAATCACATATTCAGTTACCTGGATACATGAATATGAGCATTTTCGGGCATCTTACTATGAATTCGGAATCATTCTGTTTTTAGGTGTTCCTAGCGAGTGAAGCAAACAAGCGCCGTAAAAAAAGAAAAGAAGATATATTCTGGTACCTTGCTGCCCAAATGTGACAATTTTTCAGCACTTCGCCATCAAATAGATATTCTGGCACCTCATTGCCTACATATGGAGTTATATAGGCACTTCACTGCCTGAAATCATCGTTTCTAAATTCTGTGAGCGAGCGAGGGAAAATATACTTTAAAAAACTGTCTTTAAAATGTTATTTCCGAATGAAAATACATAGTGGTTTTGAATATTTTTTTCCCCACAAAATTGATGTATATTACAAAATGGATCTTTACCTGGTAATTTCTCTCACAGCACCCCTACAAGTGTTTTGTGGCAACCCACTTGAAAAATGCTGCCCCAAAGCATAATTGCATTAATGAAATTTCATAATTTCATTCTCCATGAAATTTTAAAAAAATTAAAAATATAATTGAATGTAGATCATAAAACATTCATGCAAAGTAGGCAAAAGAGGATTTTGAAATGAATCAATTTTTTCCCTTTAAAAAATAAGCTCAGTCATCAAAATATAACCGAGATATCATTAGAAAAACAGAATCCCTCCATACTTTGTACATACGTGTATGTACTAGCTTTTCATTCTTGTTGTAATTGGCATATGGCTGTCATAAATGGCATAATTTGTCCACCCTTTTAAGTGATATATAACATAGCCTATATCTGCTTCATCCACCTCTCTCCTTCATCCAACTCTTTCCAAGTGCAGTAAAACAATAAAATAATTGTGAAAACATTAACAAACTAGATGGATGTTCGACTGCACGCAGTCGAAAATGATGCCTCCGCCATAGAGCAATTTTACAAACCAAAACAGAAGCAATTTTTAAAATTCAAGTTTGATTGTAAATCCATTAACAGGTTCTCAGAATATTGTGATTAAAAGCTATTTTTCATATACATGTATGACCCTTTGACCTTTGACCTTTGACCTCGTGACCCCAAAATCTAATTAGTTCATCAGCTCTGCAAGATACATACAAGACCCAAGTTTGGCGGCCGGTTCTTGAGATAGCGCGATCACGAGAACGGGACGTACGGACGAACGGACCGACAACCAGAAAACATAATGCCTCCGGCTACTTTGTAGCGGTGGCATACAAAATTGACTGAATGTATGCCCACATGTAGAGATGCCAACCTCTTGACACGAAAACTTGACACTACCACTGGCCCGTTGGCCCCGAGCTAGTATAATTTCAGAAAAATGTGTTACTGGTAAGAACGGTCGAGTAAAAATCTTTGATCCTTTAATTAAAAAATTGTAAAGCAAAGTTTTTGTTGGGGTTCCGGGGTTTACTTGTACATGATTCTATGCGATTTTTTGGAAAAATCGTATTTTAAGAGGTGAAATCGTATTATCGTATTTCACTCTTAATATCGTACTAAATATGATTTAATCGTACTGGTTGGCATCTCTGGCATATTATATTGTATCCGGCCAAGTCTCAGACAATATGAAGGCAGCAATGACTTTATTCAATTCACCTAAATGTTTTTCTTACTCCCAAAAACCAATGAAAATTTTGTTTATAACTATATGCAAATATGAAATACAGATAATACACAGAAGTATATGTACAGAGGCATGGGTCTGCAAGATATTAATAAAAGAGAATTGCACAAAACTGAAGTTACTATAGAAGAATGAAGTTCATCCTCTCCTAATCATAAAGTATATTGGCTCCTTCTGCACCCAAACTCACAGTTCCTGAGGTCAGATGTATTGGCTCATTCTGGACCCAAACTCACAGTTCCTGAGGTCAGATGTATCATGTACATCTACTGAACTCATTTAAACCCATCAACAAATTTTTTTAACTCAAGTTTGATCGATTTTATCTCTCTTGTCATGGGATAATTATTGCTTTGATTAGTTTCATTCAGAAGTACTGGTATGTTTATTCCTCTTTAAAATGATACCATATTTATCATGATTTGCAGCCATGGAATGAGCAGTACATTACAATATGGGGCAGGGTCAAAAGTGAAAATTTGCAAAATGCAATGGTAAGCACTGGTGTAAGCACTGGTGCAGTACACTACACAGCAGCTCTACACTCTTCAAAGAAAGAAGAATGCACAGCCGAACCAAAGCAGTGCGTTTTGCAACTTTTCACTTTTGACCTTGCCCCTTATTTCTATGTAATGCACATTCTATGATTGTTAAGTCATTACAAATGGGATATCATTTTAAAGAGGTATAAACACACTTTCCAATGATACTAAACATAGCGATGGTTATGGCATAACAAGAGAGATATAATATAAAGTTTTATTTGAAATAAACCATTTTGGATGAATGAATGAATGAATAATAATTCAAACTTGATTTTCCAAACATTTTTTGAGGGGTTTAGATGCAACTGCTGAGCATCATAACAGTCAAAGAGTTCAATTCACATGATGATGACAGATTATATCCATAAGCCTCACAAACAGTTCACATCCTGCTCAGTCTAGCAATGCCTGCACTGCCAGAATTGCATATTTCTTCATTATGCAAGTAACATGACATCACTTCCTGGTCCGTCATTCATTCCATCTATGTCCGCATTGTTGGTTACAGCACTTGTAGAAGGTGGTCATTGGTTCGTCAGCAGAACGAGTCTGCATTTGCATGAAATAGGCCCTCAGGTGTTCACACTTAGGGCATTTTTCTAGTGGTGTTGAAAAAGAAAACCCAAATAAATTTAAAACTATGACAGGCTAAATATGTTTACTTTATGACACGATAGTATAAAGTGAAATCCAAATGTAATTATGACATCATATACACTTTGAAGGTATATATCACATATATGTAAGCAATTTGCTCTGAAAGAATACAGAAAATCATTTGGACAGATTGATGACATCTTGAACAAAATCAAATACATGTATTGGTATTCATCAAAGAAGAAAACTATGAATTTTTAAAGTTGTGATCACCACTTACATGCAGATGGAATTTCAAATCAATAAATTTGTTTATATTTCCTGTCAAATTTTGTTACTGAAGTGTTATGGGGTTTGATATAACAAACCAAATAGGCAGGCTTACCAGCTGTTGAGTCGACATTCTCCCATGCCGCTGCACCACCTAAAACATCATCTACTTCTTTCAGACGTGGATATTTTCGATTGGCGAGCTTAGAGGGAGACAAACAGAAAGAGAGAAGGAAATGAGGATAAATTACCAATTGGCTCTGCTCTACTTAGGATACAGCAAGCATTCTGTCTGTCTCAGTCTACTCCTGTACTTTTTCTCTCACTCTCTTTATCCTCACCTTTCGTCTTTACCCTCCTTATCTCTTAGTATTTACATAATGTTATCACTCTCTTTCCTTTCCCTTTCTCATACAGTGTAGTTTTTATCATTGTATACACTGTTTAGGCATGTCCTTTACCCTCTCTCTCTATCCCTCTCCTCAGTTATCTCCTTATTTTCATCTCTCCCTCCTTATCTCCTTGATATAATGTGTGTGTTTTGATGCAATGAATAATTCTTTGTATTTGTTTGATTTTGTTTATCTATTTGTTTTGTTCATTCTATGTTTATAATATCATTTGTTCACATGCCTTTGTATTTTGAGCTAGCGCTAGTATGTCATTTGTCCTTGGAAAAATATTTTTTTCTTCAGATATAGTTTTAGAACACACGCACCAAATGAATACATACCGGTAGCTATTTTTCCAGGACAAATGACATGCTAGAGCTAGCTCAAAACCAGTGCAGTTCACATTCAGTGACACTCTCCATGCCGTTTACACTACATTGCATTGCTACTTTGTATAAAGTCAGCACAAAATCAGCCTTTTTTTTTTTATACATGTACTGAAATTTGATTTTCACATTCGTGAAAGAATTTTTTTCCCCGAAGGCAGACCAAAAGATTCCAGTCCCAGATACCCTGTGGTGATAACCTCGTCCATAGGCGGCACTACAATGGGAGCAATATGGTGGGGGCATAGTGCTCTTTTTAAAATTAAGATAAGGGCCCCTTTTTTTCTCTAATAAGTGCCGTTCCCCCTTCTTATAAGTTCCCCTTTTTTCACCACTGATAAGTGCCCTTAATCAAATCTGACAGGTGCCCCTTTCTCATTGTTAATGCCTCTTTACCCTTCTTATAAGTGCCCATTTTCTGGTGTTATAAGTACCCCTTTCCATATGTGACAAGTGCCCCTTTTGCTTCGACACATGCCCCTCTTCCTTTCTAATAATTGTCCTTTGATAAGGGCCCATTTCAAACTATATTTCCCATTGTCGCTTACAAAGTGTGACCTTTTGCATTCATCTTCAGAGCCATATCTAGTTTCAATGAATCAGAGCAATGTTGTGTAGTAACTGATAGGTACCATATTTCTACCACCACAATGGAAGGCAGTGCAGCTGGATGGATGGGGGCACAATTAATGCCCCTAATTTCATAAGAACAAAATGTGCCCCTTTTAGAAGTACAATCATGCTTGTTTTCCACACTATCAAGTGCCCTTTCTCTGGATGAGTTATTCAATATGAGAAGTTTGCCTTTCTTTCACACTAAAACATTTGCCACTTTAAACTACCACGAATATACATGTACATGTATATTCGATTGATCTACTCAACTGCTAAAAGTGGCATCTTTCATCATATCATCCTTTAAACCCCATGGCCCATGCAATGCCCTTTGGCTTTGAACTTGATAGAATGCCAAGGCAACCAATTGCCATTTGTTTAAAGATACTATGTCCCTTTTGCAGCCAACATCAAATTTTGTAGAACTTTGCAGGAATTATGAATATGTCATGTATGTCCTTTCTGTGAAATTTAAACGTTAGCAGTGTCCTAATATTCAAATTATGCAAGGAAACCCGTTTACTTGCTAGACTTCACTGTCAGACACTATTGAGTGACTGACTGGCTTTTTTCATCTTTGGTAATAACATACATAAAATGAGCTGTAAAGGGTACATGAGCATTTGTCTACATCAATAACCCACTTCTTGTAATGGCCAAAATTAAACTGATTGAATCTTTGCGCAGCATAAAACGTACGACCATTCGGTACAATGGTCTGAAAAATCAGACTATTACTTACTGGCTCTATAGCTCCTAAGTCGATTCGACAACTAATAGTCGTTATTTTCCCACTTAAAGACATTTTCAAGCCCCCTTTTTTTAGGGAAGTTCTAAATTAGTATTGTCTTTCAAATGCCGTTGGAATTTAACCTTTTCATTTTTTGGGCCTGCAAATGGGACATAGTACCTTTAAGAACATAAAGGTTTAGACAATTAATAAAGGAGTTTCCAAATTCAAGGCAAATTGAATTTAAATTATCAAATGTCATTCATGTTAAAAAGAAACTTTTCTCCCACGAAACGGTAGATTTTTAAACGCCTCCCTTATAATATATGGTATGTGCCCCTAATTAATTTTTAGGAACTGTGGGCAAATGGGCAATTTTAATTTTTTTTCCCCCCAGAAATGATAATTGCGATTAATATTACTAAAGTGTACTTAGGCACGTGTGGGGAGTGTTCCTTAATTCAGCAAACTCCCTGCACGCGCCTATTTACACTAATTGCTACTGTTGACTTGTTGTAAAAAAGTATTGACTTCACAATGCTAAAACTGGCATTTTTGCGTACACACCACGTGTATAGCAGAACCAACATTGTGAAGTTTTGTGAGAGGTCAGGGTTATTTAATTGTACTTCGTATGTTACATGTAGTTCATTATCATCTGGAGCATGTGGAAGGTTAGACAGAAATAACCGTCTGGTATGGGTCATTCTTTAATAAAACTGACATTTGTTGACATTCCCCATACACAGACCGTAACCCGTACGCCTCGCACCACGGGGAGAGATAGAGCCAATTCTGCAGCCAAATGCTTCAGAAAGTTTCTCCCCCGATTTTCTTTATTTAGATCTAATTTTCTGATTTATAAATCAGATAGAAAAAACTATGCATATTTTTCTCCTATGTACAGTTATCAAATTTTTTATGACTTATTTCCAAATGCGAAATTTACAGACTTACGTATATGAGTTATCCAAGTTTTATCTCAGAAGTCAGAACCATAAAAAGGTACGTTTATGCATTTGGACTGGTAATCTAATAATATCTTCAGCTATCTCCAGCTCCAAGCAGTACTTTACAATTGTGGTTCAAAAGTACCTGCCTCTCTCTCTCTCTCCTACATTCTTTCCTGTTAATTCAACTCTGGTCTAGTCCGCACCCTCCTCCGGCAGCAATTACACACAATACACACACTGCACACAATTGCACACTAATGCACACAATAAATACGATGTGGCTGATCAGCAAGTTAGACACTAGACTCACGATTTGAATTTTCAAAATATTCTAACATCGGTGGAAAAGATAGTATTTTGCTGCTATTTAGACTAGATTTCTAGGTCGTAGGTGTCATCAATTGTCACTAAACTTATGTCTAAAGTACCGATTTTTAGTGAAATCTGTTCGAGTTTTGTACAGTGGTGTTTGAAATGTTGAGAATCAATATAACAGTTTTTAATTTTAATACATGCACAGCACAGCCAGGATAGTATTAATGTAGACCGAAAGCTTCAGTCTCTGATATCGACGGTTGTTCCGCTGAGATTGCATCTGGCTCCTCTGACTGCCTCTATACATAGACTGAAGTATGGCTATGCAGTAGTGTGCGGAACAAATGGTTCGGTTTAGCCGGACCGAGATGAATGCGATATGCAACAAGATTTTTCACTCTTTACGTCTTCACATATTCACTTTGGCTGCAATATTACACTGAATATTGTTAGAAATAAGAAATAACCCGGAAATATATACTTTGACTTAAGATAGCTTGCTCATTTAGATCCTAAAATTGAATGATTAATCCGAGAAAGTCTTGAAGTCAACATGATTTGTTGTCAGCCATCTTGGTTTGAGTTGATGAATATTCATTTTTTCTTTTCGAACGTCCAATAGCTACGTATGAGTCAGCCCGGCTTGAGCAGGTGATGTTTGAATATTCATAAGCCCAATATCAAACACGTGCTCTGATTGGCCATTGGGCTTGTTTTGGTCGGTTGACCCGGAATATATCGGCGGGTCATGTCATAGATTACCAGTTCGAATGCCGTTTCATGGTTCTGAGATAAACAATTGGATAATTCATATACGTAAGTCCCTAAATTTCGCATTTAGAAATAGGTAATAAAACTTATACAACTGTACATAGGAGAACAAAAATACAAAGTTTATTTCTATCTGATTTATAAATCAGAAAATTAGATCTAGACCTAAATAATAAATACTTAAAATAGGCCTAAACTTTAGAAAATCGGGAGAGAAACTTGCTGACTTTGCTGCAGCCTGCAGCATTGGCTCTATCTCTCTGCGTGGTGCGAGGCGTACGGGGTACCGTCTGTGTATGGGGAATGTCAACAAATGTCAGTTTTATTAAATAATGACCCATACCAGACGGTTATGTCTATCCGGTGACCCGGGTTCGAAATCAAGACGATGCGATAGTGCCCTTTGTTTGGTAAGGCATTTATCCTCACTACCAGGACAGGTCACGGGATCGGGAGAGGACCTAAACTAAAGCCGTCGTCCGTCTGGTTGCTTGGTTGCTTGCTTACAAGCATTCATGCTTTCTTAGCAGTCAGGTAAAATAACCATGCAACATCACATCACATCACATATATAAATGCAGCTATGTGTGCCCTACCCTAACTCCAGGGAGCTCCGCCGCCGAAGCTTCCGCGGGGGAGCTCCCTGGAGTTAACCCTACCCAAATCAGACTCAGACTCTGTCAGAGTCAGAGGTTAACGAATGAAAGAGACAGAAATTTTCGGTCTAGGTTAGAATACTCACTTTTCGGGTCACGTTGTGAACGTATGGACAGGTATTGCAAGCGAATCTCAGGCACTTTGCTCCTTCCTCAACAACCAAGACATTTGCACATGTTGGGCAAAACAACATTTTGAAAGATTACACAAACTTGGATGAGCTGAGCAGTGAGCGGAGCTAGGCCTACAGGTTACATGCAGGTAGCGTACGAAGGTGCTAGGCTGGTAAGAGCTGGCGGCCTCATGAATAAACATGACTATATGACGTCACGAACGTCATCGCACTTAGTCGTCCGCGCCACGCCTACTCCAGATCCTAGAGGGGGTGCTAGGCTGAATGGAGAGGGTGCTAGGCTGGATGTAGTAGTACAAGTTTTAAATGAAATCATGCTCTTAACTCGGAGATAGATGGAGTTAATTAATGTATATTTCTATGGCTCAATGGAGGGGGTGCTAGGCTGGATGGAAGGGTGCTAGGCTGGATGTAGTTAGTGCACGTTTTAAATGAAATCATATGCTTCTTGGCCCCTTCTTTTTATATTATATATTAATGATTTTTATCTTTCATCTGATGTACTTTCTTTCATATCTATCATATCTTTCATATTCTTTGCAGATGATTCAAGTGTATTTTTTCTCATAAAAACCCTGAAGTTTTATTAGATACAATTAATATTGAATTAAAGAAAGTTATTTTGTGGATTCATGCAAATAAGTTGTCCTTGAATCTTCAAAAGACAAACTATATGTTTTTTAGTAACCCTAAAGGATGTACCTGGAAATGTACTTTTTGATGATGTTAATGTTGCGAGAGTAACTTCCACCAAGTTTCTTGGGCTACATATTGATGAGAAGCTGTCTTGGGCATCTCATTGTACTAATATTTGTAAAGTCGTGTCTAGAAATACTGGTGTAATTTATGAATTAAGTTCTTTTGTCCCACAAGAAATTTTGCTTATTTTGTATTCTACTTTAATTTTGCCTTATCTCAATTATGGAGTGCTGGCATGGGGAAGTCATTGAAAACACAATTAGATAAGATTTGTGTTGCCCAAAGAGGGTGGTTAGAGTTGTTTTTAATGCGAGCTATCGTGCTCATACTAATGTTTTGTTCTACAGTAATAAGCTATTGAAGGTTGAAGACATTTACTTTATACAGTTAGGCGCAATTATGTATGGTTTTGAAAATGGTACTCTCCCAAATGCGTTAGTACAAATATTTCGAAAGAACAATCAAATTCATAGCTATAATACAAGGCAGGCAACTGCACTTCATATTCCACGTGTAAGAACTGCTTTTGCTCTGAAGACGCTGGCTTGTACTGGTCCCAAGTTTTGGAACTCACTTCCTATCAATGTAACTAGATCTGTCAGTGTCTTTGTTTTTAAAGTCAAATTGAAATTACATTTATTGAGTAACTATGTCGAGAATTAACGTAAAAATTATATCACCAGAAATGATATTAAGTAATAATTTATTAATTGTTATTGATAACGTGCATTATCTTTTGTTTTTGTTATGTTTGATTATTCAATATAAATGTCAGCATTTCACACTCTCTCTCTCTCCCCCCTCCTCTCTTCTATTTTTTTTTTTCTTTACACCAAATACCATTTTCCTCTATATACATATAACTTCCTTCTTTCTGTTTTTCTCTGTTTTGTTGTTTTTCTCGTTCCAGTTTGCTTTTTCCTCTCGATCCTTTTGTATATATTTTCATCCTCTCCTTTTCAAATTTCAAGCTATCCCTTTTGTAAATATTTCCATATTTAATCATGTGTAGTTTTGATAACTTTGAAACATTTTAAAAAGTGAAACATTGATGGATTATGTTATATGGGGACCTTGCTCTTACAAGCCCAGCTTTTCTAAGGTCTCCACTTTCTTTCATTAGGATTATATATCGACTTAAAATTGCACTTAAATTGTTTTTCTTATGCTGTTTTTTGTTCTATTATTATATGTAAAAATGTTGTGAAAGAAAGAAATAAAATGAACCTTGAACCTTGAACCTTGAACCTTGAACCTAGATGGAGTTGATATTTTTTAAGGTTCAATGGAGGGGGTGCTAGGCTGGATGTAGTTAGTAATTTTAAATGAAATCATGCTCGGAGATAGATGGAGTTAATATTTCTAAGGCTCAATGGAGGGTGCTAGGCTGGATGGAGGGGTGCTAGGCTGGATGTAGTTAGTGCACGTTTAAATGAAATCATATGCTAGGAGATAGATGGAGTTAATATTTCTAAGGCTCAATGGAGGGGGTGCTAGGCTGGATGGAGGGGTGCTGGATGTAGTAGTGCAAGTTTAAATGAAATCATGCTCGGAGATAGATGGAGTTAATTAATGTATATTTCTAAGGCTCAATGGAGAGGGTGCTAGGCTGGATGGAGGGGTGCTAGGCATGGATGTAGTTAGTGCAATTTAAATGAAATCATATGCTCGGAGATAGATGGAGTTAATTAATGTATATTTCTAAGGCTCAATGGAGGGGTGCTAGGCTGGATGTAGTTAGTGCAATTTTATATGAAATCATATGCTAGGAGATAGATGGAGTTAATTAATGTATATTTCTAAGGCTCAATGGAGGGGGTGCTAGGCTGGATGTAGTTAGTGCAAGTTTAAATGAAATCATGCTCGGAGATAGATGGAGTTAATTAATGTATATTTCTATGCCAATGGAGGGGTGCTAGGCTGGATGGAGGTGCTAGGCTGATGTAGTTAGTGCAATTTTATATGAAATCATGCTAGAGATAGATGGAGTTAATATTTCTAAGGCTCAATGGAGGGTGCTAGGCTGGAGGGTGCTAGGCTGGATGTAGTTAGTGCACGTTTATGAAATCATATGCTAGAGATAGATGGATTTATTTAAGATGGAGGGCAAGTTTAGTATAAATATGCTTGAGATAGATTATATTTATTCATGGAGATGGTGCTAGGCTGGATGGAGGGGGTAGATGTAATGGTAGGCTTGAAGATCATTGGAGATAGATGGATTAAATTTAAATGGATCATGCTCGGAGATAGATGGAGTTAATTAATGTATATTTCTATTTCTTGTACTAACTACATCCAGCCTAGCACCCTCCATCCAGCCTAGCACCCTCCATTGAGCCTTAGAAATATCAACTCCATGCATCTATCTCTGATTTCATTTAAACTTGCACTAACTACATCCAGCCTAGCACCCCCTCCATCCAGCCTAGCAACCCTTACATTGAGCCTTAGAAATATTAACTCCATCTATCTCCTAGCATATGATTTCATTTAAACTTGCACTAACTACATCCAGCCTAGCACCCTCCATCCAGCCTAGCACCCTCCATTGAGCCTTAGAAATATACATTAATTAACTCCATCTATCTCCGAGCATGATTTCATTTAAACTTGCACTAACTACATCCAGCCTAGCACCCTCCATCCAGCCTAGCACCCTCCATTGAGCCTTAGAAATATACATTAATTAACTCCATCTATCTCCGAGCATGATTTCATTTAAACTTGCACTACATCCAGCCTAGCACCCTCCATCCAGCCTAGCACACCCTCCATTAATTGAAGCCTTAGAAATATACATTAACTAACTCCATCTATCTCCGAGCATGATTTCATTTAAACTTGTATTAACTACATCCAGCCTAGCACCCCCTCCATCCAGCCTAGCACCCCCTCCATTGAGCCTTAGAAATGTACATCAATTATCTCTTAGCATGTACATGTACTTTTTTGCTTCTAAGTGTATTTTCTAATTTGTATTACTTTATTTGTAATTCTATCCTTTCTATTTAAAGCGCATAGGGACATGCTATCCTGTAATGTGTTATGCGCTATAAAAGAACTGAGTATTATTATTACAGTGGCGGATCCAGGAATTTCTGGCCGGGGGGGGGGCACAAAATCGCATGGGGTGAAATATATGAAAAACGATGGAGCGAGGCGCCCGCGGCGAGGGAGCGGAGCGACCAAGTGGGGTGGGTCTGGGAGGGGCCTCCTGAGTAGGAAGCATTTGCAATTTTAGAACCACATTAGGTGCATTTTCAGGCACTCTCTGGAGTAATATGACGTAAAATTGCTTTCTCCTACCCCTTGTTGTTGCTATTTTGAACCCCGTAAGTGATGTTTTCCTTGCATCTATATACCAACACAATAGAGACCATAAAAAGCAGTGCATGATAACGTCTTTTAAATCACTTAAGTAACAGTTTAAGGGGTTCTACCCAATGACGATGCGGAACATTGTCCACGAGCCGCGAAGTCCGAGCCGGGTAGCGTCGAGACGATTTTTGTTGTTGCTATTTTGAACCTTCGTAAGTGATGTTTTCCTGGCATCTACTAACACAATGGAGACCATAAAAGAAGTGCATGATAACGTCTTTTAAATCAAGTAACAGTTTAAGGGGGGTTTGACCCGATGACGATGCGGATACTGTGTGGGTCTGGACACATGATGGCGTTTTTCTATTCACATCACATTTTCACTTGGCAGCCCAAGGGGGGTTAAACCCCTAACCCTCCCCATCCCCCATAGATCCGCCACTGGGATCTTTTGCAAACTGGAAGCAATAAGCATTACATGTAGGCGATGGAAAAAGTGCTTGCGAAACGGATAGAAACTTTGTGGTAGGCTCTTCGCGGCCACAGGGATGACAGAAAATAATATGACAATGAAACCAGCAACTGTGGCAGGATTAATGGCGGGGACAATCTGCATGCTGAAAGAGCACTTAGAATAGGTATATCGGAAAATTAATTCAAGACTAAGTTATAAGTTATAAAGGAGATAAAATCTTTGGTATTAGTCATGTTCGACTTAAAATTGCATCCCCCCCCTTACCCGGTAAAAACACCTTCTTATAATATTATCCCCTTTCTTTCTTTTCCTTCTCATTATTCTCCTTTTCCCCTTTTCTCTCCTCCGTCTTTCCCCTTTCTTCTTTTTCCGCCTTTTCTCTCCTCTCTCTTCCCCTTTCCCCTCCTTTTTCTCCTCTCCCTTTTCTTCCCTCTCTTTTCTTCTTCTTTCTCTCTTCTTTTTTTCTTTTTCCTCCTTTTTCTTTCCCCTCCTTTTTCTCTTTTTTTTTTTTTTGGCCGGGGGCACGTGCCCCCTGTGCCCCCTGGATCCGCCACTGTATTATTATTATTATTATTACATTTAAACTTGCACTAACTACATCCAGCCTAGCACCCTCTCCATTCAGCCTAGCACCCCCTCAAGCTAGGATCTGGAGTAGGCGTGGCGCGGACGAGCAAGTGCGAAGACGTTCGTGACGTCATATAGTCATGTTTATTCATGAGGCCGCCAGCCCTTACCAGCCTAGCACCTTCGTACGCTACCTTACATGCAATCGAAAAGACCTCTGGGCCTCATTACATTGGCGTTAAAATCGACAGAATCATGAATACTATTATGAAGCGCCGTTTGTAAACTCATTGTTTACACAAATTATTTAAATATAATTCATTATTTTTACCCGTCTTCTTCTTCTTCTTCTTCAGATTAAGTCTGCCTCCTTCAATTGACTGAAGATTCTTGCGAACTATGTCCGTGTGTGTGTGTGTTTACCGCAATTTACGTCCATTCGAGTGCTTTTTACAAATATTTACTAAAGCTCATGATATATATATATATAGGATGGATGAATAACAATTATTATAGGATGGATAAATAACAATTATTTACATATAATGGAAACGTTAAAACATATTACATATAAATAGGGGATATTGTCTATGAGTAATTATTATCTATAAATAATTTTTAAAAAGTGCAACTATAATCATTATTTATAAATAATAATTGTATCATTCATTATTCATATATAATGGATATTTTGAAAAATCATTATTTACAAATAATAAACAATTTGCAATTCATTGTTTATAAATAACTAATATTGTGGAATAATTATTTATAAATAATGAAAATGTGGAAATCATTATTTGCATATTGATATCGTGAAATCCTTTTTCATACATAGTGGATATCGTGAAATAATTATTTATAAATGATAACACATTTTTCATTGCATTATAACATATCTGTTATAGTGGCCGGGGTAAATAATGAATGATATATAAATAATTTGTGTAAGTAATAAGTTTACAAACGGCGCCTCATATACGCGTGCGGAATAATGAATATTCATATCGTAACATCAATGCTTAATTTTTTTTCTCTATAAGGAATTATTTTAGTGCGATTACAGATGAAATTTATACACATGAAGCGAATATAATTGAGAATATATATATATATATATATATATATATATATATATTAGCAGGCGTAATTTATGGAGCACATGTTAAAGACACATAGAAGTCAGGGAATTCGACACCGGATCGCGCGGGTGTTTACCCAATAACAGGTGTTGTCGTCACCAGCTAGGGTTAGCCTTCAGTTTTATGACCATTCGACCTTATGTAATGCTTTGCTTTTCCCTCACCAGATCCGAAGCGGGATCCGAAGCTAGACTCTCCGAGAGATAAGGGGGTAATTCTTGACTGGCCCACGGGTTTGCTGTGTGCAGATTTGTACTCCCATTCATGTTATTTCCACCAAGTCTGGTGTCAGCGAATTATGGCCTTCTGCACATAGAAACTGACGATTTACTCACTTTAAGGTCGATGGAGCATACCTTCAAGGCAACATATATAGGCCCTATATACAAAATATAATGATAAACACATCATGAGTCATGAGTCGGCTAGAAATAAATATGTCACATCAATGCTTTCTCGATCTGAGGAGTTATTTTGGTGCGATCACAGCTAGATGAAATGTATATACACACGAAGCTAATACAATTGAGAAAATATACATATTTAATAGCAAGCTAGTGTAATTTATCTGGAGCACATGTTGAGCCGATATATGTTGAGGTCGATGGAGCACATCGATCGATGTATATTCAGTTAACTTCTTCCAGCTATAGCTAGGCATGTAGGCCCAGCTGGCATTCCAGTGGTTGCAATTTCTTTACTTTGTTACACTTCTCTTGTAAACTGGATTTTGCCAAATAAAATCATAATATTAATAACAATAATGTTACGCTATCGATGTGCAATTTACATATATATAGGCATTGATTGCACGTATATGGTAGCCATCGTTGCGTGACGTCACGATATGAATATTCATCTAGACCAGGGGGGTGTTTCACAAAGACTAATTTAAGTTGGACTTAACTATGGCAGGCCATTCATGTCACTGGTTGCTCTCACCATGGTCTCTCAATTATGATCTTTAGATAATATTTTTCCTTCAATAATGAACTATCAAAAAAAAGTAAATTCTGTGGATTTGTGACCACGATTTGTACGTCCCTAATTGAGAGACCAATGCCAGTAAATGGTGAGAGCAAACAGTGGCATATGCATGCAGGGGTGTCGATTTGTATCCGTGGTTGGGGTGATGATATAGGTGCCAAAATATTTTCGGCAATGGATCAAAGCAACCAAGAGGTAGAAGCGTGTGGCAGGTTGCACCCCCTCCCTTCCAAGTTATTAACTTTTTCAAGTCACCCTCAATAAAGATAACATTTCAGAGAATATAAGAGTGGTAATAAAATTAATAACATGCTAAATGTTAGTCCTGACTCTTGCCTGCAGTGTAGGCCTACCAGACTGATATCATCTATTTTTAAACGAAATTTAGACATTACCCCAAAAATCCAATGGTGAGGGATATCAACTTGTGAAAGTATTATGTTACCAGTGGGCAAATGCATTAATAAGCAACCAGGAAAGGTTCATGTAGACAGAAAATTCTTTATTTCCTGGTGATAAAACATACATTTTATGAATATTGATTTTCCAAACAACATTCATCGTGAAAAACCCATTCCAATATTCTGTGTAAGGAGATCTCAAAAAACATAGTTCTCATTAGTAAATGAAAAACATATTGCTTTTGGTTCTTCATTTGACTCTCTTCCTTCTTTAATTAAACCAACTGAATCCTCTCTGCGGGAAACTCAATTCAATGAAACAGAATATCACTGATGCAAAATTTGGTTCTCAAAATGACAGAAAATTTCCACTCCTGATCTCATACAAAGACATACAAACTGTCTGTTTCTTAAAAACATAATATAAAACTTACGTTCCAACTACCAAACAACAAACTTCCATTATCTCCTTTCCACCCAGATATACTTATCATACCAGATACGCTCTAAAATATAAGCAGAATATTCCCCTAAGGTCTTAGAAGGTGCATTATTATTGGAAGGGTGTTATAAACAAAAGTCCCAAATTTCATTCAATCTTTTTTGTTTCTTGTTTTTCTTTTCACTTTCCTTTTAAGCCCTGTCAATAATGTGGCATTGATTATTTACTCGTTTTTAATTAGTTTTTGAAAACTCCTAGGTGAAAGAAATCATAACTATTCTTGAATATTATTACTTGTTTTAAAACATGTTGGGCCTGTCTCACATTGCCTTCCATCATTCCATGGCAATTTTCCATGTTTCTTCCAGGTTATTTCTCACTTCTTTTCCATCCACTCAACTAATTCCTGATCATGCATTAACCTCATACCTACCATCACCCATGCCTAAGCTTTTTAGGGAGGGGGATCCCGTAAAGTAATTTTGACATTGTAAGAAATAAACATGAGCAATATTTCATTGTAGGTTACTTTAAAGTCAACCTCTTTTTTCATCGCCCATTCACATCAGTTCCCTGAAGGAAATGCTGGAATATATATGTCCCTCTTTCTCTTGTCTTTCTTCCTTTTCTCTTCCCCTTCCTTTTTCTTCTGCCCGTTTCTTCCCCTTTTCCCTTTTTCCCAGGTAGCAAGCCCATATGGGGCCCATATGGGGATGATCTGGGTCACTTGTGCCATCTGGGCTATTAAATGGAACCCATTATGTATCCCAGTGGGGCCAATATTTAGTAACCCATATGGGATCTATCTGGTCCAGCCCGTATGGGTTCCAGATGGGAATGAGCTGGGCTTACACATATGGGTAGAATATGAATATGCCCATATGGGTAACACATGGGAAAATCTGGGTTAACCCACATGGGATATATCTGGGTTAACCAATATGGGTACCAGATGGGATTAAGCTGGGCATACCCATTTGGGCCCAGTTTGGTATGGGTCCAATCTGGGTTCCATCTGTCTTATATGGGTTTCATATGGGTCTCATATACTTCTTGGGTGCAGATGCCTTAAGGCCCCAGATGGTTTTCCATATGGGGCCCATGTTTCAGAGAATATGGGACCCATGTGGGTCCCACATGGGCTTGCTACCTGGGTTATTATCCTCTCTGTCTCTCATTATCTCTCTCTCGATCCCACTCTCTACCTTTTTTTTTTGCACTTTTGCGCTTCGCGCTTCAGATTTAGCTCGTTGCTTTTCAACGCTGCGGCTTTGCATTTGGCGCACTGCATTATGATGCTGTTGATTGAATAAATTGAATAAATTTATCAATTCCTGATGAAGCCGTATGAGCGAGAATTCAATTTATTCTTGCCTCATATACGGTTGTCTCATTTACTTCGTTTTCTATTTATATATGTATGTATTATGAAAATGAGATAGCAAAATGTGTATATTGATGGTCATCTTGCGAGTAATAACCATTAACTACTCTCATCGGGCTCTCTATTTTTCTCTTCATTTTTTTTTATTTTTTTTTTATGGTGAATTATTGGGGGGATGATTGTACAGGCCATCCCCCACCTGAAATATTGGGGGGGGATCCCCTCCCCGGATCGACACCCATGCATGCATGAACGGCCTGTCATATTGAAACACCCCCTGGAGGTGTGCTCCAAACGACGCATCCTACCGCGTACGACATATAATGTATCAACATATATTATGGTCAAACTTAATTAATAAATGAATCTTATTTCTTAAATCTCTAACATAAAAGTAGTAAAGCCCTAAATCAATACAACTGACTCAGATGATGTCCATGCCGTTTGCCTGTCTATTATTGTAGGCTGATATATGCTAGCATTATATGAAATACATCATAAACCAATAGCAAAAAAAGGATTTAAGAGTGAGACTGGATTTAAAAGGAGAAGAGAACCAATGATAAGTATAAGAAGTGGAAATACCTAATGCATTTAATTACACATTACACAAGATCATGAATTAAGAGAAGATCGAGAACAATTATATAGTGTGTGTGTACTGGGTTTTACAGACGTGTATCAATCAGATATGATTATTTACGTCTGGGGACCCAGGGGCGGATCCAGCCGGCGGCAAGGGAGGGGGCCTAAAAAGGGGCCCACTTCGTGCGAAAATTTGAAAATCGTGCCGGTCGATTTTTCGCTCAGTGGGGGGGGGGTAGTGTGCAAAAAATTTCCCTCCGGGAGGGGTAATTTTTTTCTCCACCACCACCACCTCCCTTGGGCGCCAGGGGTAGTGAGCACAATTTTTTTTTTTTGGCACCCGAAAATTTTTTTCCCTACGGGAAGGGTTATTTTCTTTTCCACCGCCACCCCTTGGGCGCCAGGGGAGGGGGCCCAACTTCTATTTTTTTTCAAAAAAGGGTGTTTTTACCTGTTTTTTTTCTAGGGGAGGGGGCCCGGGCCCCCCGGACCGACCTTTAACGTCACCATCCGAATTCCGAAAGACGCGATTCAGTTTCGAACCTGCGTCCTCGGCTGAATCAGTTTGTAACTTCCACTGTTAGCTGGATTATAGGCGCACGCCACAATTAACACCTAGTTGTGTGTGTATTGGGTTTTTACAGACGTGTATCAATTAGATATGATTATTTACGTCTGGGGACCGACCTTTAACGTCACCATCCGAAAGACGCGATTCAGTTTCGAACCTGCGTCCTCGGCTGAATCAGTTTGTAACTTCCACTGTTAGCTGGATTACAGGCGCACGCCACAACGCCTAATTAAGCAATTAAGGAAATAGCCTATAAGTTAGTATTTGATGTATTTTGTCCATGGTTAGTGTTTTACTAATCAACTTTTAATCTGTGTAATTAAAAAAATATGTTATTTATGAACATGCTTATCATTGCTAACTAATCTTTATATGTATCTAAAACAAATGCATTACTTGCAAATGAAAATTAATTAATAAATACGTTGTAAATCAAAATAAATTACATAAAACATTGATATGCACACAAGCAGATAATATGCAAATTAACTGGTTTCAATTGGATCCAGTTGGGTAACTGGAAATATTTTCCAATTGGAACCAGTTGGGTAACTGGAAAATTATCTTACTGGTTCCAGTTGAACTTCTAACTGGAACCAGTTGGGTAACTGGAAATGACTTCTAATTGGAACCAATTGGGTAACTGGAAATGAATTCTAACTGGAACCAGTTGGGTAACTGGAAATGACTTCTAACTGGAACCAGTTGGGTAACTGGAAATGAATTCTAACTGGAACCAATTGGGTAACTGGAAATGAAATCTAACTGGAACCAGTTGGGTAACTGGAATGACTTCTAACTGCATGGAAATGACTTCTAACTGGAAATGAATTCTAACTGGAACCAATTGGGTAACTGGAAATGAATTCTAACTGGAACCAGTTAGGTAACTGAAAATGACTTCTAACTGGAACCAGTTGGGTAACTGGAAATGACTTCTTACTGGAACCAATTGGGTAACTGGAAATGAATTCTAACTGGAACCAGTTGGGTAACTGGAAATGTCTTCTAACTGGAAATTAATTCTAACTGGAACCAGTTGGGTAACTGGAAATGAATTCTAACTGGAACCAATTGGGTAACTGGAAATGAATTCTAACTGGAACCAGTTGGGTAACTGGAAATGAATTCTAACTGGAATCAGTTGGGTAACTGGAAATGAATTCTAACTGGAACCAGTTGAACTTCTAACTGGAACCAGTTGGGTAACTGGAAATGACTTCTAACTGGAACCAATTGAGTAACTGGAAAAATTATCTTACTGGTTCCAGTTGCACTTCTTATTGGTTTGAACTGGAAATGACACCCCATAACAATATTTTCCAGTTCGGCAATTGGTTTCAACTGGAAATTTTGTATTCCGGCCAATTTAAACCAATTGAAACCAGTTGAAACCAATTGAAACCAGTTGGAGATTTCAACTGGTTTCAATTGGATTTTGGTCCTGCATGGGTAGGAACAGGTAAAATGGAAGATCGTATATGTAGAGGAGATGAATGGAGGAAGGAATTGGGTTGAATTTAAGTAAATGAATATGACTCAGTGAATAGGCTAACCATGCCGGTTACCATATGGCACTTTTTTTATAAGGGATAAGCAATTAATCCTCACTAGTCCAGGTCCCTCGGAGATGACCTAAAGCCGTCGTTCGTCTGGTTGCTTACAAGCATTTATGCTTTCTTAGCAGTCATGTAAAACCAGGTAAATTAAATTAAAATTAAATGATGTGAAATTAACCAATGAAACCTAACCAATAGTATAGGTTTTCCCGCCCAATTTCATCAGAGTTGCATTCGAATTCATGAATAGGCGTTCAAGTTCGAACGATTTCCGTCAACTCTCTGCTCTCATGGTTCATTTTCATTCTTTGAGCATTCAATTTCGTTTTATATCATTCCTTTTAAAAATTATTTAATTCAATTTAGAGAGAAATCCATTCAATTTAGTGACGCGAAGTTGTCATTCAATTTCGCGCCAGCTGGATAGACGTTCAATTTCGTCCTTAATACCAATTTCAATTTCATTTTAATGTAGGCACACACCTTCGCACTTTGAACGTTCGCAATAAATTAACATAAACAAGTTCTGTAGTTTTTGTCTCGCCTGCGTAGCAAAAAGCGAGACATAGGCGCCGCTTTTCCGGTGGCGGCGGCGGCGACGGCGACGGCGGCGGCGGCGGCGTCAACATCAAAACTTAACCTAAGGTTAAGTTTTTGAATTGTTAATATAATTTTGAAAGTATAAGGTCCTATTAAATGAAACTTGGACTAAAGGGTTATCAAGTATCCCCAATCATGTGAGGAAAATTTCAGGTCACAAAGTCAAGGTCAAAGGTCATTTCAGGTCAACAAACTTAGACTATGTTGTGGCATCATTATCAAAAACTTAACCTGAGGTTAAGTTTTTGAATTTGTAATATAATTTTGAAAGTATAAGTTCTTATTCAATGAAACTTAGACTAAAGGGTTATCAAGTATCCCCAATCATGTGAGTAGAATTTCAGCCCACTAGGTCAAGGTCAAAGGTCATTTCAGGTCAACAAACTTAACTATGTTGTGGCATCAGGCTAAGATTTTTTAATTGTTATCATAATTTTGAAAGTATACATTCCTATTCCATGAAACTTGAACATAAGGGTTATCAAGTATCACCAATCATGTTATTAGTCTTTTAGGTGACAAAGTAAAGGTCAAATGTCATTTCAGGTCTGGAAACTTAGACTTTGTTGTGGCATCAACATCAAGATTTTGAAATTTTAGCATAATTTCAAAAGTGTTTGTTCAAATTCCATGAAACTTGTACCCAAGGGCTATCAAGTATCACAAATCATGTGACAAATTCCAGGTCACAAAGTCAAGGTCAAAGGTCATTTTAGGTCAGTAGACTTGGATTATGTTCTCAAAATTTAATATGAGAATTAATAAATAAATTGTTGTTATTTGTTCATATTTCATGAAAGTAAATATTCGAATCATTCAGTACTTTCCCATGAATATTCTAATAGTAATTTTAGTATTCGATCCCAGGCCTAGTATGTACATGATCAGTTACAGCTAGGTGACAATATTGATGTTTCGATAATATATATTGGAGTATATCTCATAATAATGTTCTCATTATGCTAATGAGACGTGATGTGATGTAGATGGGCTTTATCTTCCAATTGTTTTTACGCAAAATGCTGAAAAATCCTCTTTTCTTAAAAAGTTTATTAGATAACTTTATTTGTAAATTACTGACAAGCATTGAAACATTTATAGTCTTACCCATACACTAAATCTCATTATATTGTATTCTTATGATACAGTAAATAATTATTCTGATGATTCATAATCAATATTCACTTCAAAATGCTTATTATATTCAGAGGATTTCATTTTCGGGGGTCTGCAAATGGGCCACCCTGCCTATAAAAATAATGTCCCAACCTAAATTTTTCATCATATCGAATTGCGTAATGCCGAATTGCGTAATGCAGGCGAGACCGCCGAGAGCGTTTCACTTGTTTCATGTCATATTTACTTTTTTTCACTGTTTTTAATTATATAATTTCATTTTCATTTTAAAACTTTCATAATGTTTATTTTAATCATATTTTATATCTTTCTTTTCTTTCTATTTTTCTCTTCCAATTTCACTTTATTCCCTAGCAGTATGGATATAACACTTACAGAATGGTTATAACTCATAATTTTGTTACATGTAAGTAAGTAATTATCATGTACTTACTTACGTTATTATCATGTAAGATATTTCAATATAAGGCAAAGGTCCCATTTCAAGGTACATAAAGTTTGCATAATTTATTCAAACAGATGCAGATTGCAAAGAACTTTTGAATTTAATTGAATTGAATTGAATTTATTAACAACAACACATCACACTAATGACAGTACATATGAACAATCACAATGAAAAGAATAATACTGATACATGTATACATAACATAAGAGTAATGTTGATTGAACAGTAATGGTTTTAAAACGATATTTAGACATAGCTCTGCATACTATTAAATGTTTAAAAAAAAAAAAAATTTTAAAGATATGTACGTAAATACATGTATGTGTAT
>CP137669.1:382204-511842 GCA_037976565.1 Mesocentrotus franciscanus | reverse complement strand
TTGTACCATTTGTAATCTAGTTTTCGCTTGTGGTCCCATCTGCTTGTTTTTATGACTATGTGTGAATATTGTAACTTGGCTGGGCCTGGCCTGGCCTGGGAAGGGAAAGCCACAAAACATAAGTCATAAAGTCATAAACTGAATCCAATCAAGTGGGGATATGTGTTGGTACTTGGTTAGGTGTGAAAGAAGAAAGATAGGCGAACACATAAATATTTAGTCATTTTATTTTGTGCTACTTCTAGCTCGAGGCTAGCCTAGTCACACATAGCTGCAACGCTATCCCGGCTGTGTAATAAAGAGGCAACACTGTGCGCTGCATAAACCCAGCATTTTCAGATCCTGCTGTAGGATACTGTCAAATGCCTTTATACATAATTACATGGGGTAACACTACTACCAAATAATGAAGTAATGGAACTTACAAGTTTCGTTGGTGAAAATTTCCAGGGTTTCCAGATATCTGAGCCTACTTTTTACCGGAAATGATCTCGTAGTCAGCTAACATGCGCCATTTTCCAATTTAATGACGTATTTACAAAATGAAGGTACGGCCCTCTACGCCCGATTACAGCGCTTCCTCGCTTGGTGTTAGGGACGCGATCGGTTGTTATTAGCTTAGTCTCTGCGTACGAGCGTTTTCAGAGTTTAGTATTAAATATAATTATGTACATGACTCTGCAGCAGACGCGTACGCAGCGAGGGAGGATTTGGGGTCAATTTATGTATACTTATAAAAATAATATGTTGCCATCTGTTTTTCATGAAATGTTTTTTAAAATAGCTCAGTCCATAATTACCAAACAAGACATTCGGACGATTTTCATTTACCTCTCTTGCGGACCATCTTAGCTCAAAAAACGTTTATATATGAAGGTCCAAAGTTTTGGAATTCTTTAAGTAATGAAATAAAAAATGCTCCATCGATTAATACTTTTAAGAAAAAATTGAAATTGTTTTTATTACAATCATATCAACCTCATTATATGTTGTTGTTTTTTCTTTTTTCTTTGAATCATTCTCTACTCGCTGACTCAAAATGTAATTTGATATATCATATTGTGCCTTCTCAAGCTTATTTCCTTTCTAACGCATCTCTCTTTCCTCATTTTCCTCTCAACCCCACATGCACCTCATCATTTTATATTATTTTATGTACCCCGATCTCTCTCCTTTTTGGGGCATTATCTTCTCTTTGTATTGTATAACCGTATCCTCCCATGTTTGTCATGTAAAGTACTGTCTTGTCCGTTCTCGTCTCTGTTGGCATCCCCCATTTTCTTTATTTTGTAGTTCCTTTTGTAGTTAAGAATTTGTTAATTTAATTAATCATTATTCTTAAGTATCATTTAAGTGTCCACACTTGTACAAGCATTGCTTTTTAGTGGACCCCTCTGTTTCCAATATGTATTCTTAAATTGTTGTAAATTTTAAAATTGATTTTTGTATTGTTTCGTTGGAAACATAAATAAATTGAATTGAATTGAATTGAACCCCCTCAAATGTTTGTATGTGTGTGTGTTTCAGACAACCCCCTCATTTGTTTTCAAGTGAAAAAAAGTTTTTTTTTTTTTTTTAATTAGTCGTTGAGAATTTTTCCTCAAAAACTGGACATTTATTTATATTATTATTATTTGAGTAAGGAAATCCTTTGAAATTTAAAACTTTTAGGATTTTGCACGCCTTGGGTTGAAAAATTGCATGTGTCATTCGTTTGGACTGCAGATCACTGTAAAGCTTGGGATTTGTTCAATAAGTTGTTTGAAATCTCCAAATGAAATATAAAAACTCAAAATAGTTCCTTAAAGGTACTATGTCCCATTTGCAGGCCAAAAAAAATGAAAAGGTTATATTCCAACGGCATTTGAAAGACAATACTAATTTAGAACTCCCCTAAAAAAGGGGCTTGAAAATGTCTTTAAGTGGGAAAATAACGACTATTAGTTGTCGAATCGACTTAGGAGCTATAGAGCCAGTAAGTAATAGTCTGATTTTCAGACCATTGTACCGAATGGTCGTACGTTTTATGCTGCGCAAAGATTCAATCAGTTTAATTTTGGCCATTACAAGAAGTGGGTTATTGATGTAGACAAATGCTCATGTACCCTTTACAGCTCATTTTATGTATGTTATTACCAAAGATGAAAAAAGCCAGTCAGTCACTCAATAGTGTCTGACAGTGAAGTCTAGCAAGTAAACGGGTTTCCTTGCATAATTTGAATATTAGGACACTGCTAACGTTTAAATTTCACAGATAGGACATACATGACATATTCATAATTCCTGCAAAGTTCTACAGAATTTGATGTTGGCTGCAAAGGGACATAGTATCTTTAAAGAGGATGGCAACGGATATCGGTACGTGCACTGTTGAGCAAATGTACACTCTTCAAATTGAGAATAATAAAATAAGCGATACCTTCAGCATGTATAAAAGAATGGTTACGCGAGAAAATGTCTGTACTGGTCTATGGGATTTCTTCTCGCAACGTTTTCAGCGATAACTGAAATAAGCAACAATTTCATAGTACCGTTGCGTTCGCTGGTGCCTTCATCTACGTGGAAAGCTAATACGAAAGCTGTGATTGTTTACGCGCGCTCAATCTATGTATTTGGTTAATCTACTTTTCGTTCACGAAAAAGTATGTGAAATATACAGTTGTGAACATTAGTGAAATTACAAATATATTTTGATTTTCTGGGACAGGAAAAGATTTTGTTACATCTGTAGTGACCATATTCGACCTTGATATTTGTGTTGATCATCTATATTAAATCGTTGATATTATCAAGTTAAAAGTACGACCCACGCCCTGGGAGTTCTAAATATCAGCTGATCAGTTTCCTCTTAACTTCTTTATTAAGCAGAGTCTCGTACTGTATTGCAAATTTGGTAGTTCTATATTTCCTAGGTGCTGAATTTACGTGAACAATGAAGTAATATGATTAATGATGAGAAACACGTCAACAAATAGGGCAAAAGTTTAAAATGAAAGGCACATAAAACAATTTAAGTTTCTCTATTTGTCTTCCTTTTAATTTAATCATGGTTTCAAGATAACATGAACAAATAGTCGTATACCAATTAATATCTATCAAAAAATTCATAATTTTCCAAAGTTATGCCATAATTATTATTGAGACATATTTTTGACAGCTCAAAATGATAAATTTAAAAAATAGTGACTAGACATATTTTAGCTTGACACGATGTAGTATTTAAAAGTATAAGAACATTTCCATTTGAGTAACTGGATGGAATCATTAACTGAAATGTAAGATTCTATGAATGCTGTATTTATACGATACGGCCGGACTAAAATTAAGAAACCAAATTACATTCCAAAAAGTAGCCCTCGTCAGGAAAAGAACCCCCATGAAAAACCTCAAGGGGGCTTTTTTGTAAATTAAAAAAGAGCCCCTTGGAAGAAAAAAATTGATGGTTGATTGTCACAAAAGTAACTACACTCCTAAACAATTGCTTATAGTTTTATAATGTAGAATCATTTCAAAATTCGTCTTGCAAAACTATTTCTATGGTAGTTAGAGAAAACAACGTGTAACAATAAGAGGTTATCATTGATCCATGCATGGTTGAATAAGCATACATTAATGAATTTTTATTTTCATATTTACAAAATTCACAATAGTTATATTATCATTGCAGTTTACCGAGTATTAAACAATTTCAAAATGCACTGTTTACAATTGCAAATAATGCATTTAACCACATGTGCCATTTACCAATAAATATGGATGGAATATCAAAAACATTGTTTCATAATCAATGCATTCAGTCATGTGCTGTTTCACAACAATGTACAGGCACGCACAGTATCTTGTGACTTTTCAATTGGGCCATTTTGTCTTTAATCTGTGCTCATATTCAGCCATACAGTGATGTTGGATATCTCTGATTTTCACACAAAATGTACCTAACGACTCAATAATATTGTGAGGTGACATTGTGATACATTTAACCCTAATAAGGCCGGGGGCCATCATCCCCTCCACGATTTTTCTGATTGTTCGGGAACGCATACGGATGACGCCCCGCCGCTTCATGACTTTATTCTTTCGAGTCTTGCGCATCTTTTAAAACAATTTTTTTGAAAATCGGACCTACCGTTACAAAGTCACGTGACCTTGTGTCTTTACATGTCGGCCCGAAAATCGCTCATTTTCGTTATTTGTGTACAAAACATATGGAAATATCACTTTTCCTAAAGAGATAAAACATTGGTTATTTGGTCTTGTTTAAAGTTTAGGTGTTTGTTTTGGGGGTCTAAATAGTGAAATTATAGTTAGAAATGAAATAAAACAACAAAAACAATGAAATACATAAGTTAAAAAACAATGAAATACATAAGAAATTATCAAAACAAGAGATAACATAAGGAATAACCTAGCTTTCCAAATTTTTTTCGTATTATTATTCCAAATGGTCTAACAAATATATGTAGTGGGAAAGCTTAAATATTAAGAATATATGATTTATGGGTAAAAATATGAATTTTTGACCTTATTTGCATAATTTACCATAAATATGCAAATGAGTAATTTTCAAAAATTGAAATTGCTATAGTATTCTATACACTTCACATGACATGCATGCAAATTTTCGCGGCGATCGGCCGTTTAACGGCCGAGATCTTAGAGGCCTAATGGCCCCCGGCCGTATTAAGAACTCAAATAGCCCGGCCTTATTAGGGTTAAGGGTTTCGAAATATGAGCAATTCAGATCTGGCTCATTTAAATAATTTTTAAAAGGCAAATTTCAATTTAAAAAAACATGAAAATACAAAACAAATATCTGATATATTTTGTTCACTATTTATGTCTATTTTACTCCTTTTTGTTGGGGGGTGGGGTAAATGCGCTACTTTTACTAGTATGGACGGCATCAAAACAACTAAAAATAAGACTGGATTTATTATTGTACATGGGTGGTATTCCGATAGCGCGAACTAAGTTAAGCTCGGCTTAACTAATGCACATTTTCATGGAGTGCCTGTTGCCAACTCATTTCCCTGTACAGATTATTTTAATCCTGCAATGAAAAGTGTCAAAAAATTAATTTTGCAATGAAATGGAAAGAAAAGATAATATGAGTATGAACTGAATTTCAATAAAGTCTTTGGTAGATTATTTTTGTCATGAATATTGAAGGAGGAAGATGAAACCTAGCATTCCATAGAAGTGTGAACTAAAATTCTTGTTTAGTCTGGACTTAGTCGGCTTAACTTAAGAGAATACCACCCCATGTCTTATTAGGTGCGCACGATCTGGAAACGTCATAGTGTGGTGGTTCTGACTCACGTCTTTCAATCATAAGGTCGTGAGTTCGAATCCCACTCCAGGACGTTGATTTCCCTCAGCAAGAAATTCATCCACATTTGTGATGCACTCCACCCAGGTGAAGTAAATGGGGACCTAGCTGGTAGGAATTTATTCCTTGAAATTAACGCAGAGCGCGTGACAGCTGCTCTGAAAAAGCCATGCAGGGTAATGATGCTGGATTATTGCAGAGCGCTTAGAGCCTTCCAACAAAGTAAGTGTTAGGCGCTATATAAGCACATATCATGATTATAATTCTGTATAGGATAGCATTCACCAACTTCTTTTGTTTTGTTTTACCACTTCCACCATTCAACATGTCAACTCTCAAGCACGTCCTTTCAACACCTTATATCGCTCACACAACGCGCGAAGGCCGCGAAAGGCGGTCCTTTCGCGAGTGAAAGACTAAAAAGACATTTAATAAGTAACATATTTATATCAACTATAAATGCGAGCGAGCATGGCGAGCATGCATTGGTGGAAATGAAAGAAACAGTTGCTTTGCCTCCATATATAAGTCACTTTAAATTAGGGGCGCATGTTATAGAGAAAGGAAAGGGGACACTTATCAGAAGGATTTTTTTACTTCTTACAAGGAAAAGGGCACTTTTCCTACGTAAAGGGACACTTTTCCTATGATAAAGAGGTACTTTGGGACACTTGAAAAAGATGGGGGGAGCACAGTGCCCCATCTTCTGTCCCAGGTGCTGATCCAGCCGGCGGCAAGGTGGGGGCCAGAAAGGGGCCCATTTCGTGAGAAAAACAAATATGTAGCGGCCAGCCAGCCGATGAAAAGAGGGGTGGTGAGTTAAGGAGCACTTTTTGTTGTTGCCCAATTCGTGAGAAAATATTTAGCGGCAAATCAGCCAGCCGGTTAATAAGCGAGGGGTAAGGAGCACTTTTTTTTGCTCAACGGGGGATAGTGAATACTATTTAACTCAACACCCAGGCCCCCTCTTGAACCCCAAAAAAAAAAAAAAAAAAAAAAATCCAGGGAGGGCCCGTCTGATTTTTAAACAAAAAGGGTTTTTACCTCTGGTGTTTTTTTTTAACAGGGAGGCAGCCCGGCCCCTCCCCTGGAACACCCACTGCCCTGTACCCTGCTCCTTCGGGAGCGCTGCCTCTTAAGCCGATTATTAACGCTAGATGCATACTTTGGGTCTAACTTGTTCTTCTTTTTATTTATTTTTTCTTCTTTTTGCAGGTTTTTTGTTTGTCCACTCTCCACAGCCCTGCAATTATACTATAGTGTCGATATTTAATAGGGTAATATCAATCTCCATCCTATTATGACAGGCCATATTATTTAAATGACGTGCCAATATTAACATCTGAAACTAAATCGGCGATAAGCAATAACTGAAAATGTCTGCGAGATACGACTAGCTACCCGTCAGATATTGCGCAAGTGCTTAAGAATGACGTCACTATGACGTCACGATGACGTCACTATGGTGTCCGCCGTACGCAGTTTTCGTGTCATCGCTATCACGAGAAGGGAACCATGCAGCCGTCTCTGTCAAAGGAAGAGAAAAGGGGCTTGAAAAGTGAGTTTACGAAATTTCTTTTTTATTCTAAAATTAAAATTAGATAACTTAATGTTATCAAATGTAAGACAGATATAACATAATCTATGATATGTAGTATTAGTCGAGTATTTTACCGGTATAAAAGTGCAATAGTGATTCCCCCTGACTCTTAGATGTATACAGTGCTAGAGGTCCATACGCATTAGCATGGACTCTCTAGTTTTGCTGGAGTGGCCTGGCCTGGGGAAGGGGAAAGCCACAAAACATAAGTCATAAAGTCATAAACTGAATCCAATCAAGTGGGGATATGTGTTGGTACTTGGTTAGGTGTGAAAAGAAGAAAAGATAGGCAAACACATAAATATTTAGTCATTTTAGTGCTACTTCTAGCTCGAGCCTAGCCCTAGTATTACTATTAGTAAAAACCATGTTGTTAGACTAGTTTGTTGACACTGACAGCTTGCTCTCTATGTCAGTCAGTATGTTGGTGAAGCCTGAAACTGAAAGTGAAACAAGTACTGAGTTAGGGTCTAATAATTCAGTCATAACATAACGTTGTGTGTGCTATACTTGTAGTTGTAATTGTATAGACCCCCTACTTTTAATTTTTTAAGAGAGATATTTTGATATAGATTCTAGAGGTCTAGACTCTAGATCTTATTACACGCAATTTCAATTTGTTTTGACAATTAATATAGATCTACCTTTCACTAATAAGCGGAGGGCCAAAGTCAAATATCATGCTCGGTTTTTGAGTTGCCTGCCACTACCGCATAAACTAAGCACACCTTGTTTATTTGAAAGATTTTATCATAATACACAATATTTCAGAGGTGTTTTTTTAAAAATTTGTTGCGAACAATCCTAAATCGGAGGGGGGTCCAAAAGCGGCCCTTTTGACAAAAAATAGTATTTTGTGAATTATATTTTAAGGGAACCTTAAACCACCATGAGTTTGGTGTCATATGAAAGAGAATTAAATGATCTAAATTTTGATACCAATTTCAATGAAATTGGGATTAATTAGCATTGCAAATTTAAGTAAAAAACATGATTTTTGTGATTTTTTCCAAATATTGAATTTTATCAATAATCGTTATTTTACATATATCAAAATTGGAGAAATGCATTTTTGTAACTTTCCAGGAATTTACCCATATACAAGGATAATATTCTGTGAAAAGGAAAAGTGTATATGTCTCTTCAATAAAAAGTTATAGCAACCCAAAATTATTGATTCGATTTCCACAAAAACAACATTTTTGCCCACATGTGTATTAACTGTATGCATGTACGTGTATTAGTGTATTGAGGACCTGTTTGGCGTGTTTACATTGAGTTTTAAAGATAACTTTTGAGTAAAACCTCTAATCACCATGGATTTGGTGTCAAAAGATGGATAATTGAAATATCTTCAAGTTGATAACAATTTCATTGAATTATGTAGTGTGTGAAATGTAAATTTTGAGCCAAAAATTGTTTTTTGTAGATATTTTTCCCCTCTAATTTTGGCCAGTATTTCGGTATATTAACTGGACAACAGTGATTGAACATTTAGTGGTGCAGAAAGTTCAAGGGATTTGGAGTGCTGACTGCAATTGATAAGTACTTCTTGTTTACTCTGGGATGTTTCAGAAAATGTGGGCATTAGCAGTCCCCCCTCCCACCGCCCCTTCCAGCCGCTTGACATAATCTTGCCCATGACCTAGACAAGTTAGTGCATCTATCAACATGAATATAATATAGTATCGCCATGTTTGGTTTGATGGTTTATTTTGCCTGACTACTAAGAAAACATGTGTATGCTTGTAAGAAACTAGGGTACCCACATTCGTAAGTCCTCTCTGAGGAATTTTGGAATAATGCCTTGCCAAAGGGCACTAGCGAGTAGTGAATCCACTTCACATGGTGTCGCCTCCTCACTCCTGAACAAACCTCCTGGCATTGTGATTGATCCTATGTTCTATGTCCTGACAAGATATTGGCATTATCCTGGCTGTCCAGAACGCCAGCCAAAAAGGAGTCGAGGCTGGTACATGGATAGATTCTGTTTAATTATCTACCTTATCTAGACTTGCTATGATGCACACCATGTTATAACGTTAAGAGTAATTAGAAGGATACTCAGAGAATGAAGGGGATGCTGAGAACATTGTTTTTAAATTTTTATTCAGAAAATCCAATTCTCATTTAAATCAGCCAATGACCTAAATAAAATTTTGAAGAAAATGGAAAGAAGGCCCAGCTTACAGGCCTATCGTGACAATGGGAACGGTGTGGGGATTTTTTTATCCAGGCAAATAATGATGCATTTTCCTTTTGAAAAAAATGTTGGATATATCAAAAATACATGTAGGTTAGGAAAGAGTCCTTTCCCACATCATAAAAAGTCTGAGATTTTAATCACCAAGACATGATTATAATGCAAAGAAGTTCTTAATTTTGAAGAAAATGATGGATAAATGCAGCATTATGCATGTATTATGGGGTGAGTTTGGAAGAAATCTTGGAATTATTAATTCCTTAGTTTTGGTAACGTGTACATCCTGGAACATCCTGGAGATGGGTTTAAGAACGTTTCACCAAGCCCCGCCACCCCAATTTGAAATAGTAATGAGATTTAAAACTACCAAGATGTGTTTAGAATGCAAACTAGTTCTGAATTTAGAAATAAATTAAGGCATAAGACATGAAGACAATGTTTATAATGGAAATGGGTGTGGGATGAATGTTTGAGAATTGAATCACCATGTATGGTAAATAATAAAAATGCATTTATGTAAATAAGAAAATGACATAGTTATTCATACAAACAAATCCCTAGAATTAGAATTTCCTGACCAGATTGAAGAATATTCAAGAAAAAATGGCTCATTAGATTTTAAAGATTTTTCGTTATATGCAAGGATACAATGTTTATCAAACTATTGAGTTGACGTGGTGTCAACCCCTCACCCCCTCTCTTTTCTCTCTCTCTCAATCGACGCATGTGCTTTACTTTTTACAAGGGGCTTCCGCTGACAACTGCCAGTGACAAATTTGTCATTTTGGGTAGATAAAAGATACACGTATCCTATAAGGAAAGATCCAGAGACAGATTGGCCGTGGGGAGTTCGGGGAATTTTCCCCACGAGCAGCTCTTTATTTTTGGTTGGATCAAGGTCCAGTCGATTTGTGGTCTGAGGGCCACTTGATATATATGCATCTTACATATTCAGTGGGCAGGTCGCATAACACTTTAAAAACCAATGTTCAGTCCCAGTCTGCCCCTGGAAACATCAAATAAGTTTTGTGTCAAAGACATGATGTAGAAAAATAAAAGGCCTGTCTAAATGTTGTAGTCCTGTTGTTATCTGGTTATTCGATCTTTCGACAAAGCTGTAAAAGTTTTAGTTGCTTAAGGACATATAGTGGATAGGAATTTTAAAACAAATAATTAATTTTACCACATTGAAACAGCATCCAAAGATATATTAAATTCATGTTGATAGTGAAGTTGTGCTAGTGTGATCGGAAGACGTCCAAATTTAGAAAGAAAGGCGAGTTAAGGCAATTTCATAATGTCGCTCCTTTCTGCTTAGGCGAATCCAAGGTGAATAATGAAATATATATTAAAACAATTTAGGGGTAAAACACTGATGTGCGAACCCTTCCTTTTCAGAACCACAAGAAGGCCTGAGTGACTCCCGTGCGGAAATATTCAGAAATGAAAATAGGAAATTCATTCCCCACGCCCACCCCTTCGAGCAATACCCTAAGCCTTAGTTATAAGTCTTCATTAAATTTTTCATTAAAATGTATAAGAGGTTTGGGCGTTCATAAACATTTACCCTCCGAAAAATGGACTTTTTTAAATAAGAGTACCTTAGGCCAGAAAATCTATATACACATTGCTTTTTGTACATACATGTATATTTATGAAGCAAATAAATATCAATGCAATAAACTGTATTCTAATGCTTGTAAATTAAGTAATGTTTTCTATATTAACGCAAATAAAAGTATTTATATGTGTTTTCTTCAATAATAAAAAATAAAAAATGTTTGGCTCAGACTTGATATCCACATGTATTGAAAAGAATTTACAGCACATTAACGCTTCGGCTTTATGCATGGTCTTCTGAAAAATTACTTGAGGATTCACAAGACCGCCATGTCAGTTTTATGGGCATCCCAACAATTTTTCTGAGGGTTCAAGAGACCTACATTGTTGGTCTCGTGGCTGTTTATATAATCCCAGCTAAATCACAAGCATGATTTTTTTAAATGATCTGTCTTTGATTATGTTCAAATATTTGTCTTTACCATGACAAGATTGTACTAAGCGGTCAGATGACAGATGGAAGGGGTGGTGTCAAATAATAGTTAATTGTGTGTGGGGAGGGGATGAGGCACCTGCCCATGCCCCATTTTCTAAAACATCACAGAGTATAGAAATACTTATCAATTGCACTAAGCACTCTCCTGGCCTAATCCTTTTAACTGTCTGGACTGTCTGCATTACTTTGTTCGTGTTCATGGACTAACTTGTCTTGGTCATGGGCAAGATTATGAAAAGAGGCTGGAAGGGGCGGGGTGGGGAGCAACTGTCAATGCCCACATTTCCTGAAACATCTCAGAGTACAGAAGAAATACTTATCATTTGCAGTCAGCACTCCAAATCACTTGAACTTTCTGCAATACTAAATTTCCAGTCACATTTGTCCAGTTACTATACCAAGATACTGGCCAAAATTAGAGGAAAAAATATCTACAAAAAGCACCTTTTGGCTCAAAATTTACATTTCACACTCTACATAATTCAATGAAATTGATATCAACTTGAAGGTATTTCAATTATTCATCTTTTGACACCAAATCCATGGTGATTAAAGGTTTACTCAAAGTTATCTTTAAAACTCGATGTAAACACACCAAACAGGTTCTCAATACACTAATACAGGTATATGCATACAGTTAATACACATGTGGGCAAAAATGTTGTTTTTGTGGAAATCGAATCAATAATTTTGGGTTGCTATAACTTTTTATTGAAAAGAGATATAAAGCTTTCCTTTTCACAGTATATTTTCATTGTATAAGGGCAAATTCCTGGAAAGTTACAAAAATGCATTTCTCCAATTTTGATATATGTAAAATAACGATTATTGATAAAATTCAATATTTGGAAAAAATCACAAAAAATCATGTTTTTACTTAAATTTGCAATGTTAATTAATCCCAATTTCATTGAAATTGGTATCAAAATTTAGATGATTTAATTCTCTTTCATATGACACCAAACTCATGGTGGTTTAAGGTTCCCTTAAAATATAATTCACAAAATACTATTTTTCGTCAAAGGGCCGCTTTTTGGACGCCCCTCCGATTTAGGATTGTTCGCAACAAATTTAAAAAAACACCTCTGAAATATTGTGTATTATGATAAAATCTTTCAAATAAACAAGGTGTGCTTATTTTATGCGGTAGTGGCAGGCAAACCCCTCTTTTCTGACTTTGGCCCTCCGCGGCCCCAGATCTTTGCCATATTTTTGGACATCTGCATCGACTAGCCTATCTGCATGCTGCAAATAACCTTGCATTAGTTGCATACAATACATGTCATGATGTGAGTGACATGCATACGCATCCATTAGCATTGACTACTATGCTTTGCTGGAGTGAATGACATGTAGCTTTGGCTTTTGCTTTTGAAATGCTTTGCTTTGTAAAATTGATCTGGACAGGTTCATGCAAACTGTCACTATGCTGTGATGTTAACAAGATTATGTATTGCAAATATTAAAAGAATGCTTGATGGGGTACGTGTTTATTTTTTGAAATAAAATCAAACAGCAAAAATTGACCAGTTAATTTTTGTTATCATTGTCTGGACACACATCCCCCATGCTATCATGCATACAAATAGGACAAAGGCAAATGCAATATAAAAGGCAAATGAAATGAAGATGTTCTCAGCATCCCACTTATCCTCCATTATCTTGTTTTCTATTAATTTCCAGGTTTCCCCAAAGCTGGTCCAGCCCTTTTGAAAGAATGGCTTGTCAAGATGAGGAGGGACAAGTGGACACCAAGCCAGTAGTCCACCGTGTGCTCGGACCACTTTGAAGCAGAGTGTTTTGACCGCATTGGCCAGACAACCAGACTTCGCCAAGGTGCTATTCCAACCATTTTCCTCTTCCCTGATCATCTGCAGAAGGTAAACACCAAATGAATGCTAAATTCTCTTGTGGTAATGATTAAAGATGAAACTTGTGAAATTTGATAGATTATTTGAATGTTTCCTTTATTTAAGAAAATATTGTATGGTGAGAGCTAGAAGGGTGTTAAATCATATATTTTAACACAGAGTTAATTCCCTTCTGGCTCTCAACAGATGATTATAATTGTTCCAGTAGTTAATTAATTTCAGTTCAATTCAACTTTCAATTCATTTCCAGATGAGTGGTTTGAATCATAGAAAAGTTCTTCTAAAAGAGTTTGCATTTCAAATCTTAAATGCATATTTTACTCATATATTGTGGGAATGTAAACTGATCTGGTCCAAAGTATGTATCCCTTTCCAAAAGAAACCAGTAACACCAATTTAAAAATGCAATTTCAATTTCATAAATGTAAGACAACATTTGAAGGCATGATGTTTCTGCTGTATATCGGCATATCCATGAGAAGGGAACAGAACATTAAAAAAAGAAATATGTCTTTATGAATATCATTTGCTTTACTTCTGTCAAGTAGTATGCAGGTTTATGTTGTCCATTTGCACATAAATGAACATCTTTGTTTATATTTAAAAATCTATCTGAAATGAAAATATAACCTGAGTTACTATAGAAATGCCAATATAATGGCTGTTATATTTTAAGGACAATGATTAGTGAAATCTGTGAATTTTCGGAGAATTAACCATTTCTTTTTCCAAACTATTTTCATCTTTGTCCCTTATAGACTGTTAAGAAACGCAAGCCTCCAACAAAGCCTAGAAGCAGTGAAGACATGACTAGTCTTCCTAGCACATCAACAACTCCACCACTCCTCATGGCTCACAGGGGCGGATCTAGATTTTTGCTAAGGGGGTTTGACCCAATGACGATGCGGAGATGTTTTCCGGCATCTACTAACACAATGGAGACCATAAAAAGCAGTGCATGATAGCGTCTTTTAAATCAAGTAACAGTTTAATACACAGTTATATCCAGAGTTATCATGTGTTTGGTTAAGTTACCAGGGGGGTTGACCCAATGACGATGCGGATACTGTGTGGGTCTGAACACATGATGGCGTTTTTCTATGCACATCACATTTTCACTTGGCAGCCCAAGGGTTTAAACCGTCCACGAGTCCGAGCAACGTAGCGGCTGATGTTTTCCTGGCATCTACTAACACAATGGAGACCATAAAAAGCATTGCATGATAACGTCTTTTAAATCAAGTAACAGTTTAATACACAGTTATATCCAGAGTTATATGGTTAAGTTACCAGGGGGGTTGACCCAATGACGATGCGGATACTGTGTGGGTCTGGACACATGGCATTCTTCTATGCACATCACATTTTCACTTGGGAGCCCAAGGGTTTAAACCGCCTAAACCCCGTAGATCCGCCACTGGGCTGGTACATTACATTTTACAATACATTTTACATATTTATTGGTTTGCATGAAATCTAAATGCAAGATATTGTCTACTCAATGTGAGAGAAACAAAATTATATTTTATTCCATTTCATTTGGACACTAAGAAAAGTTAAGAAAGTAATTAATTTGTGTTGTGATGTTCCTTTTACACCTGTATGAAACCCTGAAAGTAGAACTATACTATATGTTAATTCAACTGTTTTGTTTAGTTTTCCAATTCTTCAAATTATGCTGACAATTTACCTGTATACATGTACTGGAATTATGATGTATAGTGATATTACTGTTTAGATCTCGACTAGTGTTTGAAAAAGGACAACATTTTGTTAATTATTTCATGTGATATTCAACATTTGTTTATAGTAACACAACTGTAAAGTGGTCTTCAATGAGCTGAACTAAATGCATTTTTTGTTGTTGTTTTGTTCCAAAGTGATGTATGAAATTGTGTTAAACAATCAGAGAATCAATATCATTTTTTCTTTTCACTGTATAGTATTAATTAAAAATTAAAAATGTATAACATAATCTTCATGAAAACGGTTTATAAATATTTAACTACATGTATGTAATTTCATAAGTCAACTTGAGATGTATTTCAGTAGCAATTGAAGAAAGTAAACATTAATAAATTATAAAACAATTCTTTACATTTCGTGAAAACAAATGGTAATAATAATTTTTCCGTTGTGTCATGACTTGCATGCTTGGAAATGGATTTATTGTGGTAAATGCCGAGAAATTTCGAATACACATAGTACAGAGAGAAGGGGAAGGGAGGGAGGATAGAGAGAGAGAGAAAAGAAGAGAGGGGAGAGACAGATTGGGAGAGAGAAAGGAGAAAGAGGAGAGAGAAAGGAGAGAGAAGGGAGAGAGAAAGGGAGAGGGGAGGCAGATTGGGAGAAAGGAGAAGAGAAAGGGAGAGGGGAGGCAGATTAGGAGAAAGAGGAGAGAGAAATGGGGACATTGGGAGAGAGAAATACAGAGGGGAGACAGAATTGGGATAGAAAGAGGAGAGAGAGGGGAGAAAGGAGCTAGAAAAGATCGAGAGAAAGGAGAGAGAGAGAGTGGTGAGACATTAAGAGAAAGGGGAGAGAGAGAGAAAGAAAGAAATAGAGGAAAAGGGTGTGATAGGAGGGGGGGCAAATGGCAACAAGATGCACAAAAGAAGTAATTGCTTGGTACAGGCAAAATATGTTTACAAATATCAAAGCGTAATGTATCTAGGCCTATGTATCTATGTCAATTTTAGACCATAAAATATAATGAAGTGGTGTACAATCAGGAAGCTGTATTCCTGGTACAATTAATGTCGAGATAAAGCTGTTTAAAAACATAGCAAAACAAACCCAAGATACACTTATCTTCCTGCATGGTGCTCAGCTTACTGAAAAAAAATTCACGTCAAATATTCACGTCTGCGTGTGAGACGCAGACGTGAATATTGGACGCAGATTTTCCAGCCAAAAAAAATCTGCGTCCAATATTCACGTCTGCGTGTCCCTTTCTGGAGGCGCAGACGTGAATATTTGACGCAGATTTTCCAGCCGATTTTCACGTCTGCGTGTCCCTTCAGGGCCATTGAGTACAGAAAATGAAAAATTACCAAACAAAGGTATACGTCAATTTTTTTGATTTTCACGTCTTGGACGTAAAAGACAAGAAATTGGTTGCATAGGTATACGTCAATTTTTTGATTTTCACGTCTTGGACGTAAAAGACAAGAAATTGGTTGCATAGGTATACGTCAATTTTTTTGATTTTCACGTCTTGGACGTAAAAGACAAGAAATTTGTTGCATAGGTATACGTCAATTTTTTTGATTTTCACGTCTTGGACGTAAAAGACAAGAAATTTGTTGCATACGTATACGTCAAATTTTTGCGTTTGCGTGTCCCTTAGGAGCCACCATAGTATTACTATATTTAGGTGAAGTTGTTAATGGGAACTAGAAGTTAGCACAAGTGCTAGTCGAGCCTAGTTCCATTCTTTGGCAATATTTTTTCAAAATTTGTTTATACATATAAATGTAAACTTTGTTTTGTATTTACATATATACAACAAAATAATACAGTATCATGTAACTTTTTTACATTCCTAAAATTAAAAAAAGAAGAAGAAAAAAAAACAACAACAACGACATAAAGTTTACGTGTTTAAGCTTTATAATGAAAGATAACAAATCTTTGAACAAATATTTAAAGGCTTCAATGTGTTCATAAAAATGAAAAGGATGTATTAATAAAAAAAAATAATGTCATACAGAGGTGCGTACATGCACAAATCCTGTAAAAGCTTAAGGCAGCTTTAATCGTTAACAAGCAAGTGTATACATGTACATATATAAAAGGAAGACAAGTTTTTAAAAAAGGAAAAACGAAGAGGGGGGTGGGACTGAGCCCACGTCATTTACATAGAAGGTAGGTGGAAAGATGTCTCCGAAAAGATAACCTCGATGTTTTTAATCTAATTTCATCTGGGAGATCATTCCACAGCTTTGTTCCTACAAACGAAATGCAAAATTGCCCTTGCGTTGTCTTACATTTTGGTTGATATAGTAAGCCACTTTCTTTTCTCCTAGTTGCATATCTGTGCTGTATCATCTGACAATAATCGACTAAAGAGTGTGGTAAAACACCTTTACCAAATCATACATAAATGTTGATACAAGAAGTTCATGAAGTTGAAAAATATTTAATATTTCTAGACTTTGAAAAAGAGGTTTGGAGTCTGTTCTAAGTGGACTGAATGTAATTGCTCTCATTGCCATTTTTTGACTTAAATATATACAATTTAGATTACTTTTGTAAGTGCTCCCCCATACTTCTACTCCATAAGAGAGGTGAGGCTGTATAAAAGCCTTATATAATAACACAAGTATATTCTTAGGAACAAAATGTCTTAGTTTAAACAGAATGCCTACTTTCTTTCGTATGCATTTAATTTGTTTATTGTCTGAATATGTTCTTTCCATGAAAGATGACAATCAATTTCAATTCCTACAAATGATGCAACAGATACCTCTTTAATATCTGATCTTGATATTCTCACAGATCCTTTTTTGTCTATTGATCTACCTTTGGATTTCATAATCATACTTAAACAGTAAAAGAAAAAGACTGCCCGAATGCTATAAATGGTTGCCTATTCGTGAATTTGAATATACCTTAACGTTCATCAGGGCGGTGCAGGTGCGATTTTGAATGCATTTACGTGCATTTTTTATTTGAACGCGCTTTTTACACGTTTATGTGAGAAAATCATGAAATCGCATGCTTATACAATTAAATTGAATGCCCTAGTTAGCTTTTTGAATGTTGATCTCGGTGATCATTCAAATTCGCTCGAAAGTGAATGATCGCATCGTTAAATCGGATGCAACTCTGATGAAATTGGGCGGGAAAACCTATATATAGATCGAACGAGAGAATTATAGATCAACAGATATGTAACAAATACAAGTAAAATATGGAAGCTTAATTCTAATAGAGTCTAATTTTAACTCTTACAGTAGCTTGAGCTAGCTATCACTTTCTCTTTTCCTGTCAATATTGTATTCAGATGTCTTAAGACTACCAAAATCGCATGCGGCGTCTTATTTTTTCGTACCACGGCGAGCCCAGATTCCTATTATTCATGAATATTCATTACGCAGGGTCGGGGAAAGTCTCGATTCTCTTGAATATTCATGTATGATCGAGGCGGGAACTATCCTAAGCGTGTAGAATGCGCAGCATCGAATATCGTGTGTAACAAGTTGGATTAATGGTATAAAACGACATAGAAAAGCAATGTCATGGTCATTTAGATAAAACAGTCATAAATGCTGTGTTCAATTACTAGTAAATGCCAATATGTCAGAAGAAGATGTATTTCAAGCAAGAGTCTTGATAGGCAATTTATGAGTAGGCCTACTTTTCTGAGGTCAATTAAGTTGAATCTAGTTCTTTTCATGAAGGGAAAATAATCAGTTCGCGGTTTGCTTTTTAAATATTACAAGCAGATGTTGAATTTTGGTATTCAATATTTGATACATTATTATAAACATGAGTTAAGTTCAATTAGCAAAGGTGAATTTGATACCCTGCTTGTATAGACTATATAGTGACTTAGTTTTGTCCCTTTGGTTATCAAGTATTGAACAAGTGTGTATATTTGATGCTTAGGAAATAAAGCAGTTATTTTAATCCGGTTAGAATTGGTGAGAACAAATATAGCACTGTGTGTCACAAATAAATCCTTATTCGTTTAATACGAAAGAGTATCTTTACGAGGATAAAGTACGTAGCTATAGAGTTTGATTTTATAAGTCATTTATTATGACAGGTACATCATATTTGAAACGACACATCATGCAGGCACTAAAGTTATTCAGTGGTAATATTATGCAGTTAAGTGAGCATAGATCATAGAAATAATTTAAGTGCAATACACAGGTATTTATTTTTGCTAACTTGATGTCTGTATGTAGGCCTATTCTTGTTATTTTTTTTTATACAGATTGAATTGTCACTACGACCTCTAAAGAATAAAACACACCAGAAGTCAGTCAAATCCAGTTTTATCAAATTCACCTTTGCTAATTGAACTTAACTCATGTTTATACTGTATCACATATTCAATACCAAAATTCAACCTCTGCTTGTAATATTTAAACAAGCGAACCTAGAACTGATTATTTTCCCATTCATAACAAGAACTAGATTCAACTTGACCTCGGAAAAGTACTCATAAATTGCCTATCAAGAGAACAATCATTTTACTCTTGCTTGAAATATATGCTATATATCTTGTCTACTGACATTTTGTTTCGTTTTTGGCATTTTTTAATAATTAAACACAGCATTTATGACTGTATTATCCAAATGACCATGACATTGCTTTTCTTATGTCGTTTTATACCATTAATCCAACGTGTTACACGCGATATTCGATGCTGCGCATGCTATACGGCGTATGTAGGATAGTTCCCGCCTCGATCATACATGAATATTCAAGAGAATCGAGACTTTCCCCCGACCCTGCGTAATGAATATTCATGCCCCCCGGCCCATATGTCTAGATTGGCCGTTCAAGAAATAGTACAGGATCTGGGCGGCGCGCATTAGTTACTTATTATTCATGATCTGTCGATTTTTACGCCAACATATTAACACAGTAGTACATGTACTACCATGCTGCTGCGCTTCTGCTAGAACTCGTACTCGGCGCGCGCTAGTTAGCTTAGTATACAGTAGATCTAGTAGGCGCTATAGCGCTTCATGGCTCATGCGCTCAGCTAGGGTTAGGGTTAGCTAGCTCAGCTCAGTCTCATTTAAATACTCGAAAGAGTCGAATAGCTGATATCCAGTGGAGCCTGGAACGCAGTACCGGTAAGATGTTAGATTACTCTTATTTCTAGATGATGTTAGGGCGCTTGTTCAGAAGCATAACAAAACACTAGGTCTATGCTTAATTGCAGAATATCATTGTTCCAAAGATCTAGTACCGTATAGCCTACTAGTAGTAGACCCTAGTACTATAGGCCTACACATCATTCTAATTTTCTATCGAAAATTACACCCTCCCTTGTCAGTGATCGCCTAGACTAGGCCGGCCCTAGGCGCTATAGGCGGCTAGGGCCGGGCTGCGACTTCTTACTCTTACTGTTACTGTCTTAGTCTTACGCTTACTGAATTAGGGAGTGGTGATAAATACTAATACTAGTATAGAACGCCGAACTAGGCCCTAGTATGGCGACGTGAAAACAGCATTTTCTCGTACTGAAAAAGCTTTTCAATGATAGGCCTATGTTTTGAAAAATTGGTGTCTACAAATTGCAAATGAAATGAAAGGATCCGGGCTAACTCGGACCCGGCCCGGGGACAACTCTGCCCGCTGCAAAAATACGGAGATGTCTCTGATCTTCCTAAACCGTTTCACGAAGAGCTTACTAGTAGGGTGTCTGATCGCGCACCCGATGTTGTGTGCTAAAATCCTTCCCATAGAGATTGCACGCAGCCCTATGCAGTCTATGTGCATTACGCGATCATGCAAAATTGGTCAAAGTTTTTTTTTTTTTTGAAGTTCAAACCTTTATTCTTTGTGATCCTGAAGGTGATACTCAATAAATGAGGTGTCATATGAAAGAGCAGATTAATTCCAATATTTCCAGAGGGCGTCATCTCGAAATTCAAAAATATCTTGGTCAAAACAGCTATTTAAACATTGTTTCCTGGCTAACTCCGAAATTTGCCACTTATGAGATATGACGCCCCTGGCAATAAGTAGTCCCAGTCGTAAGGAAAATATCCCTATGCTTATTTCTTCGCTAGCCCCCAGGGATCACAAACAATTACAGTTTGAAAATACCCTTCTCCACATTTTTCGGATCAGCTAAGTAGGGAGGCGTGAGCTCCGCGCCGGCCGAACCCACGGTGATAGCGCGTAAAATCTGCACATGAATATGCATCGGGCGCGTGTCTACAAACCCGGAAGTGGGTGCCCATTGAAGACAATGGATTGCCGATCGCGCATCATTTAAGCAACACGTATGCTTACGCGTATGTGTACGCTTGCATATTGCGCAATTCAGCTGTTGTGCTAAATTTAGCAAAACAACATAACTCTGCATGTACGTCTTTTTCGTTGATTCTTACAAAAAATGGATGAATATTGTAGGGAATTGAAGGGGCTGTAACTTTTGATAGAAACATCGGTGAGTCTTGAAATTGAAATGTATTATTCTGAGTGAATAATTTTTTCAATTATCCAACCAAAATGGTGAAAAACGATCCAAAAGGGAAAATTGAAAAATCGTTCAGACACCCTATTACTAGCGCTAGCTAGACATGTCGTGAAATCGATACTATCGGCGAGAAGAGGAGCCAAGACATAGCCTTAGTCGTAATTCCACCGGATCAAAAAAAAAAGTAATTTTAGGGTAGATCTAACTGCAATTAGGCTATTTAAATAAATTAGGACTAAAACAGATTGAAAATGGTACCAGGGAATAAGAGATGCAATATACTTAAAAATTTGAGTAGATTATACCATAGATCACTTGTAGAATATATTTGTAAGTAAAGTATTTCATTTCATGACCGGTGAACCAGTTTCGTTTTTTAAATGGGTACCCCCCGGATATTTTTATTTGATAGTTTATAAAAATACACCCTTAAATTATTCTTAGTAAAAATACGATGTTATGAAAGTTTTGTCCAATGTTTTAGGCGTCAGCACAATATTAAAATGACAAAACTTCAACATTCCAAACGTTAAAACACATGTTTTAAACTATTCAGTTTACACATTTGAAGATAGAATTTATCTCGAAATTAATATGGGTCTGAAAACTAGAGAATACACTTCTGACTTTGGCTTGCCTGTCGTGGCAGATTACCTATCCCTTCAAGGATTTTACAATGTGGAAATAAACGTGTATAATCAGTTTAGTTAAATGGGAAAAGCCTTAGATATAAACATGGCATATTTTCATAAGACTTTCAAATATTAACAAATGATAAAAAGTGAATGTGTAGAAAGATCATAGCTGGAGAATTTCTTGTCCTTTTTGCCAGCCATAGTCTACCCAATAAATGACATGTGATGGCGCTGCCCATCGACTAAACAGTTATGAAAGAGATATGACGGTGTCGGAGACGTCATAACTACTTAGTCAAGATGTTGTCCTTGATCTTGGCAGAGAGGGCTTCATGAAACACGTAGCGGACAAGTAGCTTACTAACGCTGATTTAGTGAAGAAGTTAGACTTATGACGGTTTCGAGAAACGGGCCCCAGAGTACAGCAATTTGTCATAGCAAGTAGGTCCATGGTCATAGCAGGCAGGAATAAGTGTATTGGAGACTGCAATAGCACGAGCAGATCGGATATTGTATAGAAATGAAAGTGAAGCATTAAGAAGAAGGTGCTTTTGGTTAGGGCAGACAGTTAGTGCACTGGGAAGTAGGACTGCCTGCGTGAAGGTCTCGGGTCATCTGGACTGAATAGAGCGAGTGTCGACTGCTGAATTCCCCTGTGGTGGAGATTGTCGACCAGCTTCTGGCGATGATTCCTGAGTGGTAGATACTTGGCTATGAAGTGTGTGATGTCCTCTTCCTCTTTGCTCACTTGGCTGCATCGGATCGTACCCTTTTTGATTTTACGCAGCCGGGATTGAGTTAGGTATGTCTGAGAGAGAAGTTGTGAGCGTACAATGATGGCTTGACGTAGAAAACTTGAGGAGATGGACCTCGGGTAAAGGTCATGGGGGGAGCTAGTGTTATTCTCGAAAAAGGAGAGAGATGGTTTTGCTTTGATGCCCTCGTGAACTTTCTTCTGCACAGCCGAGTCAATTGCAGACCTAGTGATTGATTTCCAGGTAATGTAGGGGATGGGCTTGGAGAGGAGGGAGTGAAGGTGGGGGAGCTCATAACTTCTCAGAGTTCTTTCCCAGGTCCTCGCCAAGGGGGTGAAGTTGGTGATAGCATGATGTAATGTGCGTACCTCATATCTTGAGTGGCAGATTGATGAGTTGACCTATGATGAGGAGAGTTTCTTGGTCGACTCGCATGCTCAGGGGAATGAGGCCTGTGAGAAGATAGACAGCATCAGCAGCAGCACTGATGGGGAGCCCGAGTATCTTCTTGAAGAGCTGGTATTGGGATCTGTCCAGTTTATTTAGCCTTGTCTGGTTGAGCTTCACGATGGCCACTCCGCACAGCATACGTGGGATGCAGTATGCTTTCCAGAGTTGTGCACAGTGGTGTGGTAGAAGTCCTCCTGTGTATGCACCTGCTCCAGTGAGGGCGTAGAAGGTTTTTGTGCCTAGCGCTACATCATTGGCCAGGACGATCACACCAGCATGCTGGCTCAGCAACTGGCAGCCTAGCCTCTTGTCTCTCAGCTCCTTGATAAGGCCATCTACAAAAACAGTGTACAGCAGGGGGGAAGAGTACCCCCACCTTGTCTGACACCCTGGAGTAACGGTATGCTCTTATACTTGTCTCATCAGACCACAGTACTCGGCTTTCCATGTTCTCATACAGAGATCTGAGGAGGGCTGTGTATGCAGGGTCAATGTTGGTTTGGTCCACTTTGTAGAACAGGCCGTCATGCTAGACTTTGTCAAATGCCTTCTCTGCATCAAGGAGAGCAACATAGGTAGGCCGCTTCTGGCAGGTATTGATCTCTATTATGAGTTCCAGGGTGCACGAAGTCAGCATGCAGGGTGGTTTTTCTGGAACCCGAATTGTAACTCATCTGGTATACCATTGCCTTGAAGGGTCTTTTCTAACCTTGGTTTGAGGATAAGCTCAAGGAGCTTGAAGAAGGTTGAAGTCAGGGTAATCCCTCAATAGTTCCTAGGATCGCAGGGATCCTTTCCTTTCCCCTTGTAGAAGGGAAGAATCAATCCATTTTTCATCTTCTGCGAGGTATGGGCAGTTGAGAGGTAGTAGTTGTAGATGAGCAAGATCAGGTGTATGGTGGCTTCTCCTATGTATCTGAGGTGCTCTGGGCTGATGTTGTCTGGACCACTGGCTTTGCCCTTTTTCAGTTTAGTAGTAGCTTCCTTGATGTCATAAGATGTTATGGTGAGGGCATACATGGGTGCTGGGCTTTTCAGGGATGTCGATGGCTGAGCTGCTAGAGGCATCTCCTGTATGGTCTGGTAGGGAGAGGTCTGTAAAATATAGCTCCCAGCCCTCAAAGACTTCGCGGACCCCTTAATATGTTCTACCATCATATTTTAGTGACTCTGTACCATACCCCAAGCAATCTTTGGAGCACTGGATCTTGACAAGTTTGTGGAAAGGTTGTTGGTTTGTTTCACAGGCGTTCTCGATACAGTTCAGGAGTTTTCTGTTGTTGTGGGCTCGAGGTTGGTGGAGTTGACTTCGAAAGTCCTTTTTGCATAGCAGGTAGTCTGTGAAGAGCGTACCACTGTGAGGCTTATCGGCTGTTTTCCATCTCTTCCACACTTCAAGGGCGGCGTTGTGCGAGTCTTCGACCTTCGGGCTCCATTCTAGTTTTCCGTGTTTACCTACATGTATGGAAGGATAGCTGTGTGGGAGGCTGAGTGAGGTCTCAATCATGGCCGTGGTAAGCTTGTGAAGCAAGTCGTCCACAGATGTGTTGTCCAGCACTCTCTTGTAGATTGAAGTGAACAACTGCCTTGCTGCAATTTTAAGGGGATCAGTATATCGAGCCACTATCTGTTCTTTGGATGCTTCTGTCCATTTGATTTTCAGTCTTTGCAGTTTCTGGGCAGGCTGAGTGGTTGTTGCATGCTTTGGTTGAGTTGTATGTGAGTTACATGGTATCACTATGGACCATTCGATTCTCACCAGCAGGTGATCCGAAGTGTTAAGAGGTGTGTCAGGGCCAACGGTGAGATCAGCAAACTGGTGGAGTGATGATCTAAGTCATCTAAGCGTTCCAAGTTCCCCTGTTATGCTGATTAGGCCAGCATCTACCAGAAAGGTTCGAAGGTATCCTAGGGATCTTTTGTTATTAGGGTTGACTGTGTCAGCATTGAAAGGGCAAGTCCACTCCAAAAATACTTACTTTCAATAAAAGCAGAAAAACCAGACAAACCAATCAAAAAAAGTTTGAATTTTTGAAAAAGTATGTTGGTTTGATAATGCTAAATATATTACTCATTGCGGATGTAGTATCGAAAATAATATCGCTAGTGATATTTCCCATCTCTGAAACAGTTAATCTGCTTAAACACATGAACAGCCTCGAACCAACCATCCAGTTCACATCAGAGATAGAATGTGAAGGGAAGATAGCATTCTTAGACACTTTAGTTCATAGACACGACAACCATAGGCTCTCCACCTCAGTCTATAGGAAGCCTACCCACACAGACCAGTACATAGCGTTTGACTCTCACCATCCCATATCGGTGAAGAGAGGTCTAGTGAAATGTCTATTTGACAGAGCTTCACGCATAGTGACAAGTCCACAACAGCCATGCAAAGAACGAACCCGTGTTCACAGTGCCCTGAGTCTCAACGGTTACCCATGCCGTTTGTACACAATACCAAGAAGAGATCGTCGGAACCCAGGGATCAGAAGGTATACAAGACATTTACAGTCTTGCCGTACATTGATGGTGTCTCCCAACAACTCAAGCGCCGCCTAGAGAGCCATGGCATTCGAACGGTTTTCAGATCAGATACCACCCTACGTCAACAACTTACACGCCCCAAGGATCCAATTCCTCCACATAGACGAGACGGCATTGTGTACAACATCCCTTGCAAAGGATGTGATAGATCCTATATCGGTGAAACTGCCCGTCCGATAAAAGAAAGAATCACTGAGCACAAGAGGGACGTCAGGCTCCGCCGAACTGACAACTCAGCCGTAGCGAACATGCTTGGAATAACCAGCATCAACCAGACTGGGACGGGGTTCAGTGCCTTTCCCAGGAACGGCATTGGTACACACGGAGGGTAAAAGAAGCTATCAATATCCGTCTCAATCCCAATAATTTCAACAGAGACAACGGGATCGATATCCCCGAATTTTGGATGCGTACGATACGCCGCCATGACACTCCCGTCCAGCCGGCCAGCACCGGTCGATTCCATTCAGCAGAGGGCCGAGCCAGCGGCCCGTTGATTGGTTGAGCTCGCTATTGCTTCCGCCCAGCAGGCGAGCGAACCAGCGGCCTGCTGATTGGTCGAGCACAGTGCGTCGACCATTAGGCCATTTGCATAATCAGCCGAACCAGCGGCCTACTGATTGGTCGAGCACCGTGCGTCGGCCAATAGGCCATTTGCATAATCAGCCGAACCAGCGGCCTACTGATTGGTCGAGCACCGTGCGTCGGCCAATAGGCCTTGTGCATTATTGTTTCCGATTATCGATCGAATTATAGACCGTCGCGCCGGTCCTCCCGTGAGTATAAAGCACCCTTGCTTACATTATTTTTATCACCTGACGAAGTGTTGCAGCGGCGCACGAAGCGTCGAGATCTTTTAGATTCCTTATTGACCACATTGCGAGACAAGCGAATATCACTAGCGATATTATTTTCGATATGTTGGTTTGGTTTGGTTTATTGCAAAAACACATCAAACAAGCAGCTCGCAGGCTGAAAATGTTCAATTTACAAACAAATTTAAAACATAGATATAAACATATACAAAACTAAAATACATATTGTAGGTCAACTTTTGCAGAAATTATTAAGCATTGGTAAGATAAAATCGAAATTGCGAAACAAAGTTATTTGTTTAATGTAGTAATACACATTTATGTTGAAAGACCAAGACGGTGAAAAGGAGAGAATGGAGAAGAAAATTGGAAGTTGTTTGAGCGAAAGAGTTCAGAAAGTATTTAACAATTGCTATAAAAACATTTCTATTACAAAAATTGAAATTAAGCATAAAAATATATATTGGAAGTGATAAAATTAAACCGTAGACATCAAAATGACAGTCTCTATTTCGCTTTTCCCTTATAAATTTAATGACAGCATTCATCTAAATCGAAAGCTGTTCAATAAAATTAGAATGAGTATTTGAATTACAGTATAGGGTGATTTCGAATAAAATATTACACATTATATTGGAGAAAAAAAAGCCCTAATTAAATAATTGGCAAGGGCATAAGTTTGTAGTAAAAAAAATAAAAAATAAAAAATAAAAAATAAAATAATAATAATAATAATAACAATGAAGTAATGAAACAGCCGATTGAAATATGTATACAGTTTAAAACAATCTGAGAGTAAATTGAATAAAAGTGTATGTTGCAAACGTAATATTATAGCGGTTTGTTTAAAACCAAAAATCTACCAATGTGCATGAGAAAAGAAAGTTATATGTCTAAGCAAATAAGAGTTCAGATGGTATTTAACAATTGCTATCTAAAACGAGAAAAATTGATATTTGAATAACAACGTTGCATAATTTCGTATAAGATATTGCACATTATATTATAGATAAAAGCCCAAATTTAATATTTGGCAAGGGCATAAAATTGTAGTTTAAAAAAGGAAACACTAATGAATTAATAAAATAATGAAATGACAGAATAAAATGTGTTTACAGTTTCATTGTTCGGACACTCAACGATTTATAGATTCGTGTTAAGCAGTCTTATTGCAGAGGGCATTGTTGACGAACGGTACCGAGCAGTCCTACACAGGGGGGTATCCAAGAGGTGCGAGTAACGTAGACGCCGGGAGGATATTTCGCTGCGTAGGGGCGGAAGGAAATCTCGATGCCTGGAAGAAGTCAACAAGCTCTTGGCAAAGGAAAGCAGCAACTGCTCGTGTCGCTCGGACATGCGATTGATGCCAAGTGTTTCCAAAGTGTGTCCATAGGAAATGTATTGATCCCTCAGGATGATGCGACATATACGCTTCTGGATCCTTTCGATATCATTGAGTTGATTATTTGTTATGCTTGTAGACCACAATGGAGATGCGTATTCTAATATTGGACGAATGTATGTGGAATATATATTCACTAGGTCTTGCATCGGGACAGACGCTTTCCGCAGACGACATATCATGAATATTCTCCTTCCAGCTCTTGAGACCATGTCGGAGATATGGCTGTCCCATTTGAGATTAGATTGTAGAAGAACGGCAAGCAGCTTCTGGCAATTCGTTTCCTCCATCGGTTGATTATTCAGACGTAAGCTCAGAGGATTCGTTTGTTTTTGGAGAAGTCAAAGGTCATGGTTTTACTTTTCTGAACGTTGAATTTCATGTCATTTTCCTTACTCCAACATGTCAGTTTGACGAGATGATCCGCTAACGCCGAGACGCCAGAAGTGGAACGGATCTCAAGAATGCTCAAATCGTCCACATATTTCCACCGTTGATCGATATCCATCACAGCGTCATTTACCAGCGTTAGAAATATCAAAGGACCCAGCTTGGTCCCTTGAGGCACTCCGCAGGTCAGAGATAATTCTTCGGAGATACAGGGACCGATTCTGACTACCTGGGTTCGATCACTCAAGAAGCTTATTACAGTTGATAAGATTGCTTCATCAACACCATACTTGATGAGTTTGTGTATCACCACATTATGATTGACGCGGTCAAAGGCCTTAGAAAAATCTATCGTGCAGAGTGTAGCACATTGCTTAGGCCTGTCCATGCCACGAAGGATAGTATCCATGAGACTCACCAGGTAGTGAGTGGTTGAACTTCCCCTTATGTTGCCAAACTGATGCGGATCCAGGTGAGGTGTTAAGTCTCTAATTAGAACTGCGAAAGAAAACCTTCAAACACACGCGCCAGTATTGGGGTAATTGAAATAGGTCTCAAGTCAGAACAGCAAGTCACTGAATAGGACTTTGGTATCGGTGTTATGACAGAACGCTTCCAACGAGACGGAAAACTATGGAACAATGAGAATCACAACACAAATTGCCAAGATGGATATCAGTTTGTGACATCATGTCCTCACAACTTATCAATTGCTTTATATAGTTTAATCCCATTAATTTCCCTTTTTATCCCCAAAACTTGATTTCCCCATGCCTTTGCCCAGGTTATATGATTTGTATCATATTGCATGCAAGACATTTCCCAAAAACTTTTATGAATTTTGAAGAATTGATACTATTTTCTGAATATTGTATTTCGTAATTATTGACTTTTATATGAATAGTTTATCAAAATTCAATTTTTCATGATTTAACTGGACAAAAATTACTCTTTATTTGTGCATCCACACAAAAAGATATTACTAACAATCTAACTTGGATGCTGGTGTGAAGAAATAAGATTCTTAGGGTGAAAATAGGAAATTTATATTATCAATATAAAGAAAATAATTATTTGATAGTGAGGACCATAGGTCACAGACTCATGAGTGAGTTGCCAATTTGTGTAGTGATTTTCAAAGTTTTTCATGTCATTAAAAATTCATATCTTTCTTATTAGTTATCCGATTTTGCTCAAACTTTTTTTGATTGGTTTGTCCGATTTTTCTGGTTCTATTGAAAGTAAGTTATTTTTGGAGTGGACTTGGGCTTGAAGTCGCCTGAAATGATGATGGCGTCGTCGGTGTGGGTGGATAGGATGTTGGATATAATGGCAAGGCTCTCCTGGTATTCCAGAAGGTCAATTTGGTTGATACCTGACAGTAGGTAGCAGTTTGTGCCCAGGATGTACTGTTTTGACTGATGAAGGTGTATTCTAACTGTGTTGATCCTGGTAGAGAGGCAGGGGATTTCACAGTAGCTGGCAACCAGCGTTTTACGAAGCAGTGTTGCTAGTTGCTACCCCTCCTTTTCGTCGTCCTGCCAGTAGGGTATTGGTATAGCTGATGCAATCTGATGCTTTAGCTGTTGCGAAGTGTTGGCTGCTAAATTGCTAATGTCATTCAGCATCTGCAGTCTGTTTGTATTAAGCCAGTGTTTTTGAATAAAGAGGATATCTGTCTTGCTGGCAACTTGATTGGCATATCTCAGGTTGGACTGTATTCCACGTACATTCAGTGTTCCTAATGAAATATTTGTTGTTTTTATACAGTTGGTAGTAGGAGGAGGCTTAATTGAACTAGGTCTATGATGTGGTAGTGGTTGGTTGCTACCATTCTGTTTATGGTGAGATTGCTCTTTGCTTCTGGTGCTGAGAGGAGATGGAGTGTGTACATGAGTGAGTGATATGCTGCATCGAGATGGGCTATGTGAGCAGTGGTTGAAGCTCGGCCTGCATGAAAAACCGGCACGGGAGACTGAGGATTGGCGGTGTGCTGAGCTCCTGTTGCTGGAGTACATGTATCCCTTGCAGGTGAGGTACATGTATAGTGCAGTCTTGTTGGTGAATGGCTTGGTGGTGGATTGAGTGGCTGCGACTTTTTCCGTTGATTAATGACTAGGTTCTCGCGATGATCTGATGCCGAGGATGCATGGGTGGCGAGATGTGAGTCATTTTATAATCTTGGCCCGAGGAGATTTATTGTGATCTTGCTGTGTTGGCGATTGGTGTCCCAGGTATCTTGGTGGGCTAATCCTGGTGTGGGAGGGTGGCTGCTTCTGTGGTTGATGCCGCCCATCTTCCTTGCACTTTGACCTTGTCTGATCAAAGCGTAAGTAGAGTTTCTATGCTTGCCAGGGGAGGGATGGATAGGGTTCTCTACTCTGTCTTTGGGTTTGTTTTCGTGCACATTGAGCAAGCTTTTGTTTGGCCTTCCTTCTGGCAAGTGCACATTTGTGACTTGGTGGTGATGCTTGATTTGAGTAGGATAACTACTATCGGGTGTCTTTTTGCTCTGTCCTGATGAGCAGTTACCTCGTGAAGGGCTGTGTTTAGCTGTCGAGTTCCACCAAGTGTGCAAGGGGATATTTTTGCCAACGGGTGGAGCGTCGTTGGTTTCAGAGAGCACAGAGAACCGGTTTTGTGTTGGTATGCTGTAGTGTTGGGATGTTTCACCGTTGTGTCTGCTCTGTTGGTGCACTTCCCTTGGGTTGTTACAATCCTTGCTGGTATTGCGTTTTGGGAGATGGGTTGCTGGCTCTATCTGGCTGATATTGATTCCATGCTTTAGGCAAACTCCATACAGAAAGTCATTGTGGGCTACTATACAGTTTAAGTCCAGCTCATGTTGGGTCTTCAAGAAGTTTGCATGTGCTACATGTACATGTAGGTCACTCTGCTTTTGTTCCAGAATGTTCCTTGTCTTTTGGTTTTGTTCCTCAGTAATTATTGTTTGTATATGTTGTATTATACCTTACATTTATATGTTCTTTGTCATTCAGTAATATTACATGTATATGTGGAAAAATGCAGAAATCAAATCAAATCAATATTTACTTGTAAATTGGTGGTGTCATGTTGTGTTGACTTGGATGCCAACGCTGGAGTGAGTATTTCTTTGTCAGCTGTTTGAGTAGAAACTGATGCAGAATTGGTTCATATGGAGCAGGCCTCGTCATCGAAGCAGACCTTATCATCTGAGATGATGTGAACTTCCAGTTCGTCCTCTGTATGTACAACTCCAGCTGTTGTGAGGTAAATTAGTGTGCACGAGGAGCAGATGTAGGTGTCTTTTTGGAGAAATGAGATTTCCGGTGTGGTAATGCCAGCACATATCATATGATACCAGCTTTCGCAGGCTAGACATTCCACTGAGTCGCTTGTGGCCCCAGTACAACAGATTGGGCAGATGGGGCAGTCCTCTTCTGAGCCAGCTTCAGTATTTATTTCGTCATCAGAGATAGGACATGAAGTATCCCTTTGTGTTATAACTGGGCTATGGGTGACGTTTTTGCATGTAGTGCAGAGGTATTATGCAGTTGAGTTTTGCAGAAGGGTTTCCAGTTCGATATCTGATATCGACGGTTGTTCAGCTGAGATTACATCAGAGACTCAGTGAAGCTTTCAGTCTTACTCTAAGTAAAACTAAAATTTAAAAAGCATGCTCTTATAACTAGTCTTAATTATGAATTAAATTACCTATGATGATGCCCAGTAAGTCTAAAGACTTTTGTAGAGGGCCTTTCAACAGGTCTGTACCCTGATCATATTAAGCTCATCAAATCAATCCTTACACAGGGTCAAAATATAGTTCAAACGATTAGGTTCAAACTTGTACTTTCAGTGCAGCAGTGATCATTTGATTGAGCTTGGAGTCGGACTCAAAAACATTGACTGAGTGATACCTCAACAATGTCAGCAGAAAGGTCATTCCAAGAATTAACTACCATTTGACTGAAAGATTGTACCTTTTGCCTTTATCAGACATTTATTTGTCAATGAACCTCAATTGAAAACTGTCACCAAATTTTTTAAAGTAAATAATTTTTTGACATTAATTACAATTCCAAATGATCGCAATTATACAAACTTTGCTAGGTTGGAAATAAATTAAATCTTTTAAAATGTAGTACAGTCAAACCTGTCTATAGCGACCGCCCAAGGGAAACACAAAAAGTGGTCTTTGTAGACAGGTGGTCTTTGTGAACAGGTTCCTTCAGTACATGTTTCAATGAGAAACCATTTTCAAGGGAAACAAAAAATGTGGTCCTTGTAGACAGGTGGTCACTAAAGCAGGTTTGACTGTATAAATGTACATTTGAGATCTCCTGTTTTCCCTAGGGCCTAGATCTATAAAAACTGCACAATTGTGAACTCACCCATGTTGTTTACGTAGTTAAGACATTATGCAGATACTGCAATTTGACCAGAAAGGGCCCTTTATATCTAGGTACAAAATCCACATTTTCGTCATGAATAAGCAGTTTCTGGAAACCAAGTTTTGAGAGCAGAATCAGTTGTATATTTAGTTTAGCTTAGATATGCTGCTTTAGGGATCATGTCATCAAGGTTCAAGGTTAGGCCTTGAAGGTGCCCAAACACTCCAGTTAGAAGAGAAAGTGCTGTACTGGTAGATAGAGGCCTAATTGGTTTTAAACCCACCTGTCACAGTCACACATAGTACACATTTTACAATTACTAAAAAATTCCCTGAAAAATCACTTTTCCCTGACCCTGTGCCCATGCTTGTGACAAGGTTATCGTTGCTTGCTATCCAGGACTGGAACCTTTCGGTCTGCCTGGGGTCTTGCCGGTAAACAATTCTTAAACACGAATTAAAATATTAAGCTACAAAAATTGGTTCAAACTCATCGTGTTTGGATTTGAGCAAGACGTAGGATGTCATGATTTGTCCTTGGAAAAATATATCTACTTTGGATACGCTTTTAGATCACATGCTGGTTCATAAAAGTGTATCCAAATATTTTCTTTAAATTTGGTCCCTATCGCGCGCACCGAAAATAAGGACTTTTATGTGTTTTCGATAGTGACCGAATTTAGGATGCCTGATTTTTGTTGTTTTTCGATTATTTGAGAACTGGCGTGGGTAGGTCGTGACCAATAAATGTACACAATGATCTTGAAGTGACACATCAACAGGATTGACTATTAGATATCTGATTTTTTTCAAACATTGGTGAGTTGAATTGATTGTATTTTAAAATGGGTGTCATCAATTGCCACTAAATTGCTGATTTTTAGTGTGTTATGGTGAGTTTTGTACAGAGGTGTTCAACATTTTGGAGAATCAATAAAGGGTGTCTTAATTTCGTTTTTTTATAACATACATGTTTAGTATGCTGCTATGGAATATGAAGAGAACCAATGCATTCTGGGGAATGAACAGAAAAATCTGTCTGCTTCATGGAGTTTTTTATATACAGTATTTTGTCGTTTGATACCCTCCTCCAAGACATCTCAGTGGGACATATCCCTGGACAAAATAGACTGATTTTTCATTCTAAATGGGAAAGATCATGATGGGGGAGGGGGTTGTGTGTCCGGATGCTAACAAAAAAGCAGCCATCACTTTTGCCTTTGGATTTAACAAAATTTGTGCATCAAATAGCACTAACTATGAATTCATTTTTAATATTGTTTAACATACATGTAAATCTTAAGATATAATGCATGCAAACTTCTTCAAATTACCATTTTAAATCATCTGTCCAGATACACAACCTGTCTGGACACACAATGCCTGGATATAATTGTAATCTTTGCAAGTTGTTGCTTGGAACCTACATGTAACACGAGAAATTTAGATCTAAGTGATATAACGTTTGATATGTTTATATCTCTCATTATGCAAGAAAAAAGTGTCACAGCACCGTAAAAAAAAAAAGTTTAGTTGTTCTTATTTGTATCCCTTAAACTTAAAGATGGCCATGAGACACTGGACAGGTAGGCTTACATCCCTACACCAAATGATACTCAACCAACAGGAGAGCTACCTTGTAAGCAAGCGGTTTCTTCATAGAAGAGGATCTGGGCGAGGGAAAAGCAGAGAGACTCCTAATCTTATTATGGAGGTGAATTTCAAGCACACATTTTGTTCATATTAGCATGCAGGCTCTAAAGATACTAACTCAAACATAGCTAATTTCATGATGTAAAAAATAAAAGTAGATTGTCTTATAAAGAGTTGCGATTGCTCGGAAATGGTCGTAGGCCCTCTAATCAATTGCAAGTTTGCAGTCCCATATCTCTCATGTACATAGTTGCAATTGATATCAATAGCAATAGGGTTGCAATTGATATCAATAGCAATAGGGTTGCGATTGATATCAATAGCAATAGGGTTGCGATTGATATCTATAGCAATAGGGTTGCAATTGATATCAATAGCAATAGGGTTGCGATTGATATCAATAGCAATAGGGTTGCGATTGATATCAATAGCAATAGGGTTGCGATTGATATCAATAGCAATAGGGTTGCGATTGATATCAATAGCAATAGGGTTGCGATTGATATCAATAGCAATAGGGTTGCGATTGATATCAATAGCAATAGGGTTGCGATTGATATCAATAGCAATAGGGTTGCGATTGATATCAATAGCAATAGGGTTGCGATTGATATCAATAGCAATAGGTTTGCGATTGATATCAATAGCAATAGGGTTGCGATTGATATCAATAGCAATAGGGTTGCGATTGATATCAATAGCAATAGGGTTGCGATTGATATCAATAGCAATAGGGTTGCGATTGATATCAATAGCAATAGGGTTGCGATTGATATCAATAGCAATAGGGTTGCGCAATAGGGTTGCGATTGATCACAACTTTTTATAAGACAGGGCCCTGTTGTAAATAATCATGAACGCTGGAAAAAGTTCACTAGAAAATCTGCATGGTCTACTTGAAATGTTGACATTTATTCTGCATCTTGATATCCCCTTGCATGTACATGTATTGTACAAGCATCAATATTGCCTGATCAGTATGCACAACTTTCCTTATATTTTTTTCCAAAACTTCTTTAATAACTTTCTGATAATATTTAGTGGAAATTTGCAAGTAAGATTGACTTGCCATTTAGATATTACTTTTTACCTACTTGCACCAAGATATATTGGAATCCAACCTTTGGTTGCAATAAATGAATGAATGAACAGAATGCTTCATCTGGTTCTCTGTAATCAGGTCCATTAAATAATCATTTTGCTTTCCTCTCACTTAGGATAAGCTGGTAGTAGATGCACATAGTCTTCACACACCAGTCATGGTCGAAGAAGTCTTATCATTCTTTGCTCCACAGGCAAACCAGGTTAGTACAGATCCCTAGACTATGTGCTAAATATATGGGTCAGTTTAACAAATGGTGGAGTTGTCAAGGTCTAGTAGGTATGTTGCCAGATTATGAAGCATATAGAAAAGAGTTGAGCACTAGTGTCCTTTGTTAAGGCATTAAAGGTATAGACTAGTTTTGGAAATGCCCCCCTCTCAAAAAATGAAATGGAAGCTTTTTTTACCAATAATGTGAAAGAATATGTTTTGACTAATATGTGATGATACAAATTTTGCTGGGAAACCGCCTACTAATTGATATATTTGTTAAATTATCATATCTATCCGGACTGCATAGATATCGCGATTGCGTATATAGTCCCATATACATCTTTCTGTATACAGTGCTTGTAACTTTACCAAGACTGGGCCAAATTTTGTATCATTTTGATGATTCCAGAACCTTGCCGTACACACCAATACTTATATGCTAGATGATCAACCTTTTCTGATCGATTCCACAACGTTTCTTTTGCATGCAATCGCATGACCAGAACTGGGGGGCGTTTCATGAAACAATTAGTCGGTGGTTTTCACCGACTAATATCATTTTCACCGACAATTTTATTGTCACCGACTCTTTTCCAGGCCTCTGATTGGTCAGATTTAGTCGGCCCCGACAGTTGTCGGTGGACAAATGTTGATGAAATGCCCCCCAGGTCTATACCTTTAACCTGCATTTTCCACTCTCCGCCCAGGTAAAGTAACTGGTACCCTGGTATGAAACAATTCCTTGAATATACAATGTACTTGAATTCATTATGGTAGCCAGGCTAAAATGATTGCAGGCAACTTGGAAGAACATAATATTAATAATAGTAATAATAATAATAATAATAATTTGAAAAAAAATAGTTATGATAATGATAATGATAATAATGATGATGTTAATAATGATAGTAATAATAACAATAATAGTAATAATGATACTACTACTATAAAGTGCACTGGGCTAGCTACAGTCATGTTACTTTGTTGCAGCATATTTTATTACTGCTTCAATGAGGCTTTAAATGTTACTATGCCATGAAGTATCTGAAGGATGCTTTTAATAAATGTTACTGTGCCATGAAGTATCTGAAGGAGGCTTTAAATAAATGTTACTGTGCCATGAAGTATCTGAAGGATGCTTTTAATAAATGTTACTGTGCCATGAAGTATCTGAAGGGTGCTTTTAATAAATATTACTGTGCCATGAAGTATCTGAAGGATCCTTTTAATAAATGTTACTGTGCCATGAAGTATCTGAAGGATCCTTTTAATAAATGTTACTGTGCCATGAAGTATCTGAAGGATGCTTTAAATAAATGTTACTGTGCCATGAAGTATCTGAAGGATGCTTTTAATAAATGTTACTGTGCCATGAAGTATCTGAAGGGTGCTTTTAATAAATGTTACTGTGCCATGAAGTATCTGAAGGATCCTTTTAATAAATGGTACTGTGCCATGAAGTATCTGAAGGATGCTTTTAATAAATGCTTGCACCACTTCAAATTACTTGAAGCAGAAAATGTGTAAAAAGGTCATACAAAATTTAAAGAAGAAAATTTGTGCAAAAGTCACACAAGATTTAGTCCCTTCTCTATTAACAAAACATTGTTAAATATGAGAAAGTGTTTATAAGTAGGCACTCTTTTAAAATGAAACTGAGTTTACTTCTAGTCATATACATTCTGTTTCTCATTCAGTTACTATTGTTTTATGTCGAAATGAGAAAATATCCACCAAAGTCTGTAATATTATGATGCTATACTTTTTTTTTTGTATTTAGATATGTTAGCTTTATTCTTGCTCTAAATATTGCTTTAAAATGAAAACTACATATTCCTGATGCCATGTGTGATGAAACATGGACTAATTGTCTGTTTGTAACATACATGTACATGTACTGTATGTATGTATACACCACCTGAACAGCAAGAGATGATGACAAGAGTATGTTTGACTTCATTTTGACTCCTTGTGTACAGGTATATATTGACATGACATTTGGTGGAGGAGGTCATACGCAGGCACTGATGAAATGTGCTCCAGGAATCACAGTGTATGGTCTAGATAGAGATCCTTTTGCTCATCAGATTGCACAGAAACTTAGTCTACATAATAGGTAAGTCACACATTATTAGAGTGACAAAACTGTTGATTGATAAGTGCTTCAATTTGTATATTTGATGGAGCACAGAGTTAAAAAGGCAATCAAGAATCTTTCTAAAATAACAATGTAAGCACAAAAATTAACTTTCTAATCAATTTTCTAATCTGATTTTGTTGCAAGAGCAATGAATTATTCATTAGATGTTTATATATTAAGTGCAATAGCTTCATTTATTCCAAAACGCCTTCATGTTCCGTTAGGTATTGTGGCAAGTCAAGCTAGATATAATGGGACACCCTTCTTTCCTAAGGATCCTACTATTGCTGAATGTCGGTTTCACTACAGGTGCTAAAATCATACTTATCCACTAATTTCCCACAATTCGTTTCCCACAATTTAGCCTAAAAAGTTTTTGTCCAAAAAACCCCATTGTCAAACCAAAAGCTATTGATTTTCTAAATGGAAAATTACTAGATACGGTTCATAAGTTTCATCTTTACATACGGATAATAATGATAATAATAACTGTTTCTTATAAAGTGTTTTACTAGTTACAAAGTACCCGACCAAATCATTTACAGTATTATTGCCTCGTCACTGGATTCTGTTACGAATCTGCACTTTACAGTGCACACTCCTAACTCGCATGAGGAGCATTCCAGTCCACATTTGCCCATGACAGGCACGCACATGCTAATTCAACCACATTGAGGTTGGCATCCTACCCGGTACCAATTTTTTACCTGGGTAGAGAGCAGTAGTGTAGATAGAATGCCTTGTTCAGGGACATGTGTGCCATGCCTGGGATCAAACCCACAACCTTTGCATTCCCAATCGAGTGATTACACCACCCAACTACAACACCTCTATAATGAATACATAGACATAAAACAATCAAAAAGATAATTTCAGTTAAGATATTTTGAGTTGGGAAAAAAAAATACAAAATACAAACATAGACATGTATTGTATTGTATTTATTAAAGTTCATTGATGTACATCAGTAAAGTGCAAAAACAATAAATTTTGCAGGTTTCATATTGTAATGCATTCTTCTTCTTTTCATTATTACAGTCAAACCTGTGTTAACGACCACCTGTCCATAACGACCACTAAAATTCCCCGTGAGATTTCATGTAGTTAAGAACCTGTCCACAACGCCCACCTGTCTAACGCGACCAGCGGCCACTCATTTTGCTTCCGCTGGCCACCGAAAATGCCCACACAACGACCGCCAGGGCCAGCCGTATAGCGACCAACAGCGGCCGTGTATAGCGACCAGCCACAGCAGCTCAATTTCGCTCACAGTCAGGCGATCGTCGGCACAGCGGCTAACTATAAAGCTACATGTAGACCTAGATCTAATGCCTGGTCATTTACACACAATAAAACTATTCAACCCCAAGCTCTTCAATCAAAACATTTAATTACCGACAGGATATTGTTTCTTGCACATTTCATGAAAACATAACAATGCAGAGTCATTGTCATGAACTTCAATCGATGACTCGATTGTTCGTCGTGCAGTGCTGCACAGGCTAACTAGTGAGGCCTGGCGAGTGACGTGGCGGAGCCTGTCTGTCAATCAAGTTTTCAGTTTCGTTCATCTTGATTTCTTTTAAATATTTTTTGGCATGCGTTAAAAAAAAATGCCGGACAATTTTAGATATAGAAAATTATGTTTAATAAAACATTTTGTATTTTTATTTTGACTAAAAACCGTACCACTTTTTGATTATTAAATTTTTAAACACGGATAAAACAAAACTTTGCTTTGTTAGATTTATCAATTGGCTCTCTGTCTCGTTTACGTCCGACTGAGCCCAATAAAGCCACGGAGAATCTTTTTGGATTTTGATAAAGAAGTTGAATTTCCACACAGTGATTCCTATGTTTAATTTTCCCGTGGCTTCATAAGGGCTCAGTCGGGCGAAAACGAGGCAGAGAGCCAATAGATAAATCTAACAACGCAAGGTTTTTTTTATCGGTGCTTAAAAATGTAATAAACAAAAAGTGGTACGGTTTTTAGTCAAGATAAAAATACTAAATGTTTAAACATGATTTTCTATCTTAAAAATTGTCCGGCATTTTTTTTTTAACGCATGTCAAAAATTATTAAAAAGAAATCGAGATGAGCAAAACTGAAAACTTGATAGACAGACAGGCGCTCCGCCTACATCACTCGCCAGGCCTAGCTATAGCTAGCTAGCAAGCCTGTGCGGCGCTACGAACAATCGAGTCATCGTTTGAAGTTCATGACAATGACTCTGCATTGTTATGTTTTCATGAAATGTGCAAGAAACCATATCCTGTTGTGTCGGTAATTAAATGTTTTGATTGAAGAGCTTGGGGTTGAATAGTTTTATTGTGTGTAAATGACCATTAGATGTAGGTCTACATGTAGCTTTATAGTTAGCCGCTGTGCCGATGATCGCCTGACTGTGTGAGCGAAATTGCGCTGCTGTGGCTGATCGCTACACGGCTGCTGTTGGTCGATTTTTGGTAGCGACGGGTCTGCGAGAGGCCTTGCGAGTGCTGCATGTCAATCAATTATTCAAAATCAAAATGGCATAACGCCACCTGTCTACAACGGCCACTATTTGTGTTTCCCTTGGGTGGTCGCTATCGACAGGTTTGACTGTATTATTATTATTATTATTTTATTAGGTGGTCTGTCATAGACAGACCACCTATTGATTTCTTCAGAATTTTCTTTCTTTATTCCTTATTTTTATTTCTTTCTCACCCTTTTTGTGCCAGCGATTACTCAAAATTGGTGAGGTCAATTTCTTAAAATTTTGGCACAGTCATAGGTCATTGTCATGAGACGTGACAGCAAAGTTTTCAAATTCATTAAGTACTCATGACGTCATCCATGCGCCATTTTGTGGTTTTGGGGGGACATTCAAGTTATTGTCATATCTCAAAAAATAGAAAGTCAATTTTCATTCATATTTATCATGATCAAAGTTAATTTTATTCAGGTCAATGTCAGGTAAAAAAAATGTGCGTCCGCACGTGAGTGCGCGCGCAATATTTCGAAATGCTCAAAATCACTTTTTTCAATCAAATTATAGTACGTTTCAGGCCATTTTTTAGCATTTGTAAAAAAATCCCGCACACACCCATGCGCGCGCGTTTTCGTTCGTCATGGCCGTACGCAACATAGAATCACCACTTTTTTTCTTTCATGATATTTGACATTTTTTTCCAAACAATTTGATACCATGTTTATCTCTTTATGACCATTAATAACGGAGTGAGCGTCCGTTCAAGATACATGTCCGTGCGGGCGAGCTCTTGTAATACATAGCATATATGGGCAAAAACATGCCTATACAAAATCCATTATAACTCTTTGGGATGCACGGGGACCCCCATTTTTGTTTTCATATCTTGATAGAGTATAAGTCTGAGATATGATTTCATGTCCTATTTGGTCATTGAATTTATTGTGACATCATAATGACCTTGGAACTCAAAATGCGAATTAGCATATTATGATGTCAGCATGTTTATGGAAAATTGATTGTATCTCTGTAAATATTGATCGATTTTCTTCCAAATTTTGATATGTTGTAGCTGAGACAATTTCCTATAAAATCAGTCACCACCATTTGTCATTTTGATGACGTCATCATAGTGAAAATTTCAATTAAAGGCGACATGTCAGAGTTTTCTTGATTTGCGTGTTATTCCTATGGGAGGTGTCTTTTTCTGAAATCTTCATTCTACATTTCAGACTTGTTCGAGCAATATCTCGAATAATTTTGTATGATTTTTTTCCAGGTTCGATATGTTGTAGCTGAGAAAATTCTCTACACGGAGGGTGACATTTATTTTTAATCAGATGTTAGGATCATGGTGCTATTTTAACTTGCAAAATGCGATTTGAGAATCCCATTTTCCGTTTACGTGTAATGTCTATGTGGATTATTTTGGTATAGTGGTCATAGCATTTGCCTTCCATTCCAGCGACCCACGTTCGATTCCTGGTGGGTCAATTTTTTTTTTTTTTTTTTGGCTGTTGTTTTATGATCTTCTTCGACTATTATAACATATTATCATATACAATCACAAACAATGTAATAAAATTCCTAATTTTGCGTGTTATAGCTATGGGAGAGGAATGTCGATAGTTTGTGTACAACCCTATGGGAAACCTGATTCCTTGTGGTGTATTAAACCTAATATAGAGTTAATCTCCCAACTCTGCTACAATATCAAATCACCTTGCTAGTCTCCTTCCCAGACGTTTAGACTTTTTCCAGTTATTCAGCCCAGGTATATGCATGTTTACGTCTCTCCCATGGACATAGAATTGTTTACTTGTCTATACTTCTCTCTTTCTCTATATTCAATTCTATTTATGCTGGAAATATTGAATGCATCGTTCTCCATTGCATCTCTCTCTTTGTCCTCTCTCTCTTGCTCTGTTTCCCTTCTCCTCTCTTGTTCTGCCTCCTCTCCTTCTCTTGCTCTGTCTCTGCATATCTCTCTCTCTACTCTTTTACCCTCTCCCTCTCTCTGCCTCCCTCTTATTCTCTTGCTCTTTCTCCCTCTGACTCTTCCCTTCTCTTTTTCTTCTCTCTCACCCTCTACCACTCCCGCCTCTGGTTCTCATTCTCCTTCTATTATGTCTTGTAATGTTCCTTAATTTTCTATAGCTCTGCCCTTTGCCCTTTGTATTCTTATTTCACCCCTTCCAAGTTTCTTTACTGTCCTCTCTCCTTCCAATTCTGATTTCTCTTTTATCACTCTGTCCAGCTCATGTATTTTTTACATGACTATACCCTTCTTCTTCTTCTTCCGGTTAAGTACAGACCGCCGTTGGCGTATTATCGTACTTGTGCTTGTCGAGTGCCCAGATGAATAGTGCAAGTAAAAATCTCACTACAAGTTGATGCTATGTGCGGCTAAAAACAAACAAAAGAGGCTTAACGAAGCCTCATTTGTTGCACCCCCTGCTTGAAGATCGCTAAGGAGGTGCTGTTAACTATACTCGCTGGGATGGAGTTCCATAGTCTGATTGCATCAGGAAAGAATGTCTTTTGATACGTTTGGGTTCTGGCGTAGGGATTTGGAACTTGTTTGGATTCCCACGTGTAGATGGCCCGGTGGCTGGAATGAGGTGTACGTCAGGAATGTCAATTAGCCTGTGGATTATGCAGTAGACCATACATACTCTCTGTTGGGCCCTTCTTTCCTGGAGTGTGGTCCACTGGAGTTGCTTTAGCATATCAGCTACGCTGCTTGTACGTCTAAAGTCTCCTAAAGCGAAGCGGGCATAGCGACGTTGTACCATTTCTAATCTTGCGATGTTCTTCTGAGTAAATGGGTCCCATACCACAGCAGCATACTCCAGTACTGGAAGGACGAGTGTTTTGTAGCACAACACTTTTGTCTTGAGAGGACAGTCTCTGATATTTCTCTGCAGGAAGCTGCTAACAGAATTTGCCGACTTGGCAATGGCATCCACATGGTGATTCCACTTCATGTTTTCCTGAAAGTTAACACCAAGGTATCTTGCTTTCTCAGTTTCCTTTAGAGGCGTTCCATGAATGCAGTAAGGTGTTGAGCTCCTGAGTGCTTTCCTCTTATTGGTGACATGCATAACTTGGCATTTCTGCGGGTGAAATTGCATAAGCCAGTCTGCTTCCCATACATGAAGAGCATCCAGGTCCCTCTGCAGTTGTTCAGTATCTTCCTCTGTCTTGACCTTTCTGTACATGATGCAGTCATCAGCAAAGAGCCGCACCGTAGACTGTGTGGAGACATACTCGGGAGGTCATTAATGAAGAGAAGGAAGAGCAGAGGTCCGACCACGCTACCTTGAGGAACCCTGAAAGGACAGGTGATGCATGTGATGCTACTCCTTCAAGCAGAACCCTCTGAGACCGGTTACTGAGTAGACAATCAATCCACTTATGGATATTGCCTCTGATTCCATAATAGTTGACTTTGTACATCAGCCTACCATGGGGAACCTTGTCGAACGCTTTTGACAAGTCCAAAAGAATAACATCAAGTTGTTCGCCATCCTCAATACCTCTGGCAAGGTCCTGCACAGCTAGTAACAGTTGAGATGTGCACGAGCGCTTCTACGAAAGCCATGCTGGGCATCACTTAAGATGTTATGGTTGTCGAGATGATCAAGTATACTGCTGCAAACAATATGTTCCAAGGTCTTGCACACAATGGAGGTCAGAGAGATTGGTCTGTAGTTTTCTGCTTTATATCTCTCTCCCTTCTTGAAGATAGGAACTACATCAGCTTTCTTCCAGTCATCAGGAATGATGCCTTGGTCGACTGATGCTTGAAAGAGGATAGTGAAGATAGGTGTAAGTTCTATGGCAAGTTCCTTCAGGAGCCTTGCTTGTAGACCATCTGGACCAGTAGCCTTGTGTATCTGCAGAGTTGAAAGCAGCTTGTACACTCCAGCAGGATTGATGTTGATTTGATCCATGTCTGGATAAAGGTTTTGTCCCTTGTCTTTGATGGTGGTCATGTCTTCATCCTTGTTGAAGACAGATGCAAACTGTTCATTCAAGATGTGTGCCTTGCCAGTGCTATCTGAGATAGTCCTTCCACTTTGAGCTTTAAGAGGTGCTACTCCGGTGTTGTCATTCCTCTTGCTGTTAATAAAGCTCCAAAAGCGCTTGGGATTTGAGGACATGTCTGGACTTATAATGTGATTGATGTAGTCACTGGACTGGATGCAACCTTCTCAACAATAGAGCAGAGGTCATTGAGATAGTTAATGTCACTGTTTGGGGGACGGTACAAAGCACCAATTATTAACTTTACGTTAGCCCCAAATGAAAGTTTAACAAAGACCTGCTCCCCAACATCTGTCGTGTCCATGGTGTCGTACATGAGGTCATTCCTTATCGCCAGTAGTACTCCGCCATAGCCATCTTGTCTGTCTTTGCGAATCACTTCAAAGTTGGAAGGGAAGATCTCTGAACTCCTGATGGTAGGGTTGAGCCAGGTTTCTGTACCAATGATAACAGAAGGATCTGTTGTCTCAATGAGTACAGCCAATTCTTCCTTCTTATTCTTGATGCTCTGAAAGTTTATGTTGAGCACTTTCATAGTTCTAGGTTTGGTGTGTTGTTTCTCCTTTCTGAAATTTACTGGTGAAGACGACCTCACATTTACTGGAGAGGATGCCCACTGCGGTGACCCAGGGCCATCCAAAGATAATGAAGAGCTATTGGTCGTTGTCTCCATGCTGCTCGTAGTGACATCACTTTGTGATCCTAGAACATCAAATGTGTTGCTGACCTCTATGCTTGTGGAGTTAAAGAGGCTTGACGAGAACTGTGGCATGCCACATCTAATGCAATGCCAGGACACACTGTTCAAGGCTTCATACACTTGCGTTGACATTCCCATGCAGTCGGCGTGGTACCACTGATCGCAGTCATCACAAGCTACACCACGCTGTTTCCAAGTTACGGCACGTGAACATATCTGGCATGGGTATTTCGGTGCTCTGGGCCCCGGATTCAGTTCAATGTCAGCAGCATTGGATAACAATATAAAACTCAGATAAAGAAGAGTATGCCTCTCACGATGCATGGTGTGCTGGCAGTTCCTTGATCTCTTGCGGGCGAGTGTTGACATAAATAGAGAGTCCTGCAACCAGTTGGCGTCATTACTCTTTGAATTGCAGAGGTGATTGCCATAAAAGCTCAGGTTGTGATTCATACTACATGTAGTATCACGATCAGACACGATATGCCCTTGATGTACATGAATGTTGATGACAGAAGCTGCTAGGAATAGCCAGCAAAGGTAATCTAGGAGAGAGCTAGGCATGATGACAGCATAGACCTATAAGCAGTCAAAGCATAGATCTGTATCCTAGCTATCACTAGACTAGTCTCAATCTCACTCAGCATTCATGCAGAATAATAAACAATAAACAATCAGTTCAACTCTCACTTCAATTCAGCAGATGAAAGGATTGAGAATAAAAATATCAAATGTCACATTGGCAAAAGAAATACTTGCTATGTCATTATGGAGTCACAGATTCACAAAGAGGTCCATGGCTGATATCAGCAGGCACTCATTGATGTCTCCACACAACTTGAGTATGTCCAACATTAAACCTTATGTATGGGACAGGAGTGACATTGTATCATTCAAACCAATGCCACTGGGTGGAAAAGAATCCTCTAAAATCCCTGCAATCCTACGCAAAAAGTCCCTCAAAAGTCATCCTTGAGCTTCTACTGTCCTTGCTTGTCATCACAAAATAGGTTTTAACAATTATTTCAAAGATCCATAGCACAAAATATGAAATTTGGAGGAGATCGCACAAGCACAAACACAGGGCACTGACATCACACATACATCTCCCTCTCTCCTTTATATCTATCTAATGCCATATCGCTCTCTATCTCTCTCTAAGTATCTTTCTCTCTCTCTCTTCATCTCTCCATCTCTCCATATGAGATCATTAAAAAAGGTCCAGACCACCTCATTCGTTTTCAGTGACGAATTCTTATCTCGTTATTATTATTATTACCATTATTAATAGCATTATCATCATTGTCATTATCATCAAGTTATTGTAAATTTCATTGGTAACAGGTAACAGAAATATTGTCATTGAAATTTATAAGTGAGCAGTAAAACTGCTTGTCCATGGAAACCACTATCCCCTCCATCAATCACACCATGTCATTTATCATTGCATCAAACCTGAATAATCAATAGCCGAGGCTTCCCAGATCCTCCCCACACACCCAACTCTAGCTCCACCGCCATCATCCGGTCTACCTAAAGGGACTCGTGTCAATAGTGTTTTCATAAAACAGGCCACTAACACCAGCTTCCCCAATACCACACAACAAAATTGAGAGCAGCAAAGCAAGAATTGGGCATATATTGAAAGTGGACCGACGAGCACCAACCAAGTCTGAAAATCCTATCTCCGACAATCCACTCCCAATGCTGCAAATTATTCAACAAACAACACTGTGCAACTGATAAATAAATGAGACTACTTCCACAGACTCCTACCTCAGTCACATCAACGATACCAACACCAGACTGACTACATACTGAACAGTATAATATGACCCTTAATAGCCAAAAATCGGTCGATGTAGACTCGGTCTGGGGGTGAGACTGAGGTATAATAATCAGAGATAGGCAGGGGGAAAAAATTACTATAAAATATTATATACCTCACTTTAGAAATATAGCCATCTGATTGGTCAAAATTAGAGTCGTGATTTCAAGCCATGCCCCACTCACAGGGATATCAATAGCCCACAGGGAATATCTATTAATTTGTACCCTTATCCTCCTGCGATCCCCATTGGTTTACGTGTTAATTAACTTAGTTTGTGCGGAGCGGCATTCCGTACATTTTTTGTGCGATTAATTTGGTTGCTACAAACACAGCGCAGACGACCGCCGATCTCGATTGTAGCTAGGCCTAGATCTACATGTAATGACGAGATGACCCCTTTGGAAATATAGAGATAAACCTGCTCTTTCATATGACACCTCATTTTTTGAGTATCACCTTCAGGATCACAAGAAATAAAGGTTTGAATCTCGATTTGGAAAATACATTGACCAATTTGGCATGATCGCGCAATGCATGTAGACTGCATAGGGATATATGCGTGCAATCTCAATGGCCAACTAAGCTACCTGCATGATAGCGTAAGCAAACTTGATTACCATGATTGACCAGCAAGTCGCACAAAATTGTATTCTATGACCCTGTTTTCAGTATATAAAAGTTATAATGACTGCTTTAATATTTGAGGCATATTTTTTTTTTTGGCTCTCGGGGAGGTTACATCGTGCTATCACCCGGCACGCCTCGGGGTGATAGCACGATGTAACCTCCCCTTGAGCAATAAAAACAACTATGCCTCTCATAGCAGTCATTATTACTATATTATGAGAGGGTCTTTCATAGCAACTCAATTTAAATTCTTCATTTCATATGTAACCCTACCTTGATTCATACCTATTCAAAATATGATTTGTTTTTAATGATGATAATGATTGTTTTACCTGACTGCTAAGAAAGCATGTATATGCTTATAAGAAAACAACCTAGAGGTTCCTCTCCGAGAGACTTGGTAATAGGGATTAATGTCCTACCAAAAGGTACAAGCACATGGACTGGGTTTTGAACCTGAGACCTCCAAGTTACGAGACCACTGCTCTACCACTGATCCATTGTACCTTCCTTTTTAATCATTAAATATTCACAGGGGTCAGTTACGTCCCTTGCTTGGAAAGTTTAGTGAGGTGAAGGATCTTCTTTCTCAGAAGGAGGTGTCAATGGTTGATGGAATACTGATTGATGCAGGCTGTTCATCCTTTCAGTTTGACTCCCAGAGAGAGGCTTCTCTCTTAGTCAAGATGGACCTCTTGATATGAGAATGGATGCAAACAGGTAAGTTCTATACCTCCAGTATTCCCAATGTATTGTACTCAATGTATAGATCTTAGAGTGGGTGGGAGGGTACATTTTGACGCCCCTTCTTGCCGGGGCTCCTACCCTAATATCGTTCAGTAGGTCCTAAGGAAGCCCTGTACCAAAATGGCAATTTTACAACTACAAATCAATGTTATATTACCTTCTAAATTATTTGGGGCTACGAGGCGACGCCCGCCCACACCCTTATATGATATTCTTGCCGGGGGCTCCTACCCTTATATCGTTCAGTAGGTCCTAAGGAAGCCCTGTTCAAAAAATGGTATTTGTACAACAACAAATCAATGTTATAAAATCATTTGGGGCGCCAAAAAGACGCCCGCCCCACACCCTTAAATTGAAATTTTTGCCGAGGGCTCCTAGCCTAATATCGTTTAGTAGGTCCTAAGGAAGCCCTGTACCAAAAATGGTCCTTTTATCCGGCAAGTAACGATAATTTCACTAAGCCACCTGACTATTAAAATGCAGTTGATATACATGTATGTTATTGGATTGTAGTTATGGTTAGTGGGTCAATTTGGTGTTCTGAATTGAATCTACATGCATGCTATTCTCTTTTGATCTTTCTTATTGCTCCTTTCTCTTTCTCTATTCCTAAAAGCCCATAGGGACTGCATTGCAGTGATGCGCACCATAGAAATGTAGTTTTTTTTTTTTTTTTCTTCTACAGAATCCCATCACAACCAACTGCAGCTGATGTTGTAAACTCATTGGACCATGTGACTCTCACTCAGATATTGCGCACATATGGGGAAGAATCAAATGCCAAAAAAATTGCCCAGGCCATCATAGATTATCGCACAAATTTTAACACTTTCTCTTCTACATCAGAACTGGCAACAGTGGTAGCGTGTTGTCACACCCACAGAGGTGCAAAAAGTAATCGAGACAAGCTTGGCGTCATGCACATACAGCTACCAAGACTTTTCAAGCATTGCGAATATTTGTGAATAATGAACTGAATGAATTAGCTGTGGCTGTAGAGGCAGCTTGGGATCTCTTGACACCAGGTGGCAAGCTAGCTGTTTTGACCTTTCACTCTCTGGAAGATAGGGTTGTTAAGAGATCTCTACAGGGCAGGCATGTAGCTGAGAAGGGGGCATCATTGCGACAAAAGAGGATGGAGTCTATCAAGGAGAGTGGTGCACAAAAGTGGGAAGTAGTCAAGAGAAATGAGCTCTGTGCAGATAATGAAGAAGTAAATATGAACCCTCGAGCAAGATCAGCAAAGCTGAGAACTGCCATTAAGCTGTAAATTAGTTTAGCAGTTGTATTTCATCTGATATTCATTAGTTTTCCCTTCTCCACTCCAGACTTTAGGGCCCGCTTGATGAATAGCAGCTGTCGGTCCAGTTAAAGCCAAAAAATATGGGCAGAGAGCACTGCAAGCTCAAGCGCTTCTGGTATTGGAGGCATTGTGTTTTCAGATTGTCCATCTCATGATCGCGTTATCTCAAGAACCAATCGATGGACCCAAACTTGGTTCATGTATGTATCTTGTAGAGCCAATGAACTGATTAGATTCTGGGGTCACGAGGTCAAAGGTCACCAGGCTCATTATGTATTCAAAAATAGCTTGTGATTGCGTTATCTCAAGAACTGATAGATTGATTACTACCAAACTTGGGTCATGTATATATCTTGCAGAGCCAATGAACTGATTATATTTGGGGCTCACGAGGTCAAAGGTAACAGGGCTCATTATCTATGCAGAAACGGCTCGTGATCACACTATCATTAGAACCGATGGATGGATTACCATCAAACTCAAGACATATACAATTGTATCTTGCAGAGCCAATGAACTGATTAGATTTTAGGATCATGAGGTCAAAGGTCAAAAGTGGTTGGGCTCATTATGTATGCAAAAATAGCTTGTGAATGCCTTATTAGAACCAATTGACAGATTAACCTTCAAACTCAAGACATATATGTATCTTGCAGAGCCAATGAACTGATTAGATTTTAGGGTCATGAGGTCAAAGTTCATGGGGCTCATTATGTATGCCTATAAATAGCTTGTGAATGCATTATCATTAGAACGGACAGATGGATTGCTATCAAACTCAGGACATGTATAATAATAATAATAAATTGTTTCTTTTATAGCGCTATATCCAATTTAGAACTGATCAAAGCGCTTTACACAACAAATAAATCAATCATCAATGAATTAAAACTCAGCAATACATATTATAGAAAATATAATGCAGTTAATTACAATGTAAATAGTTATGTTTTAAGATGCTTCTTAAATGATTCAACTGATAAACTACAGCGTAATTCACAAGGTAATCTATTCCATGTAACCGGACCACTGTAATGAAAACTTCGCTCACCTATCTTCGATTTTATTCTAGGCACATGGAGAGCCGTTGTGTCTGTAGTTGAGCGAAGATTATATGTGGAGTGACGGGAAGATTGTAACAAGGAGGACAAATATTCAGGGGCAACATTATGTGTACATTTATAGACAAACAGTGCAGTTTTGTAAATTATTCTTTTTCGACCGGTAGCCAATGAAGTTGTCTAAGTAGGGGTGATGCGTGATCCTTTCTCCTAGCTCGAAGAACAACACGAGCAGCACGGTTTTGAATGCGCTGAAGTCTTTGAATTTCTGTTACTGGGGCATTAATGAGGAGGGAATTGGCATAGTCCAGCCGACTAAGGACAAGCGTACGGACAGCGTGATGACACACTTCTTCTGTCAAAAATCTCCTCACCTTTGAAATGTTGTAAAGGTGAAAATTCAGAGATTGGCTCAATGCAGTAACTTGTTTGGATGTGGACAACGAAGAATCAAATATCACCCCTAAGTTACTGAACATAATCTGATGTCTCAACTTGAGAGTTACATACAGATAGAGAAATATTTTCTGGAAGATGGTGTCTGAGTTTAGGAGATACAATATTAATCTTGCAGAGCTTGTAATCCTGATCTTCTGAGAACCTGTTGATATGGATTACAATCAAACTTGAATTTGAGAAATTGCTTCCGTTTTGGTTTGTAAAATTGCTCTATGGCGGAGGCATCATTTTTTACTGCGCTCAGTCGAAGATCTATCTAGTTCGTGCTATTTTTCTTTCTCTCCTTTTGCTCTCTTCTCTTTTACCTTCTTTTCTCTTTTCTTCTTTTTTCTTCTGTCACACTCTACCCCCTTTTTTAAGGCTGCCCTGGGTGAGGGGGAGGGGGGAGGGTCACAGCCGATTAGGCCCCCACCTGGATGCGCTACTGTATCTACTTTGAAATAGGGCAGTTCAAATAGACCATTTTCGTAATGTAATGTAATAATTCTATTCCAGCAGTAAGAATGCGAATTGCATACATTACGTGTTGTAGGTAGGACAAGCCATAATGTGTGTCCTACATAGCAACAATTAATGTATGCAATTCACATTCTGACTATTGAAATAGAATTATTCATAACAGGTGAATGAAATAATTTGTAACATGGCACTTAACGAAGATTTCATGCATTAAAAATGGCCCATTGAGAGAGAAACATATTGGGTGGTATTCTCGAAAGCGGACTATCTTTAGTCCATGGATCAGTTAGTCCGCCTTTCGAGAATTGAAATTGACTTAGTCCATGGACTAAAGTTAAGCCTGGCCTAAGTAATCCACAGACTAAGTTAGGCCAGGTTTAACTTAGGCCCTTTCGAGAATACCACCCATTGAATGCAGCATTATGCATAGCTTGCGGTGTGGTTTGGGTTTCCATTCTATCCAATGCGTTGCCGACTAGTGAGTTTCTGTTTCTTCTTCTTCTCCTTCTCCTTTTTTTTTCTTTTTCTTCTTTTCTTTTCTTTCCTTTTTCTCTCCCCCTCTTTCTCCATTCTTTCCTCTCTCCTCTCTCCCTCTCTCTTCTTTTTTACCTTTTCTTTTTCATAGCAGGGAAACTATGCAAAATGGCAGGAAATATAAATCAGCTTGAGCATGTTAAAAAAAAATTGTTCACCTTCCGAGTTTCCTTTGGCGGAACTTATATTTGTTTCTTGTACATTTGAATTTTGAACTAAACAATTTTTGAATAAAAAAGGAACCTTATACATGTACTAAGTCTGCTTTTGAAGGCTTGTATTTTGATAAGACATGCATGTATTTTCAGCTCATATATGTGAAGAAGTTGAAGTAAATTATACAGTATGTAAAGGTCTGTAGGTGCACATGTCAAGTTACATTTACTATCTATCAAAGTTGAATTTCCCTTTAACAGTTCAATGATTCTCATTCAGGTATGAACAGAAGCTTATACCCATACTCTTATCATATATACATGTTGTAAAACTATTAGATACACTCTTCTTTGTCAGAGCTTAAAAATTAGCGTAACGGACATGACAGCCTGTGCGTAATGGACTTATGACCGTTTTTCGTAAACCTTTATAGCTTTGCTTCACCATATTAAGTGGGCTATGGAAAGGTCGTATCAGTAATCTATATTCCTTTCATCACAACTTACTACAGAAAAATCAAATCTGAAGCTCTTGTGGTATGAAATACTGAGACTCAAACAAAGGATGTTTTGACCAAATTTCCACCACATTTTGCCCCCAATGAGGTTTTTTTTTAATGACAAAAAAATCATGCTTTAAAGTTCTTCAATCATTGAGATACCACTCGAGTCAAAGTGCTTGTTAAGCTCTTTTGTTTGATACTAAATTTGTCATGGTAGCCCATATATTGCTGGAGTGCCTTTTTTTAATGATTTTTGTCAAGTGAACAGTTTCCATGGTATTGCCCATTTGTCAAATGAGGCAAAATATTAACATCCAGTAATACAAGAAAATTTAAAGTGTGGATAAAACCCCAACATTTCTAGATACTGCTTTATGCTTTATATGTTCTGCAAGTGTTAATGTTTATAAATATCTGTACAGAGAAGTTGTGTTGATTTTAATAACATAATTTCAGTTTGTGTGTTTTTATGAAAATATTACCAAAAATATCTACAAGATGTTTTGGAAAAAAGAATGAAATTTTGACTTATCAGCATGTAAAACCTGCTTATTGCAATTGTATTATTGTTGTACATGTATAGGTTTTATGCTGTGTTTACTGTTTCAGATATGTGGGCAACATTATCACAAGACTAAAGTATTTTATTACCACCTGCAAAGAGAATGAATTTCCAACGTATTACAGCTATTGCACAGCTCATTGATTTGAATTAAAAGATCAAAGTATTGAACATTGAAGTAATTCACATAATCTTGTCAATAAATTGGATGAAACACTTATAACAGATACATATTAAAAGTCAACTAGTTTGATTTTTTTGAAACTGCGAACCCTTGCATACCATGCATAATTGAGTAATAGAATATGAAAATCAATAGAATTAAATTCTTTACTAACTGTAACATCAAAGTAGTCCATCCTGATAATTATCTGGCATCAATAAAAACAGAAAAAGAGAGAAACAAATTAGGGAAATTTTGAGCAATATCCGACTAAATTAGGAAAGTTACACATTTTTGAAGATGTCATTAGTGAAACACAAATTGGCAACACTGTCACATATTTGGTAAGGGCCTCTCCAATTTGCTTTGTACAGAAAATTTCATAAACTTTCATTTTCTTAGTTGTTGATGACGGAATAGCTTTGTTTCAATTCATACAGGGGTTGTGTAAAAGATATATTTTCAATATTTATATTTTAGATGCATGTATGATTGAACTTTTTTTAAAGGAAAATAGAAATTTTGATTTTTTTTTTTTTTTTTTTTTTTAGTACAGAGCTAATGCCGGAGAGGGGAGCTCCCAAGATACGTCACAGAGTTGCCAAAAAATCACAACTTTAAAAATTCATAAGTTTCTCATATTTAATTGAATTTTACTCAAACTTTCACTGACCTGTTCCTGTCATTTTTGTATGTTTCTATTAAAACCAACCTAAATCAGGGTGGACTTCCCCTTTAATTTGTATCAATTCATGTTTATCAGTCAGGTCTACTTGAGTGTTTTTTTTTTAATTCTGTATTGGGATGAATTGAATACATTGAGCCTAAATCTCATTGGGAATAAGAAAATTACCTGGTCGTAAAGGAAACCTTGTCATAGCAGGGATAAAGGTCAAAAGAACACAGATAAATTAGATTTGTAAAATTCCTTGTTCAAACATTAATTGTTCTACATTTCATGTTATCATATTGTCATCTGTTTTGTTTCCATGACTAAATGCAAAAGTACATTGGAGATTGCCATCCAGTTCACAACCCATCTATCTTTGCTCTCAAGACTCTGGTTATTGCTTATTTGTTTGTTTGTAAGTGCATCCAAGGGATTTGATTGATTGATTGATTTTATTTGTCAAGTAGGTGTATATCTACAAGAGAGATGACATGTATACATTAACAGAATCACCCAAGAAACTGTTAGCTTACTTCTACTTTTAGGAATGGGGTTTCTTCTGTCATCAAATCTGCAATTCCACAGACCAATTCAAGAAATAAATGAAATCATATCTCTTTCCTAAATAGCTTAAACTCTTTTCATTGCTTTCAAACTGCCTGCATAACTTAATAGCTATATTGAATTTGTTTGTCAATGTTTAGTATGGAGAGCGTGATAAGTGCTAACAGCGATGCTATTGTGACAGATTTAAGTATTTCAAAAGGTTTACAGAAGTCCTATTGATGATGATGATGATAGTAATAATAATAATAATAATAATAATAACAATGATAATACTAATAATAATAATGTTTATGATAAAAATATGAATGATAATAACATTGTGCTCCATCACATTTAGTCACTGACGGGCCTATACTCTCCTGTTATGTCATTTAAACATCCTTAAATGCAGGGATGGAAACATTTTGGGATTTAAAAAAAAATCTAGTACGTATGCAATTATAAACTTGTTTGCATAGCCAGGCTGTAGCAGAGGTCATGAGGATGGCTTGCATTAACTATAAAGTAACCTATCATTGACAGGAAGAAGCCAGAAATTTTGGTATAAATAATTAATATGAGGATCAAAAATCTTTGAATTTCTAAGACCCCGTTCTCACTCACTTTGAAAGTGGTCTTAGATCGCTCCAGAGGAACGGGTCTTGAGGAACGGTTTGCGAGCGTTCACACTCCGAGCAGTTTTTTATGGCTCAAACCGCTCCACGAGTCAAAGTGGTCTTGTTGCTATGGCAGCTCAGGTCAGCGGGTAAATTTTTTCGCGCGCGGAATACTAAGCGTATGTACCGTACTACATGTTTCGCGCGGAACGTCACTAGCTCACTTTCGTTCAAAGTACGCTTCCGTTCACACTCGCACGTTAGAGCGCTCCAAACCGCTCCTCAAGACCACCTCCCGAGGTGGTCTTCTGGAGCGGTCCAGAAGTCCACTTCCTGGACCACTTTGACCGTTCTCACTCACCTAAGAACCGCTCCTGAGGAACGGGTCTTAGACCGCTCCAACGAAGTGAATGAGAACGGGGTCTTATTCATGTGGTTGAATCGGGTTAACTTGTAAAAGATCATGATGTATTCTTGTATACTAAATTGGCTGATTTGTTTAATGATTGATATTAGGATTCAATGATTTAGTTTGGAAAATGTTCCCCAGACATTGAAAGAATAGAAAAAAGAAGGATAAAAACAAAGAAGATAATAGAAAATGAGAAAGAAATATGTGTGTATGAATTTTAAAAATATGTAAGATTTTTTACATTTATATAAAGAGCATCATATGGAAAGGTAGAAAGACAATAAACAAATGTTAACATATGGAACAATAGAAAGAGGAGCTGAAAGAAGGATAAAAAAGAAAGAATGACAAAAAACAAAACAAAGAAGAACGAAGAAAGATGGAAGGATAAAAACCAAAGTTAACATATGGAAAACAGAAAGAAAATATGACAGAAGGATAAAAACAAAGAAACAAATAGAGAAAAAGCGAGAAGATAATGGCAAAAAACAAAATAATGTACATATTAAATGAGAAGAAAATATGAAAGAAGGATAAGAACAAAACTGTCATATCGAAAGATGAAAAAAGAATGATGAAATACAAAGGGAATTATAGTAGGATAGATTAGGCTTAAAGTAGAAAAAAATACTGAAAATAATCAATAAAAAGAATGACAGAAGAAAAGATTTAAGGAGGGGCAAATGTACCGAAATGTTTTTAATTTACAAAATAAATGATTTTTTTTTGCGTATGCGCAAAAGTAGGAGTTACTCTGGGCTATTTAAATCGCGATATAAATCAAGCTGATTTAAATCGCGCCAACCCTGCCCCAGTGCCTCTGGTATGAACATGTACTATGTATCTACATGTAACTTCCTGTATGACCTGGGTAATAATAACTTACCACACTATATGGTAGATTATACTTTGATGCAATACAGCACAAATATTCAACAAGGCAAACAGAAGGTCGACATGTACATTTACCAAGGTGTAGGATTGCCAGGTGGCATTTTTATCTTTCTTTTTATTTAAGAACAGAAGTATTTTCTGGAATATAATACCAATTCATATCAAATTAAAAACATCCAGAAGCAGTTTCAAGAGCACTTAAAGCCCCTCTGCACTAGTTTGGCATGGAGGGATTAGACCTCCCTGCAAGGTCACTCACTGACAGGTGGTTATCTCATCAACTCAGCTCTCAATTAACATAAGAAAAAGAGGATCATGGTGGACCAACGGGTACCGCTTAGGCATTGTTTTCTATGTAGAGGGAGCAAGTATAGCTACAAGTAGTGCAGTGGTGCTTTCAAATTCCTTTGTAAAGTCGATAACTACAAATATATTGTTGTCTCTATATAATCTAGTTGTAACTGTTTGATTTTGTATCGCAGATTTAAATTGAACAAGTTTTGGAGAAGGTCGAGGCTCGACTAGCATAATGTGCTATTTTCAGCTTTTATCATCTTTCGATTCTGTATAAACAATTCAATATATTGTATGTAAATATAGGTTTTGTACATATTAAGATGTTATTTTGTTGTTTCTAAATAAATTCAGTCAATAAAGTAATCACGCATGTTGATGATGGTGATGATGATGATGATGATGATGATGATATATATTATTAACATGTGTGTGTGAATTCATTGTAATTGTATATCATAACTCTTATATTCTCTATCTGTTAAGCTATCACGATTAAGCCATCCTGCTGCGAAGATATATTTAAATAAGTCTTGAATCTTATTTAATTCGACGTTTTGTAATTCTGACAATCAACCTACAACATATGCCTTTTATGGAATAATTGCCCTTTAATATTAAACGGTTTTATCGTCCTCATACGGATTCATTTATTAACTAATTGCAAACCGTCCGAGCGTACGGAACTAATCATCGGGAGATAATCAATTTTATTACTATCCTTTCATCGGTCTGACAGTATTTAATTCATCTCATCACGCGTAAATTGATTGATGAAGAGGGGTGGTCGGGTGGATTGGGTTTGGCATCCGAGTCCTTCACCTCTTTATACTGCAGTCTACGGATAATTTTATTTTTGTGTATGGCTTGAAGAATAATTAGGCACACGTCCCTTAATGCTTATTAAACGTTGTAGAGCCAAACATCGACTCGTGGCACAACAGGTTATTGGCCGGGGGAGGCAGTTAAATGCTTTTAAAGGTAAAGGCCAGTTTTGGAAACGCCCCTCTCTCAAAAAAATGAAAAGGAAGCTCTCATTACCAATCATGTGAAAGAATATGTTTTGACTAATACGTGATGATACAAATTTTGTCGGGAAAGTCGGGAAACCGCCTACTAATTGATATATTTGGTAAATTATTATATCTATTGGGACCAAATAGATATCGTGCACGTGGTTGCGTAGTCCCATATACATCTTTCTGTGTACAGTGCTTGTAACTTTACCAAGACTGGGCCAAATTTCTTATCATTTTGATGATTCCAGAACCTTGCAGTACACACCAATACTTATATGCTAGATGATCAACCTTTTCTGATCGATTCCACAACGTTTCTTTCACAATGCAATCGCATGACCAGAACTGGTCTTTATCTTTAAGAACTAAACAAAAAAATGAAGTGTCACATAACCAACTCGATAATAAATTTAATTTTGTTTTGAACTGAAATCAACAAACAAAAAACAAAAACAAAACAAATTTATCTTGCATATATAAAATACACACAAATATATAACTAATAACAGTAATCATATTACAGGTTTATATAAAGCTCGGTGTAAGGCCTATCTCTAGGGGTTTACATTTATTTTGTTTACTGAGATTATCGGATTTAGGCTTGCCCGCACACAATGAATGCACATTCTCCCCTCCCTGGGGAGCATTCCTGCCAGGCGCCATTTCACAAACGCTCACAATGCTGAGCAAACTACGATGATGCTGCTTAATTGTAAGTATCGGCTTGCATGGTGATGTAGATATACAGTAGGCTTGCGGGTGCACCATGAGAGAGAGAGGGAGGATCGAGGAGTTCTGAAAAGAACTGTCGGTATTCTTTCTTGAGGGTGTGTAGTCCTGAAAAGGACTGTTGGTGTAGTCTTGAAAAAGACTGTTGGTTATCTTTCTTTCTTAGCTTATAGTTCTAAGGAGAACTATAGCGCTTAGAGAGGATGAGTGGCGGGAGTGGGTCGATGTTTCGAATAGGTTGACTATCCGTCGTCATGCAGGTCCATCCGTCGTCACTCCTGACGGCGGATAGTCAACCTATTCGAAACGTTGAGCCACTCCCGCCACTCATCCTCTCTAAGTGCTATAGTTCTCAGCTCCAGCCGTCGTCAGGTATCCGTCGTCCGATCCATCCGTCGTCACTCCTGACGACGGATAGTCAACCTATTCGAAACGTCGAGCCACTCCCGCCACTCATCCTCTCTAAGCGCTATAGTTCTCCTTAGAACTATAAGCTAAGAAAGAAAGATAACCAATAGTCTTTTTCAAGACTACACCAACAGTCCTTTTCAGGACTACACACCCTCAAGAAAGAATACCAAGAGTTCTTTTCAGAACTCCTCAATCCTCCTCTCTCTCTCATAGTGCACCCGCAAGCCTACTGTAAAACTATGATGACTTTCGCATCCTCCCGGATACCCATTTCACACCTTGGTGGAGAGTGGTAAATCTGGATTACATTCATGATGACATCACGGTTGGATATTAAAAACCTTACATTCCAATGTTCCCATTATGATTCTTTTCAAACGGATCATTAAGCAGTGTTCTACTTTCTAACGCAAACCAAGCTTTTAAGAAATTAAGTTGAATTTTCTAAGGTCATCTGTTTAATATTCAATGTCATCTTCTTGTGGCCTCTATGAAGTAAAACGCGACCGGGGAAATTCTGATGTATACATATCTAAGGTAAACTGCGTAACAATCAGTATCTATATTTCAGTTTTAAGATACCCATATATTGCTTTAGGCTTGTTTTCTAATGAACCTTCAAGGTCATGATCTAGGATATCCCAATTGAAAAATAATTTACTGCCTTGAAATTTTTATTGTGAGGTCACACTGTTCAAATTGGCTTTTAGCAATCCATCTTTGGGCGGGATAAATGAAAGCAAATTGAGTACAGGTAATATTTTCTATCCCAGGATGAACCCAAAATTAATCAGGTCTGTTATGCACGTGATAATTGTATTCTGAATTTGAATGGATCACTGAATTTAATTTAACGGTCGAGTTATTTCATAAGCTAGACTGTTTGGACTGATCGTACAAAATAGTCTTGCACCCCAACTTAAAACATTTACAATCCCTGTGTGATATACTGAACATTTCCTGTTTCCCATATAATATTTTGCTGATTGCAAGCATTTACACACTGAGTCTAGGGTCTTTGCCAAATGAGGATGATGATGATATTAATGCTACTACTACTACTACTACTACTACTACTACTACTACTACCTCTACTACTCTTACTGCTATTACTACTCTTTCATTCCATTATTTTTTTAAAGAATAAAAGACTGAAGACTGATTACAGAGAGTAGACGTCATGGTTGCATATTCATTTTGATTGATTGATTGAGTTATCTACCAACAGCAAATAAGTACAATACAATTCATACAATGATATTTACATGTACAAGAAAGGAAATATTGGTTAGTAAAATGAGGCTTGAAAATAGCACATTTGTTGGTCGACCCTGCCCTCTTACAGCTGAACAAAGTATTTTGGTACAATTGAGTTAAGTCAGAAAACAAGACAATTAAAAAAAATAACCATTATAATCGATACTTCATAAATATTTTAAAAAACCTAACAATATACAACTGATAATATGAAATATATTTTGTGTACACATACAGAATATTTAGATGGATTTTTTATTCATGATTTGTTCAACAAATGTGTTGTAACATAATTCCGAGACCTATTTCTAGACCTAGTTAATCTGACATTAATGACTAATCTATTCCAAAATTCACTGCCCACAAAAGACAATAAAATTGACCCTTTGTCGTTCTAAAGTTTGGAAGACGTTATTGGTCAACTTCTGTTTATATTGTGGCGAAGCTATGCTCTATAATGTTACAGTACTTTTAGACTGTTGAAATACAAGGGAAATCGTTATCAAACATGAAAGAGAAGTGGATAAATCATGCAAATTATAGACATTTAGGATTCGCAATCTTTTAAATAGTGAAGTTGTACGACTTCTCCACTCAATAAATGTTATAGCACGAACTGCCATTTTCTGTGAATACAATATACTTCTTAAAGTATTCTAGTGCTCATAGGCGCCGGAAGTGGGGGGCAGGGGCAGTCGCCGCCCCCAAAAAAAAAATAATAATAATAATAAATAAAAAAAATAAACCAGCACTAAAGGAGTAAAAATTGATTTTTTTTTTTTTTTTTTTTTAATTTATTTTTTTAGCCAAAGAGAAAATAAATAGTAATATAACCTGAAATAAATAACATAAAAATTATATTACATTCAAAGAAAAGGAGAGTAAACAGGAATTAAATAATTTCCTAAACATTCTGCATGCCCCTATATTTATCAATGGAGGATTTTATAATCGCGATACGCGAATATGGTGGAAATATTGTGAGAGGATGGGAAAGCGTGTGTTTTTATTATAGGGGTGAGAAGACATGAGCCCCTGAACACTGGCGTACTGATGGGGGGGGGGCTTTTTGGATGTTAGTTGCTCCCCAAATAAAATTCAAACGTGGTTTATTTCTAATTCGATACCAGTGATTTAGAAATGTTGCTGAAATGACATGATTTTCCGGATTTTTCTCAATTTTTTGGTAAATTATACTTTTGTATGCGTTAGTTGGAAAATTACAAATTCCCAAATATACAGTCAGGCTAAAAATATGGTTATTTAGAAGCCTTCATGTCAGGGCCTGCAGAACGGCGGGGATCGGGGGATCGAGCCCCCCTCACTTTTTGAAAAAGTATGTCAAAGAGAAAAAGAAAGAAAGAGAGAAAGAAAGAATGAGTAACCTGCCAGTGTCACAAATGAGGTATCAAAATATGCTAATCTGACCGTAATTAAATGCCTGAAACCCCTGAGCTTACGAGGGCTGCGCCCCATGGACCCCACCGTGGGCCATAAGGCGGGCCCCTGGATGAACATCTGACCGTAATTAGATACCTAAACCCCTGAGCTTCTGGGGGCGGTACCCCCTGGTCCCTGGACCCCACCAAGGGCCCTTAGGCGGACCCCTGGATACTCATCTGACCGTAATTAAATACCTAAACCCCTGAGCTTCCGGGGCTGTGCCCCCTGGACCCCACCAAGGGCCCTCAGACGGGCCCCTGAATGCTCATCTGAACATAATTAAATGCCTAAAACCCCTGCCATTGTCACAAATAAGGTATCTTAATATGCTTACCTGACCGTAATTTAATGCCTAAAACCCCTGAGCTTCCGGGGGCTCGGCCCCTTGACCCCCGCTGGGGCAAAGCCCCTGGACTCCACGCTAATTTACGCTCCACTCGCTACGCTCTACCTGATCATTAATATAGGTTTTTGCGGCTAATTTCGCAATTTTTTCATTTAAATTCATGAACGTGCATTCAAATTCACATAGAGGTCGCTCGCAGGTGAATTCGGGCATACAAATTCAAACTCCGAGCGATCAATTTCATTTATCGGCACTCTTTTTCATGTTCGGTGAAATCAAATTCACGAATGTGCGTACAATTTCCTACTTCGTGCATTCAAATTAACGCGGCGCTTACGATGAGCCTGTTTGGGGCATTCAATTTCATTTTTTGGTGATCAATTTCCTACTACGTGCATTCAATTTAGAATAATATTGAGAGGGATTCCAGATTAGAGGGAAACTTCGATTTCTTTAAATTGATTACTTGGAATTATTGTTAATCACTGTTAAACAATGAAACCTCAACAGTTTAGTTAATGTTCTTTGTTTATTTGACAATAGTTGTTGCCTTTTGATCATGTATTTGATTATGGCTAATGTCGCTAATCATATACATATACATGAATATCCCGTACTACACCTTTCTTTCAATATATATGTAAACATATTCTAAATAATTGAAACATTGATAGGGTTTTAGAACATCGCAACTAGTGATTTGGAGGTGATGTACTGCGGAAATGCATTTCCCCTCAATTTAAAAAAAAAATTAAATTACTTGAAAATGCATTTCCACAAACTTGGATGAAAAGGCTTTTTCAATTAAATTGTTCTTTTGTATGATGTATAACAGTATGTGTTTGTGTTCCCCCTCTCTCTCTCTCTCCCTATCCCGCCCTTCTCTCTCATTCTCTCTCCCTCTCTCTCTGTCTCTCTCCCCCATGTCACCCTCTCCCCATCCTCTCTCTCTCTCTCGCGCGCGCTCTCTCTCTCCTCTGTTTCTCCCTCTCCCACCCCTTTTCTCTCCCCTTCTCTCTCTCTCTCTCTCTCCCATGTTGCCCTCTCCCCATTCTCTCTCTCTGTCGCTCTTTGTCTCTCTCCAATCTCTCTCCCTAAACTTTTCCCCTTTTCTTTTTACCAGCCCCCCATTTTTCTTTGTATATTTGTTTACCTCTGTTTTTTGTAGGCCTAATCAGATATGATAAGCTGAATACCAATCACCTATACATGGATCCAAAGACACTTCTTATAAAGATACACTTTGCTGATGATATCACACGAATAACACCCCCTACAAGAACAAGTATACTTCACCCATCCTAAGATCAGCATACACTATTTCACAATACTCAGACATAACACCGAGTCCATCACAAAATAAACAAAACTTTTGAAATGTTCTCATCTTAGGCATATCTTGGTACGTGCATTTATATATATTTTTTGAACATGCCACGAAAAGTGTGATATTTGTACAATATTTGATGAGTTGAAAGGGAAAAAGTAACCGAGTGTCATTTTGGATCCAGTGACATGACACTTCACAAACAACTCGACCACAGTTCTTAGGCAGTTTCTGCAGTTTTCATATACACTATATACAGCTTTATGTTATGTGTGTGTGCCATGAGTAATATGGCAAGTTACATATTCATGTGTTTAACTTTTTGTTAGCCGAGAGAGTTTACAAATGGGAATGAACTAAGATAACGCAAATGTCATGAAGCCTACATTGTTCACAAACTGAGCAAAACAAATTTCTCGAAGACCCCAAAGAAACTAAACGCAATATATTTTTTGAAATTGAATGCACTTATTTCAAACATGCTTGCTCATTCACGAATTTGATTGACCACCGAGGCACCGTAGCTAGCATTGGATGAATTTGAATGCTCTTTGCACGAAATGTACGCTCTTAGTTAAGATTTGAATGACTCGATTTAACAATTGATTGCACGGATAGTGAATTTAAATGACGGATTTTGAATTTGAAAGCTGATTCAACACTGCGAGTGCGATTTGCGCGAATTCAAATGCTCGGAATATGAACTTGAATGAAAAAAGTGTGAAATTGGCTGCAAAAACCTATACTTTGATAAACTTTGAAAAACGTTCCGCGGGGCCTGCATGTGACATGTAAGAGTGGTGGTAATGCAGATTTTCTTCTGCCCCCCCCCCAAACGTTTTTGCTCATTACGTTACTGCCCCTGAAAGGTGAGCCCCCTGGAATGTTTCCCCCATCCCAAACTGATTCCGGCGCGCCTGCTATAGTGCTTCCCCAAACCTCTATTCCGTAAGAAATGTGTGGTTGTATTAACCTTTCTGAAATAATATCAAATACGCCTAGGAACAAAATATCACAATCTAAATAAAACTGCAACCTTCTTTCTTATACACTGATTTACAAATCGGATACGATTATTCCAAATTAACCCCAACAAAAGTGGCAACATCAACCTCTTTGATTTCTCTCCAGCGATTTTTCAGTTTACCATTCAATTATACCTATTTCTTTTCCTCGTACTAAACATGAGATTAGTTTTCATTGAATTAATTGTAAGTTTGTTAGCAATGCACCAATTTTGTATTTCCTGCATGTTGTTATTTACTTCATTCACATCAATTTCGCTCTGGTAAGCTAGAAAAGCATGAAATAGGTTGGAATCATCGGGTAACAGCGGAAAGTTGAAATAAATAATCACTAACTCGGGGCAGATCATTCATATAGATAAAAACACATAGTTGGCCCTAATACTGATCCTTGTGGAGCACCACATCGTATTTTCTTCCTTTCAAACAATGTTTGACTACATTTGAAAAACTGAAATCGGTAACTAAGTAGGTCCTTCAGCCTTTAAAAAGGTAACAGTTGAATGCCATAATTAGATAGTTTACTTAGTAATGTATGATTAATGATGTCAAAGGCTTTCTCAAAATCGATGAAGAGGTGTTACTCTCCACTGAACTATAGATTTCAAAGTTGAATTTGTCAAGTTGATCAATGAAAATTTAGTACCATTTTCCTTTCGGAATCGATATTGGTCTAATAGAATGCTTCATGTGTTTTGAAAAATCCGATCAATCTGATAGTTATCAATTTTTCAAATACTCTACCTATGACAGGTAGAACCGATATTTTTCTATAGTTACCTAGATCTTTTCTCAGCCCTCATTTGTGTAGGGAGTATCCTTTGCATTTTTAGTTTTAACCTTGCCAGTTTCTTATGACAAGTTAAATATACATGCCAGTGAATGTGAAACATAAGGAGCACGTTCTCTTATTAATTGCACCTGAATGTTATCATTCGGCAATTTATTTGCTTAATTCAGTCCAGTATTTACCAAAAAAAGTCATTAAATTAATTAACAATGTCAGATGCAGATGTAAGTTGCACAAAATAAATGACAAATAAATCTATTCATGCACCTCAACACTTCTCGGTGATCTGTTTTTCCAGCTTATAATTCATCGATAATGGCCCATTCTCATACCCTATGTAAATTGAACATCCTAAGGTGAGTGATATAAAAACAAATATACACTATCTCTATTCGATACACCACTTAAATAACCGGGTTTTTCCTTTTGGAAGTTTCGAGTGTCTATGACCCGGTTATTTTCATTATGTCAAAGAGGTCAAGTTGAAAATTTCGGTGACAAAGCTTCTTGAATTGAGATCAAAAGTTTGATTTCTCAAACAATGAGAGTGGACTTAACTTTTACGACTGACAGGTGTTGCGTAATCCTCCAGCGAACTTACTTCGAGATAGGTTTCCGGAGGACCATCGAATTTTTCTGGATGCAATATTTAGATTTGTACTCATACAAGTCATATTGGAAATTTCATAAAGTCCGGTTTAAGCGAATTATGACGCAATGCAAAGGGAGACGACCAACAGTTTGTCTATGATTTCCCCAAAAGTATATCAATGAGGGTCATTAATAACCAATGTATTTTCTTGAATTGTACTTGATAAAAGGGTCGATTAGAATGTAGTAAATAAATGCAGTGCGGCCGTTATTGTTCTATGCACATGAAAACCACATAATTATTTGTGACAATTTAATTGCGATAATAATTAATCAGGTAAATGTTGACTTTAGTTCGGTAGAATTATGCGTGGATAATATGTTTTGATATGAAAAATAACTATTGAACGAGCTGTCATTTTCAAATAGCAATTTTATTTTTTGGTGCTTTGAAGTCATGCATTTGATATTCAAAATATTTAATAATCTGGCTTTTCATTTTGAATTCATAGAATGTGAAAGCGAATGATATTCTTTTTACATGACATAGTTAGAAATCATTCTAGAGAAGTTTATAATATCATTGACATCGAAGAAACGACTGTTTATTAGATTTTTAGGGCTCTTTTTTTCCTTAAGAGGAAAAGATGTCTAAATGTATGGGGTAGAATAGACAAGTGTCAATGAAACTGCGGATTTTATCATATACATGTTCATGTATAACTAAAAAGTAGAAATTTGAAAGTGAATTTATTGATTTTTATTAAAACTTGTCAACTGTCGTGAGTTTGCGGAATTTAGATGAAGTGAATGCTTCAACAATGACAATATTAGCCATCTAAATACATTTTTAGATACAATTGCTAATTCTTCTCGAGGTTTGGTCGAGATACTGTTGTTGCTGCACTATTTTTAATCAATTAGCAGTAATAATTCACGGTTACCCGATCAATTATGTAATTTTAATTTGCATATTACAGGCAATGCATCCCTTCACTGCACTGTGGCTTGAATAAAGACCCTAGGGAATTATTGTTCAAGTTGCTGTTTAACCTTTGTTAGGATTGACAACACATCGCCGGGATATAATGCATCATCCCACCTTACGCTTAAATTATTTTTTAGTCATTTGGTGATTGGTAGCAGTACTAAAATTGGCCGATTGCCAGACTCCCATTTTCCTCACTGCTATAGACGTGTCTCGAGCAGGGGTTCACATAAAATATGTTAGCCTTCAATTCTCTGTATTTTAATGGTTGTGATATGATCAAAAGTCTTTCGTGAGTCGTGACTATTCATTTAGTTATTAAACTTTATCAATATTTCATATTTTCATATACAACCATACTCATGAATACTTACAGGGGCGGATCCAGCCGGCGGCAAGGGAGGGGCCTAAAGGGGCCCACTTCGTGCGAAAATTTGAAAATCGTGCCTGTCGATTTTTCGCTCAGTGGGGGTAGTGAGCACAAAAAAAAAAATTGGCACCCGAAAAAAATTCCCTACGGGAAGGGTAATTTTTTCCACCGCCACCCCTTGGGCGCCAGGAGGGGTCAAACTTCTTTTTTCAAAAAGGGTGTTTTTACCTGTTTTTTTCTAGGGAGGGGCCCGGGCCCCCTGATCCGCCACTGAATACTTATGTTGGAGTAAATACCAATTTCTTTCTCATTTAGCCTTTTTCTTATCTTGAGAATACAAGGGCGTATATTTGGGTACAATATTTTTCCCTTTGTATCTTTGGTTTAGTCTACTCTTGTGTATTTTCTAAATAATTGTAGTTTTACTTCAATTAAGTTGCATCTTGTCTGTAAACGTTTGAAACTGAACAATTTGATAATTAAGATAAAACACTAAAAACAGCATTAAAGCCTCATGGCAGCACTGAGTGTGAATTGATTTAAAACAAAGAAAGAAAAAACTTATAGTGTTAGTTATGGGGTCTACAAAAAGATAAAAAACCTGTTGATCTTATCTGACATTTTAAATATTTCAATTTTGTTTTGTTTCATAAATAATTATGGTAAAAATTGTCTTCTCATGAATCTGCATTCAAAAGTTGACAATCAGCAAAAGTAATAAGCGCATGGCTGTAGAGAATGATACTGGTACACCCAAACGATGTGTGTCCGGACAGATGGTGTATCCGGACAGTTGATTTAAAACAGTAATTTGAAGAAGTTTACATACAACATTTCATTAATCTTTTACAACTTGTGTTTGATAAAATTATACAGGACAAATATTTAAGATTGTTCTATTTGATGCATACATTTTGTTAAATCCAAAGGCAAAAGTGGTGATTTTACTTTTGTTAAGCGTCCGGACACCCCCAATCGTACCATTTCTCTTTCTAAATGGCAAAGACAAAGTGAGATTTGAATATGCCCAATGGATTTTTACAAGTTTTCTGTACAAATTGGGGAATTTGATTGAAGTTAGACTAGACTCTATTCACTTTTGATACAATGTGTATCACAATCAGGATTATTCTTTAAGACATAACAAAAATGTTGGAAAATATCAATCTGTGGTTAACTGGTTATTAGATACTAGTGTGCTAGCAATCTGACAATTTTATTTTTTTCAAGCTTCCTATAAATTACAAGCCGATAATACTGGGAGTAGGATTACATGTTACTAAAGTATTTCTAGTTGTAGAGATTTCAAAGTAAATATGTAGGATTGGACAATTATTAATGTTGCGATAGCATATCGCAAAATTGACATAGATTTGTCATTGTCATTGCATTGTGAGGGATGATTTCAATATTTGTTTCTCTCTTTGCATGGTCCAAGATACTACTGAAGCGTCATACTTTGCAGTTGGGTGTGATGGGCTGAATATTTATTTGCATGCGAGCGAAGCGAGCGAGCAAAATCTTTAAGATTTGTGAAGGGGTAGTGCGAAAAATTACGTCTTAAAAAGAGGGGGGAGGTTGCTCTTGGTCGCTTTAAATTAAGGGCAGATGTTATGGTAAAAGTAAAAGGGCACTTATGAGAAGGGAAACGGACACTTATAAGAAAAGAAAATGAGCATGTGTCAAAGTGAAAAGCGCTGGTATCTAGGGTGAAAATTGGACACTTCTCGCACCTGAACGGGGACACTCACCAGAGATGAAAAAGGCCTTTATGAGAATGGAGAAGGGCCATTTGTCGAAGGAAAAGGGGTACCTATCAGATTACTATCATATAGGGGCGTTTATCAGAGGTGAAAGGGGCGATTTTCGAAAGGGGAGTGGGCTCTTATTAAAAAGGAATAGGGGCACTTATCAGTAGGAAAACAGATAATTATTAGACAGGAAAAGGGGCACGTGTCAAAATAAAAGGGGCACTTATCAGAAGTGAAAAGGGCCATTTATGAGAATGGTAAAAGGACACCTATCAAAATTTAATTGCCGGGCATTTACCAGGGGTGAAAAGGAGAATTTATGAGAAGGGGAAGGGGCTCTCGTCAAAGTAAAACTGGCACCTCTCAGATTTGAATAGGGGAAAATATCAGTAGTGAAGGGCACCCTTATCAGAAGTGAAAATGGGCACTTCTTGTACCTGAAAAGGGGCACTTATGAGAATGGAAAAGGGACACTTTATTGCAAAGGAAAAGGGGCAATTGTCGAAGGAAAATGGGCACCACTCAGATTTGTTTGAATTGGGGCAGTTATGAGAGGTAAAGGGGGCACTTATCAGAGGTGGTAAGAGGCAATTATAAGAATGTGGAACGGGCACCTTTTGGAAAGAAAAAGAGGCATTTTCCTGAAGTAAAAAGGGGCACTTTTGGGGTTCTTGAAAAAAATGGGGCACTGTGCCCCCATGGAGTGCCGCCTCTGTGAATTTCCCTTTCAGGTAAGTAATTCATCTGCGCGTGCACATATTATTGTCACATCACGCTAATCGGTGTCTACGTGCGTGCGTGCGGGTTGTCTGGCGCCTTATAGGGAGCTTGTTATTCTGTCATGAGTTCGTATGACTGACCGATATTGGCTATATTCTCTGCACATACCCCAGTTCGTCATGATGTTGGTGAGTAAAATTGTTTTGTAAGAATGATAATTATGATAATGATACTGACCAAATAGACGATATGTGAATGGCTATTTTCTTTGCATATTATTTACATGACTTGTATTAAGTGAATGCTTTCTTCTTTGTTTATTATGCTTTATTTTACTGTTTATTTGTTTCTAAGGGAATTACACCATGCAAATAAAACGTTCTTTTGCATAGGCAATAAACATGAACCTCATTATGTCATCACTAACCTTTTTTGAACCATCCTTTTTAATATCAATCAGCAGTGCTCAATTAATATTTTTTATTATTCTAAATTATTTAAAAACTATTTTATGTTAAACCCACCCGAAGATCTAATTACCTTGATGTTTGTTCCCAATTTTGATTGATGTATTAGTCCTGAAAAACTCTGACGATTTGATTATTTTTAAACATCTATTTTCGTTGGACGTATAGTTCGCATATATGATCAATTATTGATTGTATCTTATCTTAATATTAACACATAACTAATTTAGGGATAGAACATCAATCTATATTAATATCTTGAACTCTTGATACAAATTTACAAAATGCAAATAAAAGGAGACATCGAATATTTTTGGGGGCGGATAACCTAATTGTGTCAGCATTGAATGCGGTGTGCCTCAAAGGTTGGTTGCCGGGCCACTAATTTATGTGCTGTACAGCGCTCCGGACATCGTTGCTTCCCATGGACTGATCGATGTTATGCTTACAATACGAAAATCCATGTCATGTATTTTCGATGTGATCAGCATGCAGCCATTCTAAATGTTAATAACTGTCTGAGGGACAGTCACGGGGGGCTCGTAGTAACAAATTCAAGATCAATGCAAAAAAAAAAAAAAAAAAAAAAATCGTCCACGTTTCAGTCGTCTTCGTTGCTTAAAATATTCCAGATACAACAACGGCGAGGATGCGGGTGTGTACATGATATAATTATGGATCAACATTATACATCATTTCAAAATTATATGTCGTTCTGCAATGTCTACAATCAAAGCATATATCGGACAAATAAGGAATTTTCTCGGATAAGGACACTACTTGAGAGATTTTATTAATGTTCTCCGTTTCGGCTTACCCGAGAAAGTCAACCTTATTTATCACTCTTAACCAATATTCTTCAGATTTAAAACTCTAAATATCTTTGATATTCATACTTACCAAATTGCTATTTTAATGTTCAAACATAAAAAGTGCGATATTACCGAAAAATATTTCTTCATTCTTTCAATTAAATAATTACATATACACTCTTACAATACTCGGCAAAGCTCCAAATGGCACTACTCAAAAGTAGAAAATAATCGCACGTTGAAATTGATTCGTCATCGGGTCCTCGCATATGGAATTCTTCTAATATGAATGTTGCATCATGCAGTTATTTAAGTTCATTCAAAAATAAATGTAAGTCAAGCTTTTTATCCATTTATAATCATTAAGTTACTACATTGTATATTATTTAGACTAGATTCGTTCCAAGGGCCCGTCACTCTTTGTTGTTTTGTGTGTTTGTGTATGTGTGTTGTGTGTGTGTGGCTGGTATAGGTCAGTCTTTGTCACTTCACCTGCTCACATGTATATATATGAGTAGGGGACTGACTTGCACCAGTCACAACTGACTGGCCCCCGAATCCTGACCCCGCCCCCCCCCTCCTGTGTGTGATTGATTGTATGTGTGGATGTGTGTGTGGTGATTTATCATTGGTGATTTGTCAGTTTTTAATATTTTTCTTACTTTTTATTTATGTACACAGTTTGATTATATTTTATGATAATGTACTGAGGGAACTTTTCAACCCACAAGCTTCTGCTTTTTTTTTTTTGGTTCCCCCCTTTTTTATTTTACTTATCTATTATGTTACTGTACATGAATTGTATTTGTAATTGTATTTGATGTAAATGTTTTTAATGATTTGGAAAAATAAAACAATTGAATTGTTATTCCTTCATAATATAATGTATCTGATGGAAATATCCAGTGAACATCTACTTAATGTTATTATCTCACTATTCCGTTTCGCCTTCTACTGAATATTAATCAGACTTCATATATATACTTCTCTTTATATCTTTGCTTTTTATTTTAGGATCCTCACATTTCATATTGTTTTATATGGCCTGTGGTATACCCACTACCCTTGAAATATTTTGCTTATTTCTCATAGGCCTACAATGAACTCATTTTCTACCTCATTGTTTTGTTACTCTTCAGTTTGTATGAATAATAATAATGATAATGATCATTGATAATAATAAAGAATGAGATGTGTAAGGCACCGAATCCACTTGTAAGCAAATGCTCAAAGCGCACTTGTGAAACAAAAAAGAAAGAAAGAAGCAGAGATCTCATAAAAGCAACTGCATTATAAACAAAGGAACAGGAGAAAGACATAACACACCAAAATGAAAGAACAATTAATTATATGCCGAATTATTACAGAATACGTTTTAAGATTAATTTGAGACACTTCAATAGATTTAGTGTTACGAATCTCTCGAAGGGCCCTGCATGAGCAAAGGTTCTCCCACCCCCACTTAGTATTGAGCTTAAAGAGAACAAGTAATCGGGAATTCGAGAGCGCAAAAATCTGGAAGGAACGTAGTGATTTATCAAAATAATATTGTACTGTGGAGCAGAGTCATGGACACAATAAAATAAAAGCAAAAATATTCCGTTCCGGTGTGATGTGACTGTGTTTGTTGGAGAGGGACACTATTTGAGCAGCAGCATTCTGTAATTTTTGTAATACTACAAACTGATTTTGTTGTAAGTTGAACAAAAGAGCATTTTAAAAATCAAAACGGGATGAAATTAAACATGAGTAATCTTCTTTGTGGCACTACGAGTAAAATATTTCAGTAAGGATCCTAAATTACGCAACATGATCCTGGACTGATTTAGAGACGTACTGGATTTGTGGAGACTTGTTATGTTTGAGTTTTAAAAAACACCAATATTATGACATACATGAGATACAGCAATATTATGTCCAGCAAGGGTAATGGAATTGGAAGTAATAGATACATGTACCTTATTTAATCGAATCTTGGAACCAAACAATATAAATTCACATTTTGTAAGATTTACTGTCAGTAAATGTGAGTTTAACCAATTATGAAGAACCCGTACACAAGCCTCAAGATTATGGATAGCGCTGGCTGCATTGGTTTGATTGGGTTCGAATGGAGTGAGTTTATGAATATCTTCTGCATAAACATGATATCGAAAAGTTAGAGCGGTGTAGAAGAATTATAAATTGTATTTAATGTAAATGTAGAACAAACAATTAAACTTCAAACTTCAAACTTCACACTATCACACCTACTGAAACATAATTATGGCGATTTTGTGGAATGGGCTTCCTGAACGGCTTCGGGAGGTCGTGAGCACTATCAGTTTTGGGAGAGCCTTTAAAAAAATAGTTGTTTTCAAGGCTGCCTTGCCTCCCTCGAGCTTCTTGGGGGCGAGTCCCACAGGGTTGGTGGATTTTCACAATATAGGCTAATTTCATTGTTTTATTACTTCTGATTAAATTGCTTTTATTATTATTCTTACGTGCGAACTATATCGAACAAGATAGACTTACGATTGAGGGTAATGTGTGTATAAACTTATTATTTGATTGATTTATTGACGAGATTGATGGTCTTTATGATAATTTAATTATGGCACCGATGAAAATGAATTCTTATCAAGGTATCCCTGGCGGAGCAAACTTCAGATATAAACTTCCCAAATACCTTACAAAGACAAGCCTCACTGTAACTTTGCATCATCTTAACAACTCTTACGATCATGAAAGCAATAAAGATGACAGGCAGAATTTCATCTCTAGAGAGCTTTCTAAAATGCTCCCTGATCTACAAGAAAACATATGCAATCACTTTGCTATAACATGTGACCCTGCTTTCGAAAAGGAGGAAGTAAATGGGCGCCATATTGACATAGTAGGTGACATCAGTGAGCATTCTACTGATCCCATTTCAAATGAAAATACCAGGGACAAAGACATTGACAGTGGAGTATAATGCATATGGTGCGGGAAGATTACGTCAAATGATGACCAGGAGAAGGCATTATGCGAAAGTTGTATAGCCATCCCAGATAGGATAAGCCGCCTTGAAAGCCGTCTTGATCAGCTTAGTGAACCAACAAACAAGTGGTCTGGCTCGATGAAACCCTGAATGAAAAGCCCAAGACCAATGTACCCGAAGGAGGAGAAATTCAACCTAAAAAATCTGTCGAAGCTGGTTGTCATAGCGACAAACCCTCCCCATGCCGTAAACCTGCTAGCGTGAGCGCTGATCATGATCGCGATGACGATGGAAAAAGGCGTGAAATTGACAAAATTACGACTGGATCATCAACCGTAAACGGTTCAGACACCGCGTACATTATCTCCAAACTTAGCGATTTGTCGGATTGTATGCTCGCTGTGAAAGAGAAGCTTGCCTTAGTCTCAACAGATGTCGAAAAGAGGGGAAGCGATGACGCCCCTATAATTCCTCCTCAAACGCTGCAGGAACAACTCTCTGACTATCGCCGATATCAAAAAGAGAGATTCTCAAAGAAAAATCGCTGATACTATCATCATAGGTGACTCGATGACGCGCCGAATAGACCCCAAAAAACTTTCTCGATCTCGTCGGGTATATTGTAAAATGTTGCCCGGTGCAAAAGTCGATGACTCCTGCGACATCGCTGTAAAAATCGCTAATGAACGGAAAGCCCGCGAAGTTATTCTTCACATAAAAACGAACAATGTCGACATCAACGACCCAGTTGAGATATCAACCAAAATGGAATCCGTGGGTTTACAAATCGTAGCTACCTGCCCCTCGGTCAGTAAAGAATTTAACCCTTAGCTCCATCATACGGCGAAGAACAGGGTCCCCTCTTGATGACCGAGTTCTGGAGGTTAATTCGCTTTTAAGATCTCTGAAAGAAAAACATAAATGGGGCCTAATTGAAAACATGAATGTTCGTCCGGATGGTCATCTCGACATCGACGGCATCCATCTCAATCCTGCTGGACCATCTCCGAGAGAAGTCGAATACCGCCCTCATCGATGCTGAACAGGAGAATAAACCACGCCATCAGCAACGTAAAATGTCGTCTGCTTGGAATAACCAGCCGCCCTCCATGTTTTCAGCACCTGCCCTTTATAGTGACGCAGTGAAGTCACCATCGGACCGATATCAACCCCCAACAATGGAATACTCAGGATGCTTCAACTGCGGAGAAAAAATCACAACAGGAATCATTGTCGACACACCGCCATGATTCAATGTCATACATGTCTGAACTTTGGTCATAAGGCCAAGTTCTGCGCAGCCTCATACGGAAATAATTACTACCGGTAATTTAATGGCCATGATGAGTGTGAATCTCATATGAGAAACGTTGCTAGTTTAAATTCTGCTCTTCCTTTATTTAGTACTTGTAATCGAGAAGCTGACAGGAATAGCACGGATATGAAGCAAGTGATTTTTTCTGCTGATGAACATGAAGGCTGTCATATCTGTCATACTTCCAAACTGACAATCTCTGACTCTAACAATTATCAAGATGAACCTTTTTGCAACTCTAATGTTTTTGAACTGAAACATAATCGCTTTATCTCGGAAAATCATGACGAAGAAGACACTTTTTGTCGTCTTTATAACAATGATGAGGATGTAGTTTCTTTTATTTCCAACGAGAGCGATGTAAGCATCACTTCTCATATTCCAAATATTACTGATGAGATTAGTACCACTAACCAAAGTGATTCGAGAAAGAGTGGTTATTATTGTGGTAAAACTAATAGTAGAATAAAGAGAAACTGTGGATTGCGACTTGCTCATTTAAATATACGATCACTCTGCTCTAATTTTGATGATTTACAGGTGATTGTATCTGAAAATAATTTTGATGTTATTGCATTGAATGAAACTCGTTTATGTGAATTAATTTCAGATGATAATATACGCATTGATGACTATATGCTGTGTAAAGAAAGGACCGTAATAGACAAGGTGGGGGAGTGCTTTTATATATCAATGACAATCGCCTTAACCATAAAATCAGGTCTGATCTCATGACTGAGGATATTGAAATGGTATCAATTGAAATCAGTCTTCCTAAATGTTCACCGATAATATTAATTGCTTGGTATAGACCGCCGGGATCTGTTATTAATTTGTTTGACAAGTTCGAATCTATATTAACGAAATTGGACAATGAGAACAAAGATATCATTGTTCTAGGAGATTTTAACTGTGACCTGCTTGCATGCCCAGCAAGTTGCTATACGATGCGATTAACTGAGATTTGTGATACATTTTCATTGGCTCAAGTAATTAATGAACCAACTAGGATTGTACAGAATTCAAAGTCACTTATTGACTTAATCTATGTTTCAAATTTCTCGAAGGTAGCCGAAAGTGGAATGATCCATACCGGAATTAGCGATCATTCCTTGATATATATCATATGGGGGAAAAATCAAAGTGAAAAAAAGTCAGCATGTATATAGCACCTATATAAGCTACAAACAATTAGATAATTATTCATTTTGTGCTGAATTCAGGAATGAAAACTGAAATATAATAACGTTCTTAATGCAGGTGATCCTAATGAATCTTTAAATGGGTTTAGTATCGAGGATCTGTGATAAACACGCACCCGTTCGAAAAAGAAGAGTTAAACTTGATAGACCTCCATCCCAAGACGAAAATCCAATTGAAACCAATTGAACACCAATTGAATTTTCAATTGGTTTCAATTGGTTTCAATTGGTTCCAATTGGTTTTAATTGGTCTCAATGGGACTTTAATAGGACTTCATTTGGTTTCAATTGGTCCAATTGGCCCTATTTTGGACTTCAATTGGTCCAAATGAAACCAATTGAAATCCTTTTAAAAGTCTAATGGGTCCAATTGGTCCAATTGAAATCCAATTAAAGTCTAATGGGGCCAATTGAAATCTTTTTTCCAAGTCTAATGGGGCCAATTGGACCAATTGAAACCAAGTGAAATCCCATTTAAGTCTAATGGGGCCAATTGAAACCAATTGAAATCCTTTTTTAAAGTCTAATGGGGCCAATTGGACCAATTGAAACCAATTGAAATCCCATTAAAGTCTAATGGGGCCAATTGGTCCAATTGAAACCAATTGAAAATTCAATTGGTGTTCAATTGGTTTCAACCAATAGGACCCATAGAAACCAATAGGACCAATGCTCAATTAGAAACCAATTGGACCAATAGAAACCAATAGGATCAATAGAAACCAATTAGACCAATAGAAACCAATAGGACCGATATGATCAATAAGACCAATAGAACCCAATGGGACCAATAGAAACCAATAGGACCAATAGAAACCAATAGGACCATTAGAAACAGTCCAATAGAAACCAATAGAAACCAACAGATCTTTGTATCTCATGAATATTCATTAGTATACTCTACACGTGTCACAGAAAAATACATTTATCATGATTTGCTAAGCAAATTATGACAATGCACATCAATCTTGTGATTTGTATTTTCCTTCAGCAATTATTGACCAATAGATTATTTGTCTGATCATTTTACAATTACATGTACGTTTTAGCAATAGATATATTGATTATATGATTACTAACCAAGCAATAACATGTATGTTTATTGTATATGTTTGTACGAGCCTCAATCTTTTCTAAAGTCAATCTTAAATTCACTTCAAATGATCTTTATGATGGAGTTAATGCATTTGAGATTAGAATATACCTATTGATGGACAGTTGCCAACATTGATTATGAAGTATCGATTTATCAATAGTTCTCGATTTGCCAGTTGGTTTCAATGGGGACCAATAATTGCCAGTTGGTTTCAATGGGGACCTATTGCCTTTCGGTTTCAATAGGTACCCATTGTTTCACTTTCCATGTACTCCAAATTGCCAATTGGTATTCAATTGGGATTCAATGGGGACATTCAATGGGGACCCATTGCCTTTCGGTTTCAATGGGGACCAATTAATTGCCAATTGGTTTCAATAGGTACCCATTGTTTCACTTTCCATGTACTCCAAATTGCCAATTGGTATTCAATTGGGATTCAATGGGGACATTCAATGGGGATTCAATTGGATTATCGTCTTGGGATGGATCAATGCAGATTATATTGAACTTGATGCGGGAAAGAGACGCAATGAAACAGAAAGCTATTGACAGAACTTTGAGAGAAAATGAAGAGAAAGAAAGTGCTGAAAATGAAAACAATGTTAGAGAACGCAAGGAAAAGGAACGTCATGTCAAAGAAATCAAATTTACTGAAGAATGGTTAGATTATAAAAAGAGGAAAAATTATGTATCTTCAAAAATCAAACAAAGTAAAAAAGAAACTTTTCATTATCAAATTGAAAATTCATGTCATGACGTGAAAGGAACATGGGCAGCGTTGAATAAATAAAGGTCAGGTAATAGCATAACTTGTATAAAAAATGAGGAAGGAGATATACTCGACTCAAAAAAGTATTGCTCAAAAACTAAATGAGTACTTTGTTAGCGTGGGACCATCTCTTGCCAAAAACATTCCTTCTGTAAATAATTGTGTTAACGAGGCTTTAGTAACACCGGCACACCATTCTTTTCAGTTTAGACAAGTGGATTCAAACGCCGTTTTAAAGGCACTAAATAGCCTATCGTTGAAAAAGGCAATGGGGTGTGACATGATTCCAGTTAAGCTGATTAGAATGGCCGCCCCGTACATAGTGCAGCCTCTGACGTCTATAATAAATTCCTCTTTGCATACAGGAATTGTGCCTAATATGTGGAAAAAAGCCCTAATTGTTGCAATTCACAAAGGAGGGTCTAAGGAATTGTGCAACTATAGACCCATTTCGATTTTACCCATACTATCAAAAATTCTAGAGAGAATGGTCTTTAATCAAATTTATGACTACTTGAATGCCAATAAATTGTTGAGCATTTACCAATCAGGATTTCGACCCAATCACTCTACAGCTACTGCTCTACTAAATGTAACAGATGACTGGTTAACTAGCATAGATGAAAGGCAAATTGTCTGTGCGGTAATGCTAGATCTGAAAAAGGCTTTTGATACCGTTGATTATGTGTTACTATTGAGAAAATTATGTATGTACGGGTTGAATGAACCATCAAAGCTATGGTTTTCGAATTATTTACATGGTCGAGTACAATCTACATCTGTTAACGGTATAATGTCAGATTTTTTGCCAGTTGAATGTGGAATCCCCCAAGGATCCATTTTAGGACCCCTGCTTTTTATATTACATGTTAATGATTTGCCACGTGGCCTCACCCACTGTAAAGTAAGCATGTATGCTGATGATACGGTAATATATTGTTCGGCAAATGATACTATAGAATTAAGTAAGAAGATAAATGAAGATCTAGAATATGTTAAAAAGTGGTTGATACAAAACAAACTAAATTTGAATATAAAGAAGACTGAATACATTTTATTCGGTACTAAACAACGTCTGGATAAAGTTAAAGATACTGATTTAAACATTACTATAGATAATACTTTGTTAACTCGAGTTAGTAAGTGTAGACACCTTGGGGTAATTTTAGATAAAAGGTTATCATGGCAGGAACATATCAATACTATTCATAAAAAGGCAAGTAACGGATTATATATGCTCAAATCTATAAGAAATATAGTAAATGAATATGAAATGAAATTGGTTTATAATTCACTAGTATTGTCTCACTTAAATTATTGTGATGTAGTATGGGGCGGATGTGGAAGTACACAGAAAAACAAATTACAAAAAAATCAGAATAGAGCAGCACGAATAATTAATAGGTCCTCTTGGTATTCCTCATCAGATGAAAATTTAACAAGACTAAATTGGAATACACTTGACAATAATAGAACAAATAATGTAGCAATTATGATGTATTAGATTGTCTCAAAACAAGCTCCTGAATATTTAGTAGAAAGGTTTATATTTGCTGACCATATATACAATACACGTTCTAGTTTGTATAATGTGAAAACAATAAGACCAAAGACTGAGACTATGAAAAGATCTTTAAAATATAGAGGGGCCTTAACATGGAATAACTTGCCACATTATGTACAAGGTGCTAAATCGTTAAATATTTTTAAGGCAAAGCTGACGTATAATACGAAATAAGTGTGTGGGGAGGGGGTAACTTATTAGTTTAGTGAGCTGTGTTTTGTTTGTTTTTAAAGCTTTATATTTGTATACATATCTTTATACTTTTAACCTATTTATCATTCTTATACATGTTGTATATATTATATTACTCCTACGCAATATAAAACCCCTTTTTGTTTTAAAGTTTAATTATGTGTAATATGATCTATGCAATATCAGTTTCTGTCTCTTTAAAATAAAATAAAATTATTTATGTAATATTCAACTGATCCATATTCATATGTTCTTCAGTATTTATTATTCCATACTTCATTTTACTTCTACACAATATGGAATACGCATTTTCCTTAATTTCATAAGTATAATATGTGTAATATATAACTTTTAAATGTAAGTGTGTTTTCTTTTGTTTTTGTTTTAAAGTTTAGTTATTTGATATTTAACATAAATACATAAATATGTTCTTAACTTATTTAATATCTTGGTATACTTCTTTTAGTTTTTACTATATATAATATATGCCAACAGATTATGATGATAATAACTTATTTCTATTGTTTATCTTTTGGGCCTATCAATATAGTTTTAATTAACTGGTGTTTTGGGCTTATTTTCTATATATTGTCGTGTTATGGTTGTAGATTTGTCAGTGTTATATTACTTTTGTTTATATGTCATGATTTTATTGTTTTTATCAACACGGCCCTGATTGAAACCAGTCTGCGAACTGTTTCGGGCTTTTACCGTGTATAAATAAAATAAACTCAACTCAACTCAACTCATTTAAAACAGAGCTTGATACGTGTAATAATATCAAGATTATTTTTGTTTAATGTACATATTATAAATACATTCTCCCCTTGTTTTCTTATCTAATCTCACAAAAGGCTCAAACTGGTTTCCTACTCCTTGTTTTTATAGTGAATACCATACGAGGTAAGTCGTGATATTTATATCCTGTTGTTAAGTGCTAGGCAGGCGCGGATGCAGTATTATATAAAAGGGTTACGTGATTCGGCATCATAATGGCTGATAATGCACTGGGTTTTCTATTTTCTTTTCTTATCATTTTCTGTTACACATGTTTGATTTGCACTGTTTCAACATTCTGTGCCACGGGATCGCCACCCTTGGTGACAGTATTCGTACATATTTCCAATAGATAGAAATAAACAGGCCATTATCGTACTTTAATCACATTGAATGCACAAATCATTGTTGAGTGCCTCGTTACAAATTATTTCATTCATCTGTCACGAACAGTTGTATTTCAATAGTCAGAATACAAAGTGCATACATTATATGTTATCAGGTAAGACAAGCCATAATGTTTGTCCTACCTAACAACAATGCAATTTGCATTCTGACAATCGAAATGAAATTAATATTCGTAACAGGTCAAATAAATCATTTGTAACGAGGCATTTGTGCATTAAATTTGATAGCATTACGAAATTGGTCGATTGATGTGCCTGCTATTTTCCAATTAGTTTATCTTGTTACTTTTTTTAATTGCTTGTTTTACCTTCATTTTATTATATCCATTTTTCGGTATTGAATCGAACAAAAAATGTGCAGCATAGGTGGGATTTCATAAAGTTTTCCTTAAGATGATAAGCTGAAAATGATAAGCGTTTGAATTTACATTCTCCTTTTATGAGTACAGTTTAAAAATAAGATTAAACGATTTGAATAAGATTAGTGAAAAATTGAACAAAATCAGGCAAGGTATAAGGAAGTTATAGCTAAAGAAATAACTTGTCACCAGAGGGCGATATTTACTTTGATGGCATCATTTGTGGACAACTCTCCATGCCTTCTGATCATGGAATTTCACAATTCTTTCATTTTCTTCGTATTCATTTGTGTTCAATATCCGACTTCATAAAATGTGAAGTAGAATATCATTCTGCATTCTATATCTTGTTTTCAGGGGAGTAGATTATCTCAATCACAAGAAAATGAAAGAATTGTGAAATTCCATGATCAGAAGGCATGGAGAGTTGTCCACAAATGATGTCATCAAATTAAATATCGCCCTCTGGTGACAAGTTATTTCTTTAGCTTTAACTTTCTTATACCTTGCCTGATTTTATCACTAATCTTATTCAAATCGTTTAAACTTTACAATAAAGGTAACTTACGATGAAGGTTTTGGTTCCCTTTAAACGACTGAGCCTTCTACAAGGTTCAACGTTTATTAATGTAATCCCCCAAGGATGTAATTAAATTATACGCAATTTATTTTTACAAAGATATTAAAAAATAATTACAATATACGGTGATAACAGTGGCAATTAGAAAAAGGAAGAAAGAAGAGGTAAACAATATCCACCAAACATAGGCGCCGCAAGTGGGGGGGGGGCAAAACGCATTTTCGCCCCCAAACAGGAACAAAAAAAAGAAAATCACATAAAAATTATATTCCATTCAAAGAAAAGGAAAGGAAACAGGAATAAAATTTCCTAAACATTCCATTATATCAATGGAGGATTTTATAATAGCGATACCATGGAAATATGAGAGGATGGGAAAGCTTGTGTGTTTTTTTTTATTATAGGGGTGAGAAGACATGAGCCCTGAACACAAGCGTACTGATGGGGGTGGGGGCTTGGGGGCAGTTGTCCCCCAAAAAAAAAAAAAATCAAACGTCGTTTATTTCTAATTCGATACTAGTGATTTACAAATGTTGCTGAAATTACATGATTTTCCGGGATTTTGTCTCAAGTTTTTTTTAAATTATACTTTGTTATGCGTTTGTTGGAAAATTACAAATTCCTAAATTTACAGTCAGGCAAAAAATATGCTTATTTAGAAGCCTTCATGTCAGGGCCTGCAGATCGGCGGGACTCGGAGGCTCGAGCCCCCTCACTTTTTTGCAAAAAGGATGTTAAAGAGAAAGAGAAAGAAAGAAAGAATGAGTGACCTGTCAGTGTCACAAATGATGCTCATCAAAATATGCCCATCTGACCGTAATTTAATGCTTAAAAACCCCTAAGCTTACGGGGGCTCCGCCACCTGAAACCCACCAAGGACCCTAAGGCGGGACCCTGGGTACTTATCTGACCGTAATTAAATACCTAAAACCCCTGAGCTTACGGGGGCTCCGCCACCTGAAACCCACCAACGACCCTAAGGCGGGACCCTGGATACTTATCTGACCGTAATTAAATACCTAAAACCCCTGAGCTTTCGGGGGCTCTGCCCCCTTGACCCCCGTCAATTAGTGACCTGCCAGTGTCACAAATAAGGTATCTATATATGCTTATCTGACCGTAATTTAATGCCTAAAACCCCTAAACTTCCGGGGGGCTCCGCCTCTTGACCACCGCCGGGGCAAAGCCCTTGGACCCCACGCCAATTTCCGCTCCACTCGCTTCGCTCACCACACTCTACCTGATCGTTAATGCTCCACTTTGAAAAACGTTCCGCGGGGCCTGTATGTAACATGTAAGAGTGGTGGTGATGCAGATTTTCTTCTGCCCCCAAAAAAAACGTTTTTGCTCATTACGCCACTGCCCCTGAAAGGTGAGCCCCCTGGATTGTCCCCCAATCCCAAACTGCTTTCGGCTCGCCTGCCACCAAAGGTACAAATTGTTGATTTAACACAGTGAGAAAACATGTTATTCTATGTTGCGTTCGACCGTATATTTATAGCTTAGATATCAGGTATGTATCGGGATAAGAATAACTATTGTTTTCCTTATGAATTGTAGTATTTAGCTATGAGGTTCGCGACGTGTGTCCAGGTATCTCAAAGATTATGTGCCCTGTAGAATACGACTCATCAACAAGGCAACACATACAACTGCTACCTAAATATGTTCCTGTCGGTCATGAAATCCAAAATCTACAAGGCGATTTTCGTGAGAATGTGAAGAAGTTCTACTGCGCAAAACCGGGTGAGAACATTATTTTGTTATGTCATGTAATTTGCACATATAGAATTGAAGACCTTTATAATTTAATCTAGAAATGGATAAAGAAATATTTCAATTCTTCCTGGCATAGCGAAATTTGCCTTGATTTAAATGCACGCAAAATTAGTTTGAGTGACAAAATTATTACATTGGCCGGGAAAACATATAGTGTGCCGCAATATAGCCTATAAGGCTAAGGCCCACCGCACACTACACGAACATCCTGCTATCCGATTTTCGAAGAAATGGCAATATTATTGTACTAAATAGGAAACCTAAACAACCACCATCTTTCTGATTTAGCGTCTAAATAATGAAAAGAATACAGAAAAGTGAAATTTTAGTGCATTGAATTCTTCTAGTCTGAAATCCGAATCGGTTTCAAATTGTAGACAATTGGCCTGACGTCACTACGATGCTGAGCCGATTAAGCTTTTCCTCTTCCAAGGTAGCATGAAATCCATCGATATTTAGATTTTCTTAATCATATGACTATTCAGATCCTCGGTCATTAAGATTTTACCTCTTTGAATGTTCGTATCAAATGCTTTTGCTAATTCTTCTAAAATCAGATCGCAGTCGGATCGTATAGTGTGCGATGTTACGACCGGTCGCCAATTCCCGAAAACCACTGCTCGGGAGTTAGTTGTCAGAGATCGAGAGAGGTTTTAGGCAGTCTTTAAAAGGTTGTGAGTAATCAGCGATTACTCTCCGGACCATTTTGGTCGGCTGGGGGTTTACGCTGCTGCATGTAGATAACCTTTTTCCAAACAAACTGGTTGTGGACAGGTTTTTTCTTAGTCTTACAATGGTAGGCGACAGTTGTCATACTGATCGCAGACTGATCCCAAATGCTTATCAAATAATAATAATAATTTTGATTTATATAGCGCTTAATACGGTTTATCGTCTCTATAAGCGCTTTACAAATATTACCTGGCGATATTTGGTGGAGAAAAGGTCGACAGCTGATAGACGAATGATATACGATCAATCTCCAAATGAACACCGACAACCAGCGAGGAATTTAACTTTAGAAAATTAGAAAATTATATTGTTGCTTCTACTGCTGGTTCATAAAGTTTGTTTGTTTGATGCTTTTCCATTGAAAGAATAGCGCGAAGAAAAGAATAAAACTATGGAAATTAATCGCTTATATCATGATATTTTGTAATGTTTTATTCAAAAAATAAACTGTTTTCTTTTCCTGCTGCAACAGCCTGCTAAAAAGACCAAATGTCAATCGAGAAGTTTAATAAAGTCTGTTTTATATTCAATGTAGAAACTTGACAGTGACAGTGGGTTTGCTTATAATCAGGAGATCTTATATTCTTTTTTTTTGCTCTCGCGCTGCTTACAATCAGGCTTCGAAATTAGTTTCATCTATCATAGTACCCCCGAGAGATGGAGCTGTATCTCTTTACATTCAATGATACCTTGCATGTGCTACTTTCTGTTATGTTATGGAAAAAAGTCGCTCCATTTCATAATACCCCTAAGATTTGGTTTTTATTTAATTTCAGCAATAACACAACAACAAAAAAGTCAAGCTAATATAATGTTTCTAACAAAAATATTGCGCACTATCAAAACTGTGACTCATCAACATCATTATCATAATTATCTATTAATTAGTTTATAGCCCGGATGTAGTAAAGTCACATCACTCTATGTTCTTTCAAGGCAGCCACTCGAAAAATAGATAATAGATAATCCCACATCTGAACAAATACGTTTGCTAAGAATGAGCAAGTAATTTAAATTTCGTATGCGTTTTATACCCCTCCCCCTATATAAAGCTTGCCGACCATCGTAATAACCAGGGGCGGCGATCCCGGGGGGCAGGGGAAAGGTCCTCCCCCTCAATTTGTTTAGGGGGGATCGTCCCCCCCCCCCTGAAAATTAGAAAAAGTGCAAAAAAAAATGTATAGTCAAGACTGCAACATACTTTTAGGCTCTTGAGGGCCCAAGAGCGCAGCGTTAAGACTAATAAAAATGCAAAATTCTCGCTCGGTCGCTACGCTCCCTCACATAGTATTCTTCAAAATGTACAAGTAAATATTGTAGAAAATATGTATTCCGTTGGTATCACGTATTTAGGCACAGTTTACACTATACTCCCTCGTCCTTCGCATTTCGTCCCCCGGTCATGAAAAGAAATCGCCGCCCCTGGTAATAACATCGGTCAATTATCTGTTATTGCTAATCAATCGCGTAAAAACTGCTAACCATTCATCAATATTTCCTTCAGCGGTCGCATATTAATTGTGACTGTAATAGGCTTTAAATTATCGCCTGGCGTTTGATATCTTTTATGCAGCATGTCTCGGAAGACCCTGCTGGAATGGCGCCATCTGCGACGAAACTGTGGATGGTTTTTCATGCACCTGTGCCGAAGGATATTCAGGTCCACTGTGCGAAGAAGGTATTGTCAATCTTTTGTTTTTATTTTATTTACTTCATTGTCATTTGTTTTTAAAGGTAAAGACCAGTTTTGGAAACGCCCTCTCTCAAAAAAATGAAATGGAAGCTCTCATTACCAATCATGTGACAGAATATGTTTTGACTAATACGTGATGATACAAAATTTTGCCGGGAAACCGCCTACTAATTGATATATTTGGTAAACTATTATATCTATTGGGACCAAATAGATATCGCGCACGTGGTCGCGTAGTCCCATATACATCTTTCTGTGTACAGTGCTTGTAACTTTACCAAGACTGGGCCAAATTTCTTATCATTTTGATGATTCCAGAACCTTGCAGTACACACCAATACTTATATGCTAGTTGATCAACCTTTTCTGATCGATTCCACAACGTTTCTTTCACAATGCAATCGCATGACCAGAACTGGTCTTTATCTTTAAGTCACTAAATCATAACGTTTAGTGGATATACGGGATAACATAGGCCTATTTTGTCTCTATTTTTATTATTGAATTAAGATCCCCATAATAATTGTGGTAGATGTTATTGCTCTTGAATACCAACCGGGTCACTCTCAAATGAATTGTTGAAAAATAATCAGAGAACTTGTAAGGAAAGATCACAAGGATGACTAGATAATGGGGATATTAAAGTGTACCATTCGCCAAAACGTGTTTTGCTCCTGAATTAAGGGTTAACTTTTGCTACGCTGTGTAGCAAAACTATGAGCTTCGAATAATTTTTTGTTAATTAGAAGAGATATTGCGGTTTAAATACGCTCTAGGTGAACAATAAAAAACCTTGTTGAGTAAACTTCTTAACACACGCTTACGCACTCGCATAGAATAGGGCACACACTGAACCAAAGACTTGGGTTTCGTGTGAGCCCTATATGAACGGGGATGTTATTATTTATTTTCTTCATACTCCCTAATAACCGTATACCCATATAGGTTGCCAGGTAAAGTTTTTATTTGTTTAGTTGATATTATATCTTCTACCTATACACAAACTATTGTTTTAGATGATTTCTAAACTTAGAAAAAACCCATAAGATTCCCTCAAAGGGTTTTTGCTGTCTTCTACATGCATTTTTGAAAGTATTTACAGTTCTCATTATGATTCATCATAAAGTTCAGAAATAAATGAGATTTTAAACCTCAATGTTATAGACGAATACATCAGTTCTAAAGAAATGTTCAAGCAAAAATGATGCGTATTGAAAACGAAGCAAACCAGTTTACATGTACATGAATTATTGATTTAAAGTGATCATATTCGCCTTATTGATTACGATTTTGTCTTTTCTTTCCACTACTCTTATTTTTCACTGCAGACATTAACGAATGCTTTAGTCATCCATGTGAAAATGAAGCTTTGTGTCGAGACGGAATAGATGGGTATATATGCGTATGTATGCCAGGATATGAAGGGACTCATTGTGAAACAGGTATGACTTATCTGTTGTTGATGATGTTGACGTTTCGCAGCATTTATCTGGCTCCATATATCTGATTTAAAAAAATATTCAAAGGCTTAGGATCCTTCGAAGTTTTTAATGAAGTTAGTATTTACACGTTAGATAGAGATACTTCTTGACAAGAAAATTTGCCGCTCATTCCTGAGCTCATTGTATCCGTACGTTGGACATTTTATGATGAAGTACCACATTAAAGTTTGCGTAATTTAATATTGAGATAATAAGAGCTGCAGTATGCTAACACGCAGACTGGTCCATACTATTCTAGAATGGACCTCAATTACAGATACAACTGAAGCGAACCAACATGAGGTTAAAAAGTGGCGATTCTTCAGCGAGGAGCCAATTTCAACACCCAGACTCCTGACAGAACTCTAAAATACGTGATGACGTATTGGACACCAAATGACCAAATACCTTGGACTTGCCTACAAGAGTAATACGATTGCTGTCTATCTATGGCTTCTGTAATATAGTTGTGTACCTTTACACTGTAATATGCAAACGGTGATAAGTTGACTGCTTTTCGAAATAAGGATCATTAGTATCCAAACGGTTTGAGATTTGAGACAATGCAGCCTTATCGGTTATTTTGGAGTAAAATGGAACATCGAAGACAGGTCTGTAGTTTTTCAGCTTATCGCGATCAAGTTTGGCGCAGAACACTTTGACTTGTGCACTTTCTAAACATTTTCCTTTTTTGTCAACTCATTTTTCTATCATTCATTTCCATTTCTATTACTATATTTTATCAGCTATTCTTTGATTTGTCATTCTCATGGACTATCGCTCTCTCAGACTGTTGCTTTCCTCGGCTGTCGGTATCGTAGACCCTTTGCTAACTTCCGGTCTAATGCGTCAGTGTCGGTCTACTGGGCTATCACCCTAAAAGACATTGAAGACTTTAATAGTTACAACCGCTTGGGAAACAATGATCTTCATTTAATACGTCTGTATATAGTATGCACTTGTAAAAATATCAAGATAATTCATAATTCGTAAATAATATATCTTTTGTAGAAACTCTGGAATGTGCAAGTAGTCCGTGTATGAATGGTGGCACTTGTAATGAAGAAGTCAACCGTTATACGTGCTTATGCCTTAGCGGTTTTGAGGGGATCTATTGCGAGACGGGTAAGCAATCTCATCACTATGATTCCCTTATGTAAGATTTGTTTGAGTTACAAGACACTGAACCCACACATTTCGATCTTTTAGATAATATAATACTTCTACATGTTCACCTATAATGTGTGTATATTGGTTAGAATAAGGTTTATTGACTACATTTATAATATAATTATCATTTGTCGAAAAAAAACTGTCATTTGCATAATGAAAAAGATATGAGTGTGAGATAAAATGTTTCTTTTTCATAGATGTGTATCAATGAGACCATGTAATTTTCGACCTATACGTCGATGTTGTCACCATCGAAAGGACACGACATCCATCGATCGAAACCTGGGCTGTTTTAAAGCAAGGCTCACAGCATTTTCGACCAGGAGACCAAGTCTCATCCATTCACTCTTTTTATCTTGTCAATATTCATTTAGATATTGATGAATGTAATAGTTCTCCTTGCCAGCATGGAGGAACATGTTCCGATGACGTCAATCAATACACCTGTTCCTGTATTCCCGGTTATGAGGGAACAAACTGTGAAACGGGTAAGTCCATTCTACAGTCCCAAGACGAAAATCCAATTGAATCCCAATTGAATACCAATTGGCAATTTGGAGTACATGGAAAGTGAAACAATGGGTACCTATTGAAATCAATTGGTCCCCATTGAAACCGGAAGGCAATTAAATCGAGAACTATTGATATATCGATACTTCATAATCTAAGTTGGCAACTATCCATCAATAGGAATATTCTAATCCCAAATGCATTTACTCCATCACAAAGATCATTTGAAGTGAATTTAAGATTGACTTGTGAAATGATTGAGGCTCGTACAAACATATATAATAAACATACATGTTCTTCTTGGTTAGTAATCATATAATCAATATATCTATTGCTAAAACGTGCATGTAATTGTAACATGATCAGACAAATAATCTATTGGTCAATAATTGCCGAAGGAAAATACAAATCACAAAATTGATGTGCATTAATTGTCATAATTTGCTTAACAAATCATGATAAATGTATTTTTCTGTGACACGTGTAGGTATACTAATGAATATTCATGAGATACAAAGATCTGTTGGTTTCTATTGGTTTCTATTGGACCGTTTCTATTGGTCCTATTGGTTTCTATTGGTCCTATTGGTTTCTATTGGTCCCATTGGGTTCTATTAGTCTTATTGATCATATCGGTCCTATTGGTTTCTATTGGTCTAATTGGTTTATATTGGTCCTATTGGTTTCTATTGGTCCTATTGGTTTCTATGGGTCCTATTGGTTGAAACCAATTGAACACCAATTGAATTTTCAATTGGTTTTAATTGGACCAATTGGCCCCATTAGACTTTAATGGGATTTCAATTGGTTTCAATTGGACCAATTGGCCCCATTAGACTTTATGGGATTTCAATTGCTTTCAATTGGACCAATTGGCCCCATTAGACTTTAAAAAAGGATTTCAATTGGTTTCAATTGGCCCCATTAGACTTTAATGGGATTTCAATTGGTTTCAATCGGACCAATTGAAGTCCAAAATAGGTCCAATTAGACCAATTGAAACCAACTGAAGTCCTATTAAAGTCCCATTGAGACCAATTAAAACCAATTGGAACCAATTGAAAATTCAATTGGTGTTCAATTGGTTTCAATTGGATTTTCGTCTTGGGGTGTCCGTGTTACACCCAAGCATCTGGATCATGCTTTCGTCCACTCCTATGTTTTAAGTGTTTAATAACTTCTAACTGTATTAAGCAAGATGTGTTGTATTGAATAAAATATTTTATTATTTGTTTGTGTTAGATGCAGAACCCTGTTGAAGAGCAGTTCCATTTTCATCTTTTAAATGTAGGCTACTTATTTTATTTTTTTCATGAATTTTTTATTTTTTATATCCTGTAACTGTCACTTAATTTTCATTTGTCTAGATATAAATGAATGCGCAAGTGTACCATGCCTGAATGGAGGAACATGTATTGATGGGCTTAACGAGTACTCATGTGATTGTCCAGATGGCTATGCAGGAGAAACATGCGACTCAGGTGGGTCAAAATACTGCTCAGTTTGTGGTATGTGTCGTGTAGTCAGAGAGAAAGAGAGGGGTGGTCTACTAGAACGAAAGTAGCAACAATTATTATTCTTGCACACATCTTCTATTATTTATAATTATATATAAAAAATTTGTAGAAGTCGGGACACCCTGTTTCCTTTTTCTTAGGCCTTGCCGGTCAATCCATTGATAATTCCATAAAAACCACACATAATTGAATTGAATTTTGAATTTAACTGAATTGAATTTATTCACCACTTTCATAAAAACATACAAAGGCAAAGAATACAATAAAATATTTCTTGCAAACATAGATAAGCCAATAAAATGGCATATACACTTAAGGAAATTACGAAGTGGTTGGATCATAAAAAAGTTAAAGAAACTTATAGGTAGATGATCCTAAAAATTACACACAAAAAAGGACAAAGAAAGTACAATAATACAAAGGTAATTACACACATAAAAAATTGCGGTTGTCAAATTCAAAGCTTCTGTATCAGGTGAAGTTTTAGATTATGCTTTAAATTGTTTAAAGATGCACACTTTTTAATTTTTGGGGTAGTTTGTTCCAGATAGTGGGTCCTTGGCATAAAAAGATACTATTTGAAAATGTATAATGAAGGAACCAATATAACATTCTTTCATTATTAAATGATAGTTATGATCATTTACTGATAGGTACTAAAACATACAATTGCTTCCTGACGTGTACTTTTACTCACTTTAAAATGGATATTTCTTTCGCATGTTAATTCTTATGATATTTAAGGGGAAAGCGCTTTAATACAACAACTCTCTTTATTCTTCTAGAAGACTCTTCTTTGGTGATTTAGACTAAGCAGAAATATTTGCATTTCTATCTATCACTAAATCTAACAGCCACTTGAAAATTAGACATCATACTTTCCTACAGCGAAACAAGAAGCCATTACTCAACACAAAGACCATACCTTGTCAATCTAACCATGGGGTGTAAGTTATTTTTTTAATCTGTCTATAGATGTAGTAATATACATCTACAGCTGCGAGACGAAGTAAAGCAAAGCCTGTTCGTTGATCATACACAAGTACACAACTCAGTAGTCTTATCATTTGGAGCAATCTCTATAGAAAACATCAGACAATTTGGGATCCGCATTAGTCCTAAAAATGGACGTCACAGGGACGGAAGATACAGGCGGCGCTATTCAATTCAGATCAAAGTTCTGTAGCTCAGACCTCTTGGTGTTTGTGTGTTTGGGGGACTTCAGGGTTCCGTCTTATGAAAAATAAGTGATTTAAGTTATTCAAATTGATTGCAACTTGAAATCCATCGTAACTGTGTACTTTAGAAATATAATTGAACATCTGCGATTGATTTGAGTATAAAAAATCGATTCGTATCATCGCAACTGTTAGTGAACATGATACAACGGAGCCCCAGAATCCATCTCTTGAGCTTTCAATGCCTGAGGAAACAGCGCTCGGTAGCTCTTATATCCCCTGTTTTGCTGCGTTGCTCATTGCTCTCTGGACCATAGGGATCAAGCTGTGTTTTTTAATTGCTCTCATCACGATCATGTGGATCAGGCTGCGTTATTCGAGCTTTCTAGATCTTGGGAATCAGGCTCATTGTCTGTCTGGATCATGAGGATCAGGTCTGTATTGCTCATTGCTCTCTGGACCATGGGGATTAGGACTGTGTTGCCCATTGCTCTTTGGATCATGGGGATTAGGATTGTGTTGTTCATTGCTCGATCTCTGGGTCATGGGGACCAGACTATGTTGCTCATTTCTCTTTGGGTCATGTGGATGAGGCTGCGTTTCCCGAGCTTTCTAGACCTTGGGAATCAGGCTAATTTTTTGTATGGGTCATGAGGGTCAGGGCTGTGTTGCTCATTGCTCTGTGGATAGTGGGGATCAGACTGCGTTACTCATTGCTCTCCAGTCCATGTAGATCAGGCTGTATTTTCCATTGCTTTCTTGACCATGGGGATCAAGCTGTGTTGCTCATGGCTCTGTGGACAGTGGGGATCAGGCTGGCTTCCTCATTGCTCTCCGGACCAAGGGGATCAGGCTGTCTTGCTCATTGCTCTCCGGACCAAGGGGATCAGGCTGTCTTGCTCATTGCTTTCTTGACAATGGGGGTCAGGCTGTGTTGTTCATGGTTCTGTGGACAGTGGGGATCAGACTGTCTTGCTCATTGCTCTCTGGACCATGTGGATCAGGCTGTGTTGCTCATTGCTCTGTGGACAGTAGGGATCTGACTGTCTTGCTCATTGCTCTCTGGACCATGTGGATCAGGCTGTGTTTTTCATTGCTTTCTTGACCATGGGGATCAAGCTGTGTTGCTCATGGCTCTGTGGACAGTGGGGATCAGGCTGGCTTGCTCATTGCTCTCCGGACCAAGGGGATCAGGCTGTCTTGCTCATTGTTTTCTTGACAATAGGGGTCAGGCTGTGTTGTTCATGGCTCTGTGGACAGTGGGGATCAGGATGTCTTGTATATTGATTTCTGGGTCATGGGGATTAGACTGTCTTGCTCATTGCTCTCTTGACCATAGAAATAAAGGCTGTGTTAGATTTTCTTCTCTATATCATGTTAAAATATGCTTGAATAAAGAAAATGCCCTAGAAAATTGGCCAATTCCGACTTCCAGTAGGGGTCAAGTAGTCGAAAGTAAATAGTTATACTTCCAAAAAAGCAAATTTAAAGCTCTGCCTAAGAGAAATTTTGAAACTCGAAAGTTACACCATTTCTCTTAGGCAGAGCCATAAGCATTACTTAGAAAATTTCAAATGCGGTACATACGGGATATCCCAGTAGTACGACAACTCTTGAGACCAAAGGGATATTATTTTTAAAATGTATTAACAATACATTTGTGTATGTGAACTAAATGAATGCGAACTCACTTAACTGTGTTGCACCATCTAGCATCTCTTCTGACAATTTCCCCTATCAGATAACGATGAGTGTAGCAGCATGCCGTGTCAAAATGGTGGTTCCTGTGTTGATGATATCAATCGCTATTCATGTTCATGCACGCCTGGATATGAGGGATTGCACTGTGAGATTGGTAAGCAAATGAAATATTTGTGTATCACAACATTGAAATTATGCAACGGTCTCTCTAGGAATATTCATCATGTCCGTTGTCTCCTCTTCTAAAATTGCCTTGATTTTAACTTCCGCAAGTGATACGTAGTCAAGCGGACATTTCGTTACACAAACATATTATTTTAGATGAATCATTGTTGAATAAACTTCAAATTTATGTGCAATCATGTAGACTACGCGTTGATGACTCTACACAATAGCTTGTACAGGCTTTCCCTGTCAATTAATTAATTTTGTCACTCAAATTTATATTGCTTGCGCTGTAGTCAAATTAACGAAAATATCGCCCCCGGGCGAATTCCATAATTCAAAATCACATATCCTAGCATTGAAACTCAACAAACAGGTAACCGAAATCACGCTTACACAGTCAAAGTATTTTCAATGTACCTAAGGCACTTTTTTACTGCGCGAATTCAAGCTGACACGACATGCTTGATGAGCTTGTTTAGAAATTTTCATTTGAAGAAGGCCAATTTGCTAATTCATGCATGCAATTTATGGATAAAATTATGGCAGGAAACTGAAAAAAAATGAATATATCAATGGGTCAGTCTGTTATAATGTATTTGTGCTATCGTAAGGACATAATAAATTGTCAAGTCATCATCTTGTGGTATGTTTATTTTTTCCGACTTTGAAAGGCTAAGATTAGTCGTAATGAATACATCCACATTGAGAAAGAATATTAAATGTCGATAGCCTTTTTTTCATCAAACTGTCCCCATTTGATATTTTAAAAGACAGTGAAGATGGGAGTATAGATATTGCAAAATCTTTTTCAGTTATCCTAAATTAAAAGCGGTAGGTTAGAAGGAAAACAAATAATACAAGGCTATTGATTTTCAATCTTCCTAATTATTGTGGATTTTCAAGGTTGGAATAACAAAGAATTTATCACGTCATAGTGATAGGACGGCTAATAATATTACTGATACCCTTCAAAAGAAAATAGTATACCGATCCACAACCACAAGCGTGTACCCCCTCCTACGGTAGAACCATGTGACAGACTGACCCTGTAATTCCGTTATTAAAAAAAATATGAGAGTCATGTTTATTAACTTGAATTCACGATCCGTGTTAATTTTTGAGGCGTGGATCTATAAAATTCAAGTGAAGGAAGAAAATTTCCTAATTTCCAAGTAGAATGCATATAATATGAATGTGGTTGTCTGTTGATGAACTTGATGCTCAGATTCCGAAGGTGTTTACATTTAATGGAATGCACGTAAATAGAACTTAAGTACCCAAATAATTAAATTGGCTGAAAAACCTGTAGTAATCGAATGAACAATGCATACAAATGTTAGACTTTCTTCTCCATCTGCTGTTTTTGTATTTATAATTATATGACCCTGTTTCATACGATTAGAAATCAACGAATGCACCAGCGATCCGTGTCAGAATGAAGGGTTGTGTACAGATAATATCAACCAGTATACATGTACCTGTCAACCAGGCTTCGCAGGAGACCAGTGCCAGGACAGTAAGTTATTAAGTTTTGTCCTGGTTATACATTCCAGGGGAGGTTTAAATGTTGATAAGCTATCTTTGATGTAGCAAATCGAGTTGTAACCCCAATGGCGTGAATCAAGATAATTTGTGTTTTCCGTGGAAAATGAAACAAAACGTTTCTTGTCAGATAACTTAAAGTGACCAGAAATTTCCTTTACTACGCTATTTCATTTGCTCTTGCAGTTAGAGAGTAAAATATACTTAATAGCACGTTGTATCATTAATGATATTATAAGCTTTTAGTTAATTTTTGAACTATTATTCGAGGGTATATTTCCATTAATTTCCTCGGTAGTCCATCTGTCAGATTATTATTACATGTATAGCATATGGCGTTCGATCACTCACACATTTTGCCCTTGTCGATAAATGATCGATGTCCATGCCGGATGGCTTGTAACGATCACTCGCGTAATCACATTATCACGTTTTAAGTACTTTCGTAGAAAACACTATCTGATCTATGGAGTGTTAGGTGGCATGACACAACATTTCGTTGAAAAACCATTGTAGAACACGAACAGTAATGTGACTTGACGTAGATGTGTTAACATAATAAATTTAAATGGTCACTGAGAAGGGACTAACTCAAAATGATCACGCATGATTCTCCAGCCATGATGTCGGGCGCCTTCATAAAGGTCGGCTCTTTCTGAAAGTCAGTGGCTGGATTCCCCACCCATCAAAGGAACTGACGATAACCAAGTGTATCATGTACATTAAAAAAGGGTAAATATATTAAATGTACGTCATGACTATATAGTCTCAATAACAAGCACTTGTATTTTTTCAAGTGGTAAAATGTAGGGTTAAGTACGAAAAGAATCACGTCTAGTATTCGCGAAAGCGTGAGTATTCGTGATTTACCGGCCTGTAAAAAAACAAAGTGTCAACCCTACACTTCGTAGATTAGAAAGTACTCAAAACGTGATAACTTGATTACGTGAGTGATCGTTACAGGCCATGCCGGACATCTTTCCAATTTGTTCCAATAAATTGATTGTTTTTTTTTTGGTCAAAAGTTCTGTGTTTTTTTGAGGACCTACAATAAAATGCTATCTATAATACGTTTTGAGTTGTGCACGACAAAAGGGAGATGTCCATGACTACGTCACAATCCCCTGAAAAAAAATGCCATTATTTCAAAAATTAATAACTTTGTTATTAGCATACTGGTCCGATTCATTTCGCCAGTGTTTGGCTATTATACGAATGTTTGTCTTCTTTCATAGAAATTAAACTGTTACAAAGGTTAGATTGCCCTTCAAAATGAGGGGAGGGGTGTGGCTACATTTAATTGGGATATTTCGGAAATGATTTTTGTTCTCAGATGTGAATGAATGTGAGAGCATTCCTTGTCAGAATGATGGTGTTTGTCAAGATGAAATCAACGCTTATTCATGTTCCTGTGTGCCCGGCTTTGAAGACATGCACTGTGAAACAAGTAGGTGAATGTTTATATACCAGTAATGTCTAAACCCGTATCTTTCTTGCATAAAAAGGCCCAGTCACATAGTCCCGGCAGACCCTCTATATGATCACAAAATAGGGGTTTATTGTATAGTTTGGGTAATCCGTCATTTCGTCGTGTATGTCGGACCATCTCTAAAGACGTTCCTACCATTCCGACAAACTCCAGGGACGTTATGTGGTGGATCTACGGTTATAGGCTTCAATATAATTTCCCTCACATGCTGGATACTGCTTGACCCTAATTCTCACGCTTTTACCCCACGCTTCCCTCGGTGTATTCGTCATGTTGTACGGGTGTCCAAAGAAAAACATCGCTGAAGCGCGCCGTTGGTTGGAAGGCGGTATAACCATTTTAATATTGAAAACCCCGTGACCTTCGTCTTAAGAAAAATATCTTAAAATCTTGAATCGCAAATGAATAATCAGGTTGAATGATATTCTCATTTCAGATATCGACGAGTGCTTGAGTTCACCTTGTCAGAATTCTGGCACGTGCACAGATGGAATTAACGGGTACACATGTACATGTTTGCCAGGTTATGGAGATGCCAACTGCGATGGTTAGTTTTTATTTTGTGAAGAAATATTAAGTTACTGCAGTGGTATCTGTAAACTATTTTTAAAATCCCAACAATTTATCTCGTAGTGAGCCCTCTAGCCACTCAATGATTCCAAGAACTTATCTCGTAGTGACCCCTCTAACCATATAATGATTCCAATAATTTATCTCGTATTGGCCCCTCTAACCACTCTATGATTCCAAGAACTTTTCTTGTAGAGGCCCCTTTAACCATTCTATGATTCCAAGAAAATATCTCCTTGTGACCCCTCTAACCATTCCGTGTTTCTAAGAACTCCTGGTGAGCCCTCAAACCACTCCTTGTATCTAAGAACTCGTAGTGACCACTTCTTACCACTCCATGATTCAAAAAGCTTATCTCGTAGTGTCTCATTTAACCACTCAAATATTCCAAGAACTTATCTCGTAGTGACCCTTCTAACCATTCAATGATTCCAAGAAAATATCATGTTTTGGCCCATTTACACACTGTATGATTCCATGACCTTCTCTCCTTGTGACCCATCTAACCACTCCGAATTTTTAAGGACTCGTATTGACCCTTCTCACCTTTCCATGATTCCAAAAACTTATCTCGTAGTGACCCCTAGCTCTAACTACCCCATGAATCCTAATACTTATCACGTAGTGATCCCTTGAACTACTCTATGAATCCAAGTACTTTTTACGTATACTGACTGACCCCTCTAACCACTCCATGGTTCCAATAACTTATCTCGTAGTGACCCATCTAACCATTCCATGATTCCAAGAAATTATCATGTTTTGGCCAATTTAACCACTCCATGATTCCAAGTACTTATCATGTAGTGACCCCTCGATCTACTCCATGATTCCAAGTACTTTTCACGTAGTGACCCCTCTAAATACTCTGTAATTCCAAGGACTCGTCTCGTAGTGACCCTCTGACCACTCCATTATTCCAAAAACACACCTCGTAGTGACTCCTGTAACCACTCCATGATTTCAAGAACTTATCTTGTACTGGCTTCCTCTAACCAATCAAAGAACCTCTTTATCTACTTGTGTTTCTGCAAACTTATTTAGTAGTGACCACTTTATCTACTTCGTGTTTTGAGAAGCTGTTTAGTAGTTACCCATGTAGCTACTTCTTGAATATGCTGGACAATGCCAAGACGTTTGTAAAACGCTAATTCAAGATATGTCTGATAATGTATTATAATCTGCGGTAACTTTCGTGTTTCTGGCAAGATCACAGATTTAGTTTCTTTGAAGTAGAATCAATAACTTGAACAGAATCTAAGAACGATTGAGAGTGAAATGTTAAAGGAAAGGCAATACCCAGTTCATATGAAACAAGAAGATAGAATTACATTTCATTGTTTGTGCATTAAATTATGAGTGTATTCTCCATTATTATATTAAAATGCTTTTCGAACAGTTCGTATGCTTCTTCATTTCCAGATACAAACGAATGTTCAAGCAACCCATGCTTGAATAGTGGAGTGTGCAATGATGGAGTCAATAGCTATTCCTGCGCATGCGTGATCGGTTATGAAGGAACGCATTGTGAAACAGGTGAGTTTTTTTTTTTTTTTTTTCAAGTGTCTCCTGGAAAGACTTAATTTGCCACGTAATGTTTGAAATGGAAGCAATGACCTAAACACTATTTAACAGCGAATTGAAGTGAAACAGTATACACGTATTTGAAACAAAAGGCAATACCTTATTTGACATACAAAGGTGAAACAAGAAGTTATATTACATTTCATTGTTCGTGTTTAAATAATCCTTATATTTCTTTGAAAATCCGTGTTTATTAACTTATTGGAAGCTTGTCGAACGGGAATATGCTTCTTCATTTCCAGATACGAATGAATGCTCAAGCAACCCCTGTTTGAATAATGGAGTGTGCAATGATGGCGTCAATAGCTATTCCTGCGCATGCGTAGCCGGTTATGAAGGAACGCATTGTGAAACAGGTGAGTTTTTATTTTATTTTTTTCAAGTGCCTCCTGGAGAGACTTAATTTGCCATGTAATTTTTGAAATGGAGCAATGACCTAAACACTATTTAACAGCGAATTGAAGTGAAACGGTAAACATGTATTTGAAAGAAAAGGCAATACCTTATTTGACATACTTAGGTGAAAAAAGAAGTTATAATTATATTTCGTTGAAAATCCGTGTTATTAACTTATTGGAAAGCTTGTCGAACGGGAATATGCTTCTTCATTTCCAGATACGAATGAATGCTCAAGCAATCCCTGTTTGAATAATGGAGATTGCAATGATGGCGTCAATAGCTATTCCTGCGCATGCGTGGCCGGTTATGAAGGAACGCATTGTGAAACAGGTGAGTTTTTATTTTTTATGTTTTTCAAGTGTCTCCTGGAGAGACTTAATTTGCCACGTAATGTTTGAAATGGAAGCAATGACCTAAACACTATTTAACAGCGAATTGAAGTGAAACAGTATACACGTATTTGAAACAAAAGGCAATACCTTATTTGACATCATCATCTAGTGCCGTCCCTTCGGAAGGGGTTGGCGGCTATGCACCTCCATCACTTTCTGTTATGTACCCTTGCTCTAACCTCTTGACATAATAGGTGAAACAAGAAGTTGTAATTACATTTCATTGTTTGCGTTTAATAATTATTATTTTTCGTTGAAAATCCGTGTTAATGAACTTATTTGAAATTCTTATCGAACAGTTCGTATGCTTCTTCATTTCCAGATACAAATGAATGTTCAAGCAACCCCTGTATGAATAGTGGGGTGTGCACTGATGGAGTCAATAGCTATTCATGCGCATGCGTAACCGGTTATGAAGGAACGTATTGTGAAACAGGTGAGATTTTTACTAAATACATTTTCAAGTGCCCCCCGGAAGAATTATTTGTCACATAATGAAATTGAAACTAAAAATAAAAGTATGAAAGAAATAAACAAGCAAACAAACACACTTTCATACACACACAAAGAAACCTTATAGTCCTAACCCAATGGCCCATAAACACATATTTTGTGTTTTTAACGACTTTGCTTCGCTAGTATCGGTTGAAGCTAAACAATCCGTTGTTGTTTTAATCCGGCGGAGAGGAACACACTCCCATATCCTCATCGTGTCAGTGGCAAAGAATCTGCTAGCAATCCCTCTAACGTTTGTTTTCCTGTTACCTAATTAAAATTGTATCCTGCATAAAAAATTCCAGTTCAAGAATTGGCCTCGGATGGTCACGTGATATAAAATACTTCCACCATTAAATAAAAATGGATATTGCGTAATTTTAACCGGACCCTCTCAGTGCAACGTATATTTTCTATCATTATTTTAATGGAGTCGTTAGAATTAGTATGTTAAGTTATTGTTATTATTTTCTTTTTTCTAACACCCTCATAAATAGCATCATCACTTATTATTCAACTTTCTGGAGGGACAAGTGGACGTCTTGAAGTTTATTTTGACGGAGCCTGGGGTACAGTTTGTGATGATAGTTTTGACCTTAACACTGGCAATGTTGTGTGTAAACAGCTGGGGTTAAGTGGATATCAATCATATGCAACAACTGGTGGGGGTACCGGATCAATCATCCTAGATAATCTCGTGTGCACCGGATCAGAGACTAACATCGCACAGTGTACACATAATGGATACCTCTCTCACAACTGCGGTCATGGTGAAGATGTAGGGGTGACTTGCAAGCGTAAGATTTTTTTAGTAGAACTAGGAATTATATGAAGTCTGGTAAAATGTAGTCTCAATCTCAGTCCTCCCTTTTAAAAAGCAGCTCATTTTGAGCTAAAAGAAAAATCAATGAAGTTGGGTTATAATCCAAGTTTTTAAACTTCAAACCACCGGTTAAACTGTAGTGGCTGTTATTCCGAAACGAAGTTAAAGGTACTATGTCCCATTTGCAGGCCAAACAAATGAAAAGGTTCAATTCCAACGGCATTTGAAAGACAATACTAATTTAGAACTTCCCTAAAAAAGGGGGGCTTGAAAGTGTCTTTAAGTGGGAAAATAACGACTATTAGTTGTCGAATCGACTTAGGAGCTATAGAGCCAGTAAGTAATAGTCTGATTTTTCAGACCATTGTACCGAATGGTCGTACGTTTCATGCTGCGCAAAGATTCAAACACTTTAATTTTGGCCATTACAAGAAGTGGGTTATGCCTGGATTACATTTACCCCGGGCGCCGTACGATAAATTAGTTTACGATTTTTCGTGCGATTTTAGGGGCATCGTAGGAAGCTACGGGCTACGATGTTTGGGTTTACATTATCTACGAGCATCGTGCCCTTCTTGTATTGGCCCTCGGGGTAGGCCGGGGCAAATCCGACAGAGGCTGATCGGAGATTGTACGGAAATCGTGCAATTTCAATGCAGTAGCCGTGCAGTCTCCGCAGCCTCCGCACGGAAATCGTACGGAGCCCGTGCAGCTTCCGTGCAAAGGTTGCGCGGAGAAGGCGCCATGACCGTGCAGCCGCCGTGCCGTTTTTAAGCGTTTTTGTTGGTTTTGCTGCACGATTTTGCTCCACGATCAGCGCGAGTCCTCCGCGCGATGCCCGTGCGGGGATTGTGCAATGACACCTACGACATGTTTACGGACTACGGGCTTACGATTTTTCAAATTTGTTTAACTTCTCACGATACAAAATCGTAGAGGCCGTGGAGCCCGTGAATTCGTACGAAAATCTCACGGCCGCCTCCTGCCTCCGTACGGAGGCCGCACGGAAAAGGGGATACGGGCATGATACGGGCTCCGTAGACTAATCGCAGGCCAAATGTAATCCAGGCATTATTGATGTAGACAAATGCTCATGTATCCTTTACAGCTCATTTTATGTATGTTAATACCAAAGATGAAAAAGCCAGTCAGTCATTCAATAATGTCTGACAGTAAAGTCTAGCAAGTAAACGGGTTTCATTGCATAATTTGAATATTAGGACACTGCTAACGTTTAAATTTCACAAGTAGGACATACATGACATATTCATAATTCCTGCAAAGTTCTACAGAACTTGATGTTGGCTGCAAAAGGGCCATAGTATCTTTAAGACTTAAAATTACTAATTAGATTTTTTATTTTTTAAAGGATTAGGATAAAAGCTGATATTACTAATAGAAATTTAGCGTTAGAGTTTCGATTTGTGAACATTGAAAAACGGTTCCTGTTATTTCTTTTTCAAGTAGGGCACAAAATGAACTAAAACTAGAAAAAAACTATAAAAGGAAGTTAGCAAAGTAACCGAGAGTTAAGACTTCCTTGAACCTTTGCAAGTGCAGTTGTGTACATTCCAGTGGTCCTCTTTTGGGGCGCAATATTGTACAAGAGGCTGATGAAAGTTATATGATAGGGAATTACAATTCGTTAAAATTTGAATCCTTTAAAGGGTTACAGACAATTGTGTCGTGAAATTACGATAAGGAGTATAATTACTACTGATTGGGGGTATTTTTCAACAATATCTTATAACTGTTAACATGAATATGAAGTGCACTTCATGATACCGTAGCAGTTGAAATGTTTACCAGTTGCAATTATTGGGAGATTCATGCCTATTTGTTATAAAGAAAAGGTTACTAAAATCCTTCATTTTATTGCCACAATTATAAACAATCATTGCTTTTCAATGATTTTTGTCTCTTACAATGTTTAATTTTGTTGCCCGAGGATGGAAAGTTATTTGAGGCGGCTCAAATATGTCTGGAGATGGATATCGCATTTCAAAAAGTTATATTATTGTTATGATATGTTAATCTACTGAGAAGTAATTTGCTTTTTTACAATCAGCTACACAAGTGAGGATTGCCAGCGCTTCTAATTCGGGACGCGTGGAGATATTCTACCAAGGAGCATGGGGGACGGTGTGTGATGATTCTTTCGATAATACTGATGCAGGTGTCGTATGCCGCATGCTGGGATACTCTTCTGGCTCGGCTATCTGCTGTGCTGGAGCTGGAGCAGGTTCAGGAAACATCATCGTTGACAATTTAGCATGCACTGGGTCCGAAACCGACATCCTGCTGTGTCCTCATGCAGGGCTTTTAGTTCACAATTGTGGACATGCCGAGGATGCAGGAATAACTTGTTTTTAAACTACAGTTCTTAAGTCATAATCCTTTCTAAATTAAGTTGTGAAGTTAAAACTATCAGATTACCAGGCACAACAAAACGACCAACAAATTCGCATGGTGTGATTTCAGTTAGAGCCCACTAAAGGTGTATTTGGGCTAGATGGTCGAATTTTTTTTTTTTTTAAGAATTTTTTGTTAGAGTATATACTATCTCTACGTAATTACAAACTTTTGATTCGAAGTACCAAACATCTAAAAGTAGTATTTTGGCAGTGTTTTGTAGACCTATTTTTGCTGATCTTGAGTTTGTTGTAGTAGTTTTTATTGATTTAAGACCTTGGATTACTGGTCTCATTTTGCTCTCCATCAACTTTAAAATGATTTAAGCCGTTGTTGTAATATATAGATAATAATATATAAAATATATCGGTATAAATAACAGAATGTGCTTAATCGGTGGGCCAAGTTTTAGGACAGTCTGATTATCACTTCACGGATATTTGTGTAGGGTTGTCACCTTGCACAACAAACTTGGGAGTCAGAATGCCTAATAAACTACACAGCTCAAAGGCCCTTTTTTATAAATTAACATGCTTTGAGACTGGACATTCTTTCTTTTTTTAATTAGGTTAGGAAAATCCTATTGTGACGAGTAATATACCATTTTAAAGCTGAGAGTCTCCTCTTTCCTCTTCCAAAATAAGACCTAAGGTAAGGGTCACACATGCTACTGGTCGTAGTTGATTTTCGTTACTCTATGTTGACTTAAAGGCCAGGTTCATTGATTTTGAAATCGACTGAATTTGGTATCATTGTAATCAGAACATTACACTGAGTAAAACTATCACATTTGTGTAACTTGTAAATTCGTGCGAAAATTATAAAAGTTGATTAAACTTGACGAAATATCACCCCACTCGAGACCCCGAAAACATCGTAAGTCAGGTGATTTTTGAGTGACGTAGCACAATGAACAATTAATACAATGGGCCGCTCAGCTGATCGGTGCGCGATGCAGTTTGCGTGCAATTCACATGTATTGCATTGACTCTTGAGGACCGTACCCATTCTTACCCAACGTTGTTTACCTTCATCAAAGTCACCCTGAAAATATCGATATGGACGAAAACATACTTGATTTGAGTTTTGAGGAGATAGAAGAAGGAAGTACCTCGGACAACGACAACGACAATGGAGATTTGGGAGATCTAGACCTAGAAGAAGATCTGGAAGATTTTGCCGAAGTCGATGGACAAGCACAAGCTGTCGGGGCAGCCGCAGTCGCTGCGTATCTACATGAGCCCGCATATCACAGCCAGGCCAGCCGGCCCGGCGCTTGATCGAGCTAGCTGTGAATCGCGAACCGGACTGATCTAAGTCTTCTCTCGACTTCCACTTTCCCCATTTATCTATCAAAAATCTAAACTAATCGGCCTAATCAGACATTTTCGTAATGAATATTTGGACAATTATATGTAAACTTGTCGCATATTTTGCCCCAGAAGAGTCGTTAGTTCAGCATGCAAAATGTCTTAGGCACTCCCAGATCCGACACATACACGCTGAGCTGCCCTCAGAATATGTGATTATTTTCCCGATTTTTATGGTCAAATGTGACGGTAAATAACATAAAAATCGAATACACATTTGTAGAAAGTATTATTTATTCAGTGTATCTCATTCAAAGTGCCTAAAATAAAGGAAATATCACAACTGGCGGTAAATATACAAACAACGTTAACCCATATCTAAAAATTGCAATGGGTATCCAACATTGTCCCGAATGTGTGATTGCAGGTTGTTCATAATGTGACGTCATTTTATCGCATGTAAATAACGCCGTCATTTCACTTTGTGAGTGGGTTTTGGAAAGGGTATCAAAATTGCAATTAATTTATTCCTCACAATAGTGAGGGCTTTAAAAGTACTTTAGTCATTTTGTTAATGTTCTCAGCAATCTGTAGAGGTGTGATTTGCCTTTTTTCCAAATTTCAATGAACCTGGCCTTTAAGATCATTCATTCATGACTAACTTTTACATTCATTAACACCTTTTATTAACTATGAATCTTTCTTAATTACCACGAATTTTACTATATTTATCCAGTCTAAACTCAACTGCAAGGCTTGTAACAAGAAAAAAAAATGGATCCATATCGTCGGTTTTAAGAGCCTCCCACAGGTTACCAATAATATCAAGTATACATTTTAAGATCTTTCTACTAGCAGTGCAATGCTTCATGACATGGCTCCATGTTATTTCTCAGAGTTACTTATGAAATGTGAACCTTTAAAAAGATATTCTGGGGTTCGTGCAGAAAGACCTATAGTTATGTCGTAACCGTGGTCAAAGCAAACTGTTATTTATTCATTTTATTTTTAAATGGCTTAATTCATTAAAATAACATTCGCGGCCCGAGAGCCGAATTGCAGTTTCTCTTTTTTACAAAGTATATATCAGTGACAAAATAAAATTACACGTAATACATATGCGTAATAACATTATGGTAGTAAAATTGCAATTCCTTTTTGTACATATAATATATCATTGTGCTTCTCCAACACCTGCTCCGGCTACAATTACTCCGCGGCAATTCAGTACATAAATCAAACTCCCGGTCCCAACCCAGGACAAGAAACCTACACCGCACCCAACCCCAACACCAAGCACGAACCCAGCCCCAAACCCAACAACAATTCAACCCTAACCCCACATCCCTGATGAAATAAAGCCTGGAGCAACCGCCGCCGGAGCATGTGTCGGGTCGCCATCGTTGTATATTATGGCAGATTACTTGGTACATATACAGAAATCTGAATATTATAATTATATTTGCAATAAAATCATATATTGAACTTATACAATATATGAATAGAAATAAATTTGTTTGAAATTCGAAAGAATTAAATGTTATGAGTGGAAATTGCATAGCCGGAAGGATAGTGTATTTTCTTCAATAACAGAAACAGAGACAATAACAGAAACCAAATCCAGGAATTATAAAATCAAATAGATGCTACAATGAATTAAACAATTTATACTCTGTAGGTATTGTCTTTGGACCAATTAAGTAAAAGGTGGGGTGGTGCATAAAAATGATTTTCGCATAAAAACATAGGTAAAAGGTTGCCATGGTAATGATCGATATAATATGCATCATGTTGGGAATTGTTTAAAAAAAGCAAACAAGATTTTGTACAATTAAATCTGATTTAGTTGCTCCCGTGATTGGTATCATTCACATATCACATTTCAAATTATTATTTTTTCTTCTATTTATCCTCTTTCGAGGGACTTTATTTGTTCATATCGTAAAATAATAGCTATTTACAACAATGTTTATATACAGAATTCATGCTATTGTAACATACATGTATAATATATAGTACATACAGCATGTATCCTGTGCTTTTCACTTCCAAAACATTCTCTAATATAGTTTCTATAGATAATAAACTGAGCAAAGTTTAAAATAAGATTGACAAGTCTTAGATTCATTTCCATTTTCTCTATTTCATAACCTATTAAAAGAATGTTTTCGTTTAAATAAATTCTTAAATTAATACATTTCAAATTATAACATTTAAGGCTTTGGCAATTTGCAAGATTGTGAAAGCATCAGCATGAAATATGAGGGAGAAAGAGAGAGTAGAGAGAAGAGGCAGAGGAATTAAAGAATGGGTATGAGGAGGAAGAGGAAAAAAGGGTAGGAAAGGGAATAGTGAGACTGAGAAAGATTAGAGATCGCATGCTTGTTCCCATGAGGAGAGAGACAGGGAGAGGGAGAAAGAGACAGGGAGAGAGAGAGGAGAGACATACAGGGGAGACAAAAAGTGAGAGCAAGCAAGACACAGGGAGAAATAGAGAGCCATGTAGAGGGTCTCCCCTCTCCGCAGCTCACTCTCAGTGAGCAGTGACAGAGAGGAGAAGATAATTTGTGCGTCGAAGATGAAACTGCGATACTATGAGCGTTTACGGCCCTCACTGAGCGGCGAATGCTTGCGAACGTTGCGAATTTTGGATTTTTGGATCAAAAAGAACTTCAGCGACACCGTCTTACAACCGTTTGCAAAGGCTTACGACTGTTTTGCGACGAGAAAAACTGTTTGCGACAATGAAAACTGTTTGCGAACTTTCCTGCAACCGTTTACGAACCCTTGCGAAACCCCAAATTCGCTACGTTCGCAAACATTCGCCGCTCAGTGAGATAGGCCCTTTAACAATCGGACTAGATATTTTTATATTTTGTATGAATGAAATCCTGTTCAGTGATTGGTCAACAAAGCATCATGAGACCAAACATAACATTGCTATTATGTTACCGATAAGAAAAATAGTACTATACCGTGACGTCATGCACTATACCATGGCACTATACCATGGATGACGTCATAGATACTTCCTTCCAAAGCACTACTGTGCATGCATTCAGCGAGCGTACATGATTTCAAATGCCTCCAGCGGGCAACTCCCGCGGTGTCACGGCGCTTACGCTGTGCGATTTACGCTGAGCCGCAATAACTGGAGTAGACTACTAGCTGCAGTACTTGCATAGCACCAGAAATTATTATTATTATTAGGTGGGCTGTATATAATACAGACCACCTTATGTTTTCGTTAAAATTGCCTTTATTAGGTGGGCTGTATATCATACAGACCACCTTATAATTTTGTTAAAATTGCCTTTATTAGGTGGGCTGTATATCATACAGACCACCTTATAATTTTGTTAAAATCGCCTTTATTTATTTATTTTTCTTATTTCGACCCACTTTTTTGTTAGCAAGATAACTTGAAAATGGTTAAATCAAATACCTTGAAATTTAGCACACATATGTATTGGCATATAAACAAAGCACAATAAGGTTTTCAACCTTGACCTTGACTGATGACGTCATCTAGGCGCCATTTTGTAAAATTTTCTGAAAATCTACTCATGATCATATCTTCATAACGAAAAGTCGTTTTGCATTCATATTTATCATGATCAAGGTCAATATCCGTCCGGTCAATTTCAGGTAAAATAACGCGCGCGCATGCGTACGTCCGTGCGTTAGCGCGCGCGCAAAATTTCAAAATGTTCCAAATCGTCTCAAATTCATTTTGTATACGTTTCAGGCCATTTTAAGCATTTTATAAAAAATCGCGCACACGCACATGCGCGCGTTTTCGCGCGTAACACGATTATACAACATAAAATCGCCATTTTTTTCTTTCATGATATTTCCCATATTTTTTCGAACAATTTGATACCATGTTTATCTCTTAATGACCATTAATAACAAGATGAGCGTCCATTCAATATAAATGTCCGTGCGCGCGAGCTCTTGTAATACATAGCATATATGGGCAAAAACATGCCTATACAAAATTCACTGTAACTCTTCAGAATGGATGGGAACTCCAATTTTGTTTCATATTTGGATAGATTATGAGTCGGAGATATGATTTCATGTCTCATTTGACCCTCAATTAACTCATGACGTCATCATAATGGCCTCCAAACTCAAAATTTCAATTTGCATATTATGACGTCAGCATATTTTTGGAAAATTGATTGTATCTCTGTAAATATTGATCGATTTTCTTCCAAATTTTGATATGTTCTAGCTGAAACAATTCACTACAAATGCAGTTCCCACAATTTTTCATTTGGACCAAGGCATCATGGCGTATTTTTGTGATTGAAGGAGGCATGACAATTTTTCACATTTTGCGTGTATTCTCTATGGGACATGACTTTTTTCAAAACTGGATTCTACATTCCGTCTTTTGCGAGCAATATCTCCGTCGTTTTAGTTTGGTTTTCGCTGAGCTTTGAGTATGTTGTAGCTGAGACAATAAGCTATCACAAGTGTGCACTTTTTTTCGATCAGATGCCGGGATCATGCTCATATTTCACTTGCAAAGTGGGATTTGAGAATTCCATTTTCCGTTCACGTGTAATGCTATGGGAAATGTTTTGGTATATCCGTAACGCACTTGTCAAACCATGCTTATACAAAATCCTTTATAGTTCTTTGGGATGCACCTGGACCCCAATTTTTTCATATTTTGATAGAGTATGTGTCGGTGATATGATTTTATGTCTCATTTGGCTATTACAAATATTCTGACTTCATCATAATGGCCTTGGTACTCAAAATACGAATTTGCATATTATGACGTCAGCATATTGAAGGAAAATTGAGTGTATCTCTGTAAATACTGATCAATTTTCTTCCAAATTTCGATATGTTGTAGCTAAGGCAATTCTCTACAAGCTCAATTGCCAACATTTTTCATTTTGATATTTAGATTTGAGGGTCAAAGGTCAAATATATTGTACATGGTTTCTCTAAAACCATGCATTGTATAGACTTGAAATTTGGCACACTAATAGACCTGAATAAGAGGATTATTTCAAAAAATAATGTCAAATCATACCAATGTTATCTTAAATACTTAGTATGTCACTAAACATGTGTGGCATGCACTTGGAACAGCCCACCTATACTTGTTATTAACAAGTATTAAATGTCTAGTTATTCTTTATTATTTATTTTTCTTATTTCGACCCACTTTTTTGTTAGCAAGATAACTTGAAAATGGTTAAATCAAATACCTTGAAATTTGGCACACATATGTATTGGCATATAAACAAATCACAATAAGGTTTTCAACCTTAACCTTGACTGATGACGTCATCTAGGCGCCATTTTGTAAAATTTTCTGAAAATCTACTCATGATCATATCTTCATAACGAAAAGTCGTTTTTCATTCATATTTATCATGATCAAGGTCAATATCCGTCCGGTCAATTTCAGGTAAAAAAACGCGCGCGCATGCGTACGTCCGTGCGTCAGCGCGCGCAAAATTTCAAAATGCTTCAAATCGTCTCAAATTCATTTTGAATACGTTTTAGGCCATTTTAAGCACTTTATAAAAAATTGCGCACACGCACATGCGCGCGCGTTCTCGCGCGTAACACCATTACACAACATAGAATCGCCATTTTTTTTTCTTTCATGATATTTCCAATATTTTTCGAACAATTTGATACCATGTTTATCTCTTTATGACCATTAATAACAAGATGAGCGTCCATTCAATATAAATGTCGGTGCGCGCGAGCTCTTGTAATACATAGCATATATGGGCAAAAACATGCCTATACAAAATTCATTGTAACTCTTCAGAATGGATGGGAACTCCCAATTTTTTTCATATTTGGATAGATTATGAGTCGGAGATATGATTTCATGTCTCATTTGACCCTCAATTAACTCATGACGTCATCATAATGGCCTCCGAACTCAAAATTTCAATTTGCATATTATGACGTCAGCATATTTTTGGAAAATTGATTGTATCTCTGTAAATATTGATTGATTTTCTTCCAAATTTTGATATGTTCTAGCTGAGACAATTTTCTACAAATGCCGTCATCACGATTTTTCATTTTGACAAAGGCATCATGGCGTATTTTTGCGATTAAAGGAGGCATGTCAATTTTTCACATTTTGCGTGTATTCTCTATGGGACATGACTTTTTTCAAAACTGGATTCTACATTCCCGTCTTTCGCGAGCAATATCTCCGTCGTTTTAGTTTCGTTTTTGCTGAGCTTCGAGTATGTTGTAGCTGAGACAATAAGCTATCACAAATGTGCCCTTTATTTTTCGATCAGATGCCGGGATCATGCTCATATTTCACTTGCAAAGTGGGATTTGAGAATTCCATTTTCCGTTCACGTGTAATGTCTATGGGGATTATTTTGGTATATTGGTCGCAATTGACTTGAAACGTTGCATGTTGATAGGTAAGACAAAATAATTCATATAAAAATGCACAATCGAGAATATGCATATTTCATTATATTATTTAGATTTTAAGGTTAAAGGTCAAATATACTGTACATGGTTTCTCTAAAAATATGCTTTGTAGACATCAATTTGGCACACAAATACCTGAATAAGAGGATTATTTCAAAATTTAGGTCAAATCATGCCAATGGTATTTTAACTACTTAGTATGTAAATAAGGGTCAAAGGTCTAACATTTCACTGATCACTATCTCACTAACCATGTGTGTTATGCACTAATTGGAACAGCCCACCTATACTTGTTCCGAAACAAGTATTACATGTCTAGTTATTATTATTATTCTTTATTTTTCTTATTTCCAAGCACTTTTTTGTTAGCAAGATAATTTGAAAATGGCTCAATCATATGTCTTGAAATTTGGCACACATATGTATAGGCATATGGAGAAAACACAATAAGGTTTTCAACCTTGACCTTGACTGATGACGTCATCTAGGCGCCATTTTGTGAAATTTTCTGAAAATCAACTCATGATCATATCCTCATAACGGAAAATCATTTCTCACTCATATTTATCATGATCAAGGTCAATATCCGTCCAGTCAATTTCAGGTCAAAAAACATGCACGTACGTGTACGTCCGCGCGTCAACGCGCGCGCAAAATTTTAAAATGCCGAAAATCGTCTCAAATTCATTTTGCATACGTTTCAGGCCATTTTAAGCATTTTATAAAAAAATCGCGCACACGCACATGCGCGCGCGTTTTCGCGCGTTACACCATTACACAACATAGAATCGCCATTTTTTTCTTTCATGATATTTTCCATATTTTTCGAACAATTTGATACCATGTTTATCTCTTTATGACCATTAATAACAAGATGAGCGTCCATTCAAGATAAATGTACGTGCGCGCGAGCTCTTGTAATACATAGCATATATGGGCAAAACATGCCTATACAAAATTCATTGTAACTCTTCAGAATGGATGGGAACTCCCAATTTTTTTCATATTTGGATAGATTATAAGTCGGAAATATGATTTAATGTCTCATTTGACCCTCAATTAACTCATGACGTCATCATAATGGCCTCCGAACTCAAAATTTGAATTTGCATATCATGAGTTGACAGACAATAAGCTATCACAAATGTGCCCTTTATTTTTCGATCAGATGCCGGGATCATGCTCATATTTCACTTGCAAAATGGGATTTGAGAATTCCATTTTTCGTTCACGTGTAATGTCTATGGGGATTATTTTGGTATAGTGGTCATAGCACTTGCCTCCCATTCCGGCGACCCATGTTCGATTCCTGGTGGGTCATTTTTTTTTTTTTTTTTTTGCCGTCTTTTAAATGTTATTTTATGATCTTCTTCGACTATTATAACATATTATCACATACAATCACAGACAATGTAATAAAATGCTTAATTTTACGTGTATTCTCTATGGGAGGTGACTTTTCTGAAATCTTCATTCTACATTCCAGTCTTGTTTAAGCAATATCTCGATTATTTTTGCTCGATTTTCTGCCAGCTTCGGATATGTTGTAGCTGAGACGATTCTCTACACAGAGGATGACATTTATTTTTAATCAGAAATTGAGATCATGGTGATATTTTGACTACAAAGTGGGATTTGAGAATTCCATTTTCTGTTCACGTATAATGTCTATGTGGATTATTTTGGTATATTGGTCGCAATTGACTTGAAACGTTGCATGTTGATAGGTAAGACAAAATATTTCATATAAAAACACAAAATCTAGAATATGCATATTTCATTATGTTATTTAGATTTTAAGGTTAAAGGTCAAATATACTGTACATGGTTTCTCTAAAACAATGCTTTGTATAGACATGAAATTTGGCACACTAATAGACCTGAATAAGAGGATTATTTCAAAAATTTAGGTCAAATCATGCATGGTATCTTAACTACTTAGTATGTAAATTAGGATCAAAGGTCAAACATTTCACTGATCACTATCTCACTAACCATGTGTGGTATGCATTAATTGGAACAGCCCACCTATACTTGTTCCGAAACAAGTATTACATGTCTAGTTTGTTTTATTTTTTTATGAAAGTTCGTTTCAAAAATATAAAACAAATATATCATGCACTATTTCAAGCCACTAGTGAAATTATGGATTCCTCGGCGACAATTGTCCTCAGGGTAATTGTTCTCGGAGGGTAATTGTCCTCGGGGGGTAATTTTCCGGGTGGTAGTTGTCCTCGGGGGTGGTTGTCATTGGGTTAATGTTTCGGGGGTTTCTGGGGGGTTATTGTCCTTGGGGGTTGTTTTCCGGGGGGTGATTGTCCAGGGGGTAATTGTCCTGATACGGAGGGGAACTTCGTATTCAACACTTTTTACTTATACAAAATAATTTGAGTAATAAAACTAAAATGGAAAAGTATCAACAATTGACCAAATTTAAAAGAACTAGATATGTAAGAAAAATGAAATGTAAGTGACCTGATTTACACACTGGATTCCTTCTAAAAGACATTTGGTGTGTAGACTATAGTTTTTCTTTTTGTTTTTTTTTAAAGGAGGAGTTATTTGATGTTTATATTTGCCATTATATGCTATTTTTTCTTCAAACTCTATTTTTCTAGGTATTGTTTGATTTTGATAGCAAGTTTTAGAATGAAGTTAACTGTCACGAATTATGAAAGAATCTAAACAAAACTTCATATTGGCACTGTCAGTCAGACCTGTACTGTGCAGTAAGCAAGGAGCTCTTTCCTTGTTTTGTAAATATTATTTGACAATTATTTCTGTGGATGACGATATGTATCGCCATGTGGGTGAAATTATAGCTGAGGGTAATCAAATAGTAGAATATGCTTTATCGTGCAGCCTTAACCAGAAGAGTCTGCATGATAGAGAAGAAAATAAATAGAGAAAGAGTAGTAATGGGAGATATTGAGAAGGTTGATAGGTTCTGATATCTGGGGATAGTGTGCGTATATATATTATGTGTGTTTAAAAGTTACAATTGATTGTATCTCTCCTAGTCATATCTCCTTCAAATTGATTGTATCTCGTTCGTGTCAATTGTAACTTCTTCAATCAATCATAAATTCATGATGAATTATAAAGATAAATTACAAACATTCCGTTATAGATAGGTACAATGTATGGTAAGATACGATTAATTGCAGCAAGATTAAAGAGACAATAGATTTTTACAATCGATTGTATATTTTATGTTTCATGGTGCAGATTGTTTATTTTGTAATAAACTTAGTTTCGGCTAATGATACCCCAGTAATATTTCTGTAAAATCTTTAGAATTGCTGCCTTAAAAATTATGTGTAGATCAAGCATATAGCTTTTATGTATCATTGTCACGGGAAATTGAATGTGTTGCAATGCTTGCCTATCCCAGTGTAGACTCTAGAGGGCAGCTCCTTCTACCAAGGCTTCACTTTGATGGGAGGATCATGGCATGTTCGTCTGATATCGGCATTATGCTTTGGGACTTTGGTTCACTAGACCTAGTCAGGTTAAATCAATATAATGCTCTGTTATGTGCATGCAGATGTCTGGTATGAATGCATTATAGCACTTGACGACCCTGTGCTTTTTATTATTTAATCAAGAGCCTGATTCCTTGGTTGGCAGGAACATATTTTAGGGGCTCTGAAGTTTAAATATCCCATATATTTTATGGTTAATTTCCCATTCATTATAAAAGGGCATCATTAATTATCACATGGAAGAGCGGTAATGTTGTTTGTGACCATTCATGATTTATGAACAATTCTATATTGTAACCTATATTGTGCACGTAATCAAGCCATGCTATACTCATTATACCATATTGTTTGTTAAGATTGATAAGCCCCCAGAATTGGCCCCCACCTATCAGCTTGGTACTTCCTTCTTGGTGAGCATGGGGCGTGTCTTTACCCTCTGCCTGGATCCACAGAATCTTCACATTATCTACACCCAGACACAGTCTGTTATGTCATCATGGAAATTACCCATCTACAGACGCTCCAAGAGAGGATCCAATTTTGTGGCAGGTAAGGATTGTGAATCAGTCTTCTTACTTTCATATGTTCTTGTTGCATTTTGGATATTCACACACCTGTAAAGTAGAACCTGTTCTCATACAACGTTTAACCTAATTCGTTATGCATGCAAACAAATATGTTGAAAGGGACAGATCACTTCAGAAAGAAAATCGAATACTGTTATAAGACAAAAAATTACTCAATCCTCCCCACCCCAAACAAAAGAAAGTATTTGAGGCATTCAGATAACTAAGGATTGAAGAGTGTGATATACGGAAGAAATTGACCAGGAATTGCACAAAAGTTAACTGAGAGTTATCTTGACAACTTACACGTATCTTGGATTTTTAGTTGTTGGTGGTGGTTATTATTTACAAATATATATTTTGTTTTTATGATGCTGCTTCTGGTGTAGTATTGCAACTCAACAAAGCCCCATGGGCAAACTATTGTTACACTCTGACTGACTCATTGCTGTCTCACCATAAATACATGGCGTTTACAAAATATGCAACGAGATTATGAGTATCAATATCTTAAAAACTACTTACGGTAATCATCCTCGAAATTTCATTGTTCATATTCAGGGGCGGCGATTTCTTTTCATGACCGGGGGGACGAAATGCGAGGGACGAGGAGCAGTGGCGTAATGACCAAGAACGGTTTTTTGGGGGCAGAAAAAAACACGCATCACCACCATTCTTACATGTTACATGAAGGCCCCGCGGAAAGTTTTTCAAAGTGGGGGAGGGGGCTAATGTATTTACGATCAGGTAGAGCAAAGCAAGTGGAGCGTAAATTGGCGTGGGGTCCAGGGGCAAATTAGCCCCAGCGGGTGTCAAAGTACGAAGCTCCATGAAGCTCAGGGGTGTTAGGCATTTGATTAAGGTCAGATGAGCAACCAGGGGCCCGGCTTAGGGCCCCTGGTGGGGTCCAGGGGCGGAGCTCCCGGAAGCTCAGGGGTTTTAGGCATTTAATTACTTTCAAATGAGCATAATTATTTTGATACCTTAGTTGTGTCACTGGCATGAAGGTCACTAATTGGAGTAGGGTCCGGGGGCGGAGCCCCCAGAAGCTCAGGGGTGTTAGGCATTTAATTAAGGTCAGATGAGCAACTAGGGGCCCGGCTTAGGGCCCCTGGTGGGGTTCAGGGGCGGAGCCCCCGGAAGCTCAGGGGTTTTAGGCATTTAATTACTTTCAAATGAGCATAATCATTTTGATACCTTATTTGTGTCACTGGCATGAAGGTCACTAATTGGAGTAGGGTCCGGGGGCGGAGCCCCAGAAGCTCAGGGTTTTAAGCATTAAATTACGATCAGATGAGCATCCAGGGGCTGCCTTAGGGCCCTTGGCGGGGTCCCGAGGGCAGAGCCCCGGAAGCTCAGGGGTTTTAGGCATTTAATTACCGTCAGATGAGCAACCAGAGGCACGCTTTATAGTTATAGGGCCCTTGGTGGCGTCCAGGAGGCAGAGCCCTGGAAGCTCAGGGGTTTTAAGCATTAAATTACGATCAGATGAGCATCCAGGGGCTGCCTTAGGTCCCTGTTGGGGTCCAGGGGGGAGAAGATTTTTGCAATTTTATTTGTCTAAACGCTGCACTCTTGGGCCCTCCAGAGCCTAAAAGTGTGTTGCAGTCTTCACCCAGTATTTGCTATACATTTTGGGGGCACTTTTCCAAATTTTCAGGGGGGACGATCCCCTAAAAAAAATCGAGGGGGACGTGTCCACCACGTCCCCCGGATCGCCGCCCCTGGTCATATTGTAGTAGTATCTCCTAAATTTTATGTGAATTTCACAAGGTGTTAGGCTAGAACCACAAAGTTATGCTCATTTTTGTAAGTCATGCATTTTTCAAATGTTACAAAGATGGCATGTTGAATAGAATCGCTGCACAGTAAGCACGTAGTTGTCACTTTCAATGACATCTCTCTGACTCTGAATTTCATGATTAAATGACAACTGAATTTAGATTGATAATTCATTTGTGAAATGTTACGAATATGTATTCAAAATTTATTTTCAGTATTAGAAGCAAAAGAAAACATTCCAAGATATTTTTATGTAAACGATGACTTACTTCTTCACCTCATTTACTGTAGGAAACACTCAAGCATTAAAAAGTAGATATGGACTGCATAACTTACTATGTAACTCTTAGGGTTAGCAACAAACACCAATAATATAAATTACTCCAATAACACTCGACTAACACTTGCACAATACTGTATTTTGTATAGCAAGAGCAATTTGATATCACTGTGTAGCAGCAAATATTTATACTATGACAAGCCATGCTCACCATTATTTTTGTTATATTGTGTAATAGGTTGTGACAGCTGGTTATGTGGGTTGATGCCTCAGCAGGAAGAAGGCCTTGTCTTTGCTACCAGTATGCCAGACCATAGTATACATCTTGTTAGATGGAGTCACTAGATGACAGCAGCAGGTAATGATAGAGACACAGAGGCACAGGCTATGCTTGAAAGGGAAACTGGCTGCACAATAAGCGTAATTCCTCTACAGTAACCATTCCTCTAGGGTACCCAATGAATAGTGCAGATGAAATTGGATGGAATACATTCTAGGATGCGTTCATTGCTTTGTGTACTGGTATTATGTAGCCAGAAATTTCTTTTGCTTAAAACTAAGGCAAATTTGGCAAATGGCTGAGATTTACAAAAGTGTCATTCCACATTATTATGAAATTAAATGAAATTTTAATATGAATTGTTTACAATGTACAAAAGTTTAATGATTTACAATAGAATGAATGTTTTGGAAACCAAATCCTGTTAATGACAAATTTTCCTGTAAAATCCCAATCCTTGTACAATGATCCTATTACTTGGATCACTGAAGGTGGGGCTGGGGGATCATGTTTTCGGATTGTCCGTCCATCCCGCTTTTCATTATCGCGATAACTCAAGAACCATTAAAAAGATTTTAACCAAAATTTGATCAAGTATGTATGAGCATGCAAGGATGAACTAAATAGATATTGGGCCTAAGAGGTTAAAGGTCACAGGGTCTTAAAAGTATTTAAAATTTCCAGAAAAATCTCATTACCGTGACAATTTAACCAAATTGTAACCAACTTCGACCAAACTTGGCTCAAGTACCTTTGAACATTAACATTAAAAGATCAAATGAAAAGAGTTTGGGTTCATATGAGGTCAGATGTTGAAGGTCACAGGATCATTAAACAACAAATATGCGGAGGCATATTAGAGACACAGTGGCATAAATCCTTTTCTTTCTAAAGCTTTAATGATGTAATTGTCTTAACTTCTTTCTATTATTCAATGATGTCAGGATGGTCCTTCCATTTAAACAGATCCTTTACCATTAGCTGGTCTTGACAGTCAGTCAAGTTGATTTTATAGAGCTGGCTCTACGTGAGGTAACATGAATGCCTCTTCAAAGACATGTAGGAATTGAGTTAGTACATGTACAGTATATACCAGTATTAATAGGTCAATACAATCTTTGTAATGAGTTCATTTGTATGAAAATTCAAGAAAAAGACTGGCGTTCATTTGAAATAGACCAGACTCATAATAAGAAAATTATGAATGTTTAAAATATGTCATGAATCTGCCAGAGTGGATGGTCATGCTAAGGATAAACAATGAAAACTTGTTCTCAGTTTCATTTGATTCGAGAAGAAGATATCTGTGTTTAATTGGCCCCTGAGCAGTAAAATAAGGACCTTCTTTGTATTACATCTGTGTATAATAAGATAATGGTGAGCTATGATGAATGTTCGAACCTTTCCACACATACTGGTAGCTGAGCCTGGTTTCTAAAACATAAGGAATGAAAGGTTTTATCTTTTCAATGAAAGTTTGTATGTTACTACACAGTGACCTGTACAGAGTGAGTCAGAAAAATGTCCCACTTTTTAACAGTTGTATTGTTTGAATTATGAATATTTAATCATGGGTTTCATGATATGTCTTGATAGAGTTATCCTCCCAGTACATTTAGGTACCATTTTCATTTGAATCTCTGCATGCACGACTGAACATCAGACAATCTTTACAAGACTGCCAGATCTCACTTGCGCCAAGTTGCTGGGTGAGGAATAAAATAGTGTTTTGAACAAAAACAGCCAGACAGACAAACACACACACACACATGCACACGCACAAATACACGCACAGATGCACACACAAACACACACGTGCGCGCGCACACACACACACACACACACACGCACACATTTCTGATTAAAGGTAAAGACCAGTTTTGGAAACGACCCTCTTTCAAAAAGTGAAATGGAAGCTCTCATTACCAATCATGTGAAAGAATATGTTTTGACTAATACGTGATGATACAAATTTTGCCGGGAAACCGCCTACTAATTGATATATTTGGTAAATTATTATATCTATTGGGACCAAATAGATATCGCGCACGTGGTCGCGTAGTCCCATATACATCTTTCTGTGTAAAGTGCTTGTAACTTTACCAAGACTTGGCCAAATTTCTTATCATTTTGATGATTCCAGAACCTTGCAGTACACACCAATACTTATATGCTAGATGATCAACCTTTTCTGATCGATTCCACAACGTTTCTTTCACAATGCAATCGCATGACCAGAACTGGTCTTTATCTTTAAGAATTGATTCTTATCAAGATCGCTGAATGTTTAAGTGGCATTTCCCTGACAATCATTCCCTTTAGTACACATTCACTACCACCATCATATCATCATCATCATCATTGTCATCATCTTAATCTTCATCATCATCATCATCATCATCATGTGCATGTGCGTGTGTTTGTGTGCGTGTGCGTGTGCCTGTGCATGTGTGCGCGCGCGCGCGCGTGTGTGTGTGTGTGTGTGTGCAGTACAGTGTTCTAATGTACAGTGTTCTGCTGTTCTATGTGTTGAGTGGATAAGTGTTGTGTTTGGAGTGTCTTTGCATGGTGTGGTCTTGTGAGTGAGGATGACTGGCTGGAGTTCCAGTGTTGTGAGCGTTTGAATCTGTGTATGTTTTGTGAGGTGAGAGCTTGTGAGTGTGAATGTGAATGTTAACGGGGGTTGGGGGGGGGGGTAAGTAGTAGAAGGGAGAAGGGAGAAGTGGAGGGGTGGTGGGCTTACGGTGCATTGTATACAAATATGTAAAATGTTTTTGTTTTTGGTAATAACTAAGTTCAGTATGTGATTATTATTATTAGAAAACTTTACTGATTTCATTCCATTATTCCCCTTCTTTGCTGACTGTTTTATTATGTTATGAAAACGAAATGAAGATCTGTATTTGTATGGAATTATTTGCATTGATTTTTATGTCATGATTTATTTTGAATGAAATCTCTAATAAAAAAACTATTGAAAAAAAGTGTGTGTGTGTGTCTGTCTGTCTTTGTTCAATGCACTGTTTTATTCCTCACCCAGTAACTTGGCGCAAGTGAAATCTGGCAGTCTTGTAAAGATTGTCTGATGTTCAGTCATGCATGCAGAGATTCAAATGAAAATGATACCTTAATGTACTGGGAGGATAACTCTATCAGGACATATCATGAAACCCATGATTAAATATTCATACTTCAAACAATACAACTTTTAAAAAGTGGGACATTTTTTCTGACTCACTCTGTATACACTATCAAAGATTCAGGAAGGGCTAGAATGACCACCCCCGATGACCATTAGAAAAGTACTAATATCTCCGTTAACGCTTGGAAAGTGATAGATGTCTGTGATAAAATTTGTATTGACTATGTTGCTTCACTATGCTCTTTATATCTGATATAATTCTGAGAGTTGTACAGGATGAATTAGTTATTGTAACTCCTTCAAGAAAGCTCTCCAATATCCTTGATAAGCTTAAGAATATTGTGAGATGAATAGGTGGCATTTGGCAATTGGAATGGAAGATCTGCCAAATGCAAGAATATTGATTTTTTTTTTGTTATCATGCAATTCCTTGTAAAAATAGACAGTAGAATCTTGGATTGCTCCAAATTATCATAACTTTCCATCATATATTTATACCTTCATCTTGTTTTCCGTTAGATTACAAGACTGAATTTGCTCGATGTACACAATGTTATATTTGTATATAATTTGTTTGCCATTCTAAGATAAACATTGCTGAGAGATATGTAAATGTAGCGATTTTACATGAAAGAGATATAAAATCATGAAGTTGTATTTTCTCATACATAAACATTTTCTTTTGTCATCACTTTATATGAATCCATAAGTCTGTTTTTAAAATGCTTGTGTATGTTCATGGTATGGTAAAGTAGACTGGAACAGAAATTGTATTCCAAGCTCTATGTATCATAGCAAGTGACACCCCAGTCACACTGGCAGACCAACTTGAAACCGACCGATAACTGACAAAATTCTAGCCATTCAGAGTAATGTAGTATTATGTTTTGGTCTGTTATCAGTCTAGTACTGGTCTCGTTGGTATTACCGTGGTATTAATCAGAAGGGCAGTAGAGTTGGAAGAAAGGCAAGAAGACAAGCAGGAAAAATAAATATATGAAAAAGACAGCTCTAGGAAGAATGAAAGAAAATACACATACCCATATATCTCCTTTCAACTTGACTATAAACAAACAACTTAATTGTTGACGGTGAAAGATCTTTTTAAGAGATTATTTTGTCTTGAAAACTAAAGAGTCTGAAAGTGATATTTCAGTATGGTGAACTTAATTTATAGACAAGTTATGTGGTTGTCTTGATTTAGAGCTCTTTTTGGTTATTTACACTAAAATGCATTGGAAATCATGAATGGAACTTCAAAATGCTGGGTACAATCAATACTTGATATAAATGAATGACCAGATGCATTATTTTCCATTCCACTTTCCTGACTCCTATATGAGAACTAAACATTGAATTTCTTGCCATTTAGTCTGATTTTTGGCCGATATATATTTCCGGTCCCATTTCTTATTTTTCTGGTGCTACTGCTGTTAAACTTCAACATATTATGTAAACCATATTGGACACAAGATCAACAAGCCATGAGACCAACAGAGTGAAGAAATACCAGAATTAAGTCTTGGAGCAGATATGTGATTGGGGTGATAGAAAGATAGATGGCCCTTACAGTTGCAATAATTATAATTATTAACGTACATGTTATCCAGAAACATGTGAAACTTCATTTTACAGGGTGACATATTCTGTTGTTTGTATGTACCCACATATATAAGGAGAATGAGAGGGGGCGCAAGCTTCTTTTGGCAGGATTGAACTAATATAACACAACATTATAAATATATAATCTATGGCTTAGACCTTTTTCTCCGTATCAGGACAATTACCCCCTGGGCAATCACCCCCCGGAAAATTACCCCCCGGAAAACTACCCCCCAAGGACAATTACCCCCTGGAAAATTACCCCGGAGAATTACCCCCGAGGACAATTACCCCCATGGACAATTACCCCGGAAAATTACCCCGGAGAATTACCCCCGAGGACAATTACCCCCAAGGACAATTACCCCGGAAATTTACCCCGGAAAACTACCCCCGAGGACAACTACCCCCGAGGACAATTACCCCCGAGGACAACTACCCCCGGAAAACTACCCCCGAGGACAACTACCCCCAGGACAATTACCCCCGAGGACAACTACCCCCGAGGACAACTACCCCGAGGACAACTACCCCCAGGACAATTACCCCCATGGACAACTACCCCGAGGACAATTACCCCCGAGGACAACTACCCCGGAAAACTACCCCCGAGGACAACTACCCCCGAGGACAATTACCCCCTCGAAACACCATTACCTCCGAGGACAATCACACCCAGGAATTTGCAACACTGTGACGTATAATGCGAGCTCCGCTTCAAATTGCTATTTAGAGAAAATGTCATGAACTTTCATTTTCTTAGTTATTTATGACGGCATAGATTTGTTTCGTACAGGGGTTGTGTATAAACATATTTGCAATAATTATATTTAATTATATTTTGGGTGAATGTATGTGGAAAATTTGTTAAGGAAGAATACAGATTTTTTAAAGTTTTCTAGCACAGGGCAAATAGGCGGGGAGCTCACAAGACACGTCACGGAGTTGCATATTTGTGTTTGCACCTTCAACAAATCATAATTTTCTAATTTTTAATTGGTGAAACTTTTTCAAACTCTAGGCCATATGAAAGATAGAAACATCCACTACCTCCATCTCAGAAAAGGTTAAAGCAGGCATTTTTACTTTATTTTCCCCCTGAAACGTGGTCATGGTAATTCTATGAACCATATGAAATTGACAAGCTTTTGTTCTTAACGAGTTTAACAGAGATTAAAAATCGAAGGGACGCTTAAGCATTAGTGACGATGTTCGCTTCTCGCCAGCTTTGTTTGACGTTATTCAGTGTGGCCTCCAAGTCTCCTAAAACTTTGACTTTTCATGAATTCTGGAAGCAAAGGAATATGTCTACTTAGACTGTGCTTAAAATTTATTTTTTGTTTAGCTGTTTATGGTTCTCTAGTGTACGAGTTAATGTGGTGAAAATCCTATTCTTGTTTTGTCATCATTCTTTATATAAAAGAAAAGGTATTGAACTTAAAATGTTGCGGAGGTAAATTGACATACAAGATGCAATATTTTAACTATTTACATTCTCTATCACAAGTGAATAACTTTAATAGCATTTCAAACAGTGTTTCAATTTTCAGTTTTATTTTCACTTCCAACAGAACTATCAATATAAACAATTATGACAAGAAATCAATTACATAAATCATTTTGAAAATCATTAATTAAATTACAAAAGAATGTATACATGTGCTGTAAGTGATGTTTCGTTTGTTTAAAAGTAAAAAACTGTGAAAATGGAGGGATCTACTGAGAAGCGGGATTTGTAGAATGTGGATCCCTCAAAAGACGGTAGTAATAAACATATGGAATAAATACATATACATTTGGAGACAAAACAGATTAATCTGAAATTGTGAAATGAGAACTTATGAATTATAAATTCATAATTTAAAAATGTATAACAACATGCTTTTCCTACGTCTGGGTGAACATGATCCAACAGAGACATAGGACGAAGACTGACATTATATGAAAGGTCACAAACGCAATCTGTGGGGAGTAAAACACGAGTTGACTACGCGAAGATTTAATATGTTTTATAAGATTGTAAAGAAACGAGTTCGCTTTTCGCTTAAAAGAATGGAGTGATGGGGCAAGTTTAGTACAAATACGTGAAAAGTTCCAAAATTTGAGACCGGCATAGATAAATGTATTTAGAAGAGGTAAATGAAAGTCACCACAATGTAATTTTTTTGTAGGGGTGGGGGGAGGAACACATCATGAATAAAATTGAGAGCATGTCATTACTGTTAGTTTACAAAAACTGGCCTAACTGGAAGAGATAGAGGTCATTAATTATTAACATGCTATTTTCAAAGAATATAGGATTTGTAAGGGAACGCGACTGAGAGTTGCGATTAATACGAAGAGCTTTTTCTGCAACGATAAAACTTCTGTCCAGCAAATTTTGGCGCGTATTGCCCAAAACCATATTTGAAGAGGATAAACATGATAAATATTAATGATACATTAACACAAATAAAACACCTTCCTGCTGTCTTGAAGGAAGCCAAAGGAGGAGACTTATCAAAGTCATGTACTAAAAACAGAGTTCTGACATCCCAAAGTAAAACTCAGAGGCAAAGATCATCACAATCATGCTTATCATATAAACATGAAACAGTAAAAAAAGAGAATTAAAAAAACTAGAAACTTTTATCCTGAAAACAATCAAATGCATAAAAAGAAGATATCAAATGATATCATTCTGTATTCAACAATGTATATACGTAACACATCTCTTAATGTAAAACAAAAATCCCATATAATGTAATGCCAAGTAAATGGGAGGTCCTGCATGTTAAAACAATTCACCTGGACTGATCAAAAACTGTACAATAGCATAGGTGACTGATCGTTAGTGAAGATTATGGGACACGCCCTTAAAAATCTACAATGTCTCTCCCATGGTAATTAGTAACGAGCCTGATGAGCCGGAGATTGGTATCTTGGTACACTCTCCTACGTGCGGGAGGCGCCATTCCAGCTTGCGCTTGCCCGATGCTAATCATGCTTATCATATAAACATGAAACAGTAAAAAGAATTAAAAAAATAGAAACTTTTATCCTGAAAACGATCAAATGCATACAAAAGAAGATATCAAATGATATCATTCTGTATTCAACAATGTATATACGCATCTCTTAATGTAAAACAAAACATCCCATATAATGTAATGCCAAGTAAATGGGAGGTCCTGCATGTTAAAACAATTCAACTGGACTGATCAAAAACTGTACAATAGCATAGGTGACTGATCGTTAGTGAAGATTATGGGACACGCCCTCAAAAAATCTACAATGTCTCTCCCATGGTAATTAGTAACGAGCCTGATGAGCCGGAGATTGGTATCTTGGTACACTCTCCTACGTGCGGGAGGCGCCATTCCAGCTTGCGCTTGTCCGATCGTTACTTCGTTCATGGCATGTTCCCGTTTTAGGCAGGTCAAAAACTGCCAAAACGAGGGGTGGTCGGCACCGACGCCGATCTGGAACCTTCGGTGCCAGCCCTCCACATGATTGTTCGTGCGAAATTCCCCTGCAGTGTCGCATTGAACATGTTCCACATTATGGGCGGGAACCTCGCTGCCTGGCGACCATGTCCCGCGGCTCTTTGAGGTCGACCCACATAAGTATCCTCAAAATAATTGAGGACAGGTTGCAGCTCTGCCCTTGCAATGCCTGCCAAGGCTTCAAACGCCTCCACGGTGTCTTCCACTGGCACAAATGCAATCGCTCCTATCATTCTCGCCTGTGTCCGGATCTCCTCATCCTCGTTGTAGAGCACCTGCAGCCCTTCTTGCTTGATCTAAAAATAATAATATAAAACTCATAACAGTACATGTACCAGCCCTTTCACACTTCAGAAATATTGTTTGTTGTCTACCCATTGAGCAAAATGCATAGATATTGGTAACTGTTCATTTAGTGTGGGGAGGGGAGGAACAAACCGCTGTCCCCTATTTTTTCGCCCGAATCCGCCAGGGCTGCCCGAAATTTTCTCCCTTGCCTGACTATACGCAATGAGCGTTTCCTATAGGAGAAAATAACATGCTTGTATCCTACTCAGCTTCCTTGTGGCCTACCAATTTTCAGTATAACTATCGATTATATTCCCCCTCCCCTCCTGGCGATTAGAGGTCCGTGTTTTTTCAGGTCAGTTTTAGGCACAATCGAAAGAGATATAGCCCCTAGCCCCTACCCTCTAATCATCATATAAAGCTTTTGTTACTGGGCTTGAAAGGATGATTAAAAGAAAAATATTTATTAGAGTCCTCCCCCTCTCTCCTCAGCATTTATCATGGCTTGCAAGTCCACTTACTCAAATTTCAAACTCTACCTAATATTTGTATCACTATTTTTTTTTTTTTAGCCATGAGCCTTGAATGTACTATTTGATCAATAAATGGCGGGTAAAGGGATCAACTGTCAATATATAAATATCACCATACCCGTTCATGTATCCTCTGACAGAGATGAAAAAGACATCCTTGAACGTGAGCATTTGGAAATGCCTGGGAAAATGCGTTCTTCGCTGCAAATTCGTAGTCGATCATGATTCTGGTTGGGTAGAACGCCCTTCCCTCCTGTAGTGCTGCTAGTACCCTTGCATATGACGCCTGGTCCTTATTTAGCATGAGGCAATAAACCAAAGGCACCACATGTCCCTCATATGTGGCGTGGATTGTCCACAACTGGAAGAAGATGGTCGGCACTACCTTGAACGTGCCATCAGCGAACCAACTTTCAGACGTTGACAGCAACTAGTAGCAAAACAGAATGAATACATTTGCATCGAATATTATATATTTCAAACAAACAAACTGTTTCACTTGCAAAATTGTATGTATTATTTCCAAGCTATTTTATTTACTTACTTACTGTTTTTAATTATCATAGCATGATAATTAAAAACATAATCGAAATAGGAGATCATGTCGTATCAGAACAATACCCCTCAGGGAATTGTTCTAGAACCGATCCTGTACTTTGTCGAGAATAATAACCAATTTTAATTTAATTTCAATTTCAATTTTATAGGAAGTATTTGGATATCTTTATGATGACCTCACAATTTCAATTCATTCTAATGAATCCTGAAATCTTTTTTACTCAATACGTATGCTTTTGCAGCACTTCCTAAAATTGCGGAACCGTAGAAGGCCAAATGGCAATGAACCCCAACACTTGTTCTTACCTGAAGGTTCCTTTCCGTAGTAAACACTAAAATCCGGCGAGGGTCGTTTCTTCCAGAGTCGTGATAAAGGAAAAGCTCTCCACCCAGCGTCAATCGTTGATCTACAGGGATTTCCAGATCTTCCACAGTCATGGGAATGGGGAGGGCGTTTGGGTTCTCTTGGCGCTGTCTCCGGATATTCCTCCTCATGTTGTTTAGTGATGGTAGCGCTGCCCGCCCTTCCTCTGTTACCTCGCATAGTGTCGCCATAAGCACCTGTTGTGGTCTTTCATTGGACTCAGTGGCCCTTCTCTTCGTTGCTGCTTTAACCTTCGTAGCATTGCTTCTACCATGGTTAGGCGGATGGTTATGCTCCGTTCTATCGCGGAATTGGTTATCACCCATGACCTATTAGAGAAAAAGAAAAGAGAGAGAGAGAGTGGGGGAGAGAGAGAGAGAGATTGAGAGAGATAAAACATTATTCCCATATATATAGGCTATTAATCATCCACTAATTATTAGGCATTATGGATGGTAGACGAAATGGGCATTTAGAAAACTAGGAATCAGACAAAATGAATAATAGACCAAATGGTAATAGATTAATTGGGGATTAGACCGAATGACTGTCGTCCTAGATGGCCGCTAGATCTAACGATAAGTAGACGAAACTATTATGGGACAAAGTGGATAGTAGACTGGCTGGTTGTTAACCAAACGGCAATTCACCCTAAATAGCTACATGTACGTTGATCTCAACACAACGAATTAAGTTTCCTAAAAAGCAACTCCTTGTGATTTTTTTGTTAACGGGAGTCCAACATTGATAGTTAACTTCTCAAGACTAAACCTGAAAAATTAGTGAAGCGTGTTGAACAAAGTTTGAATTTTTGAAAGTTAGAATCACTTTCATCCCGTAGATACAAACTTAATTGTTTATTTGATTGTTTTGTGTTTGTTTTGGGTTTTTTCCCCTTTGTCACTATGATTTGATTTTGTAGTTAAATTTCTGTAAATATGTTCATTTATTATAACTTTCATATTTGTTTGTGAATTATATTTTCATTGTTTTAAATTTTATTCGAATTTTATGTAATCACTGCCTCGCTGAAAAAACAGCTTTTGCTGAATGCGGGCACAAGTTGTATTTGTTTTTAACCATGAATAAATAAAAAAAAAAATATATATAGGTAGGGCTCTTCGAATTAGCCGAATCGGTATTTTCTGTATAAAGTAGCGGCAGACAACTTTATAATATAATAATATAATAAATTTAATTTATATAGCGCTAAATACAAATGTCTCTAAGCGCTTTACAAATATATTATTACCCCGGTCATTGGATTCAGTGCTTACCGCACACAATGTGTGCACAATCTCACTCCTGGGAGCATTCCAGCCAGGCGTTACATGACGCTCAAAAACTGTTTGACCAACAATGACGGTCGCATCCTACCGGGTACCCATTTAACACCTGGGTGGAGTAGCAGCAGTGCAGGTTAATATCTTGCCAAAGGATATTAGTGCCGTGTCGGGATTCGAACCCTCGACCTTCGAATCTCCAAGTCAAGCGCTTAAACCACTCGACCACGACACTCCCTTTCCGTTTGTTCCTACACACAAAAATTATTTCTAGAGAACCTGTAATAATATACTCTCCATATTATATTTTAAGTAGTGCCCCAAGGGTGAAGGCGCTTGGGAGAAGAAAAAAATCTTCATATTTGTGTACAAGACAAACGAAGGGTTATTTGTCACTACAGCACAATCAATGAGAGAATTGCCAATTTGAGATTTGCATGGATGTATATAGTGATCTCATATATCAAACATTCATTATTTTCTTATCATTGGTCCGATTTATTCCAAACTTTTGCCATTCTGTTTCTCTGATGTATCTGCTTTCATTCCTTA
>CP137669.1:352804-381704 GCA_037976565.1 Mesocentrotus franciscanus | reverse complement strand
TGGCTTAGACCTTTTTCGCATGTTGTTACTTGTAATTGATACGTTTTCAGTTGTTGAATGATAACAGACCAATCGGTTTCATATGGAGTACCGGTACATATACACATGGTAGTGACATAAAGCAGTATTCTACCTAACAAGCTAACATATTTGGTGTAAAGGCTGGTCACAGATCATTAAGAAAGAAGTCTATCCTGGTATTAAGTTGGTGTTAATAGAAGCAGAAAAATGAGAGAAACAGTTCAGTGACAGTTTGAGCAAAAACCGATTAAAAATTAGAAAGTTTGAAGGTGCGATCAAACAAACACAAATTGGCAACTCTGCATGTGATGTATCTTGCAAGCTCCCCTCCCATTCCCCCTGTACTAAAAAACTTCAAAAATGTATTTTTTCCCTTAAGAAAATTAACAATAATACATTCACCCTAAATGCAATTATTGCAAATATGTTTTTATACAACCTCTATACAAAGCAAATCTATTTCGTCCTCGAAAAGTAAGACAATTAAAGTTTATGAATGTTTTTGTACAGAGCAAATTGGAGAGGAGCTCGCAAGATACGTCACAGTGTTGCCAAATTTTGTTTCACTGATGACAACTTCAAAAATTCATACTTTCCAATTTTAATCTGATATTGCTCAAACTTTCACTTATTGGTTTCTCTCATTTTTCTGATTTTATGAAAACCAAATTTTGTATTTCTTTCTTTTTTTATCCAGAGGTAAACAAAAAAAAAGAACTTTTATTAGTTTCATATCAATTTACAATGTCCATACATCAGTTTTACACAGAAAAGATATTCAAGTTATACAACATAATTATGAAGAAGCACAGGTGAAGCCTATGGCATAAAATAGTCCAAATGCAATCACCATTTCTTATCAAATTTATCACACTGATGGTTTTTCATAAAGATGAACCTCTCTTGATCAAAATACCTCATAACCTCTCGTTTAGTTTGAGAAGATCAAAATTTGGATGTTTATTATTCATTTTCATTTTGTAGATATGAAAACGAGAAATTAAAATGATAGTGTTCAAAGCACTAAATTTGGGATATCTGACTCCAAATAACACAACTCCTCGTCAATTTGTATATGGATACTTGAAAGCTCCCTCAACCATTGAGCTACTTTGTTCCAAAACAATATAATTATCGGGAATACACAGAACAAGTGAATCAATGTCTCTTCTTCAAGATTACAGAAGGAGCAGAGACCTGAATCAACTTTATTGATTTTAAAAAGGAAAGAATTAACCCCTAAAATTATGTGGATGAGCCTAAACTGAAACCACCTTAATTTTGTATCTGTGGTACATTTATATGGGATACTATAAAAACCACCGACCAATTGTCTCGGGTGTATCGAATATTCAACTTATTATTCCATTTGTCATTAAATTTCCTTATGACTTTTTTAACAGAAACAAGCATATCATAAATATTACTCGACCCTTTATTATCTTTTAAAAGAAAATTAAAATGGAAAGGTTTGAAGGGTTGAGTAATTTTAGTAGTTATATTCTCCAAGAGCCTACCAAATGCTTTTCTAACTGCGTTCACTACTCCACCGTATTCAATAAAATTTGTTCGAACATTGAATCCAACGTAATAATGAAAACCAACTTAATATCAGGTATAGACTTTCCTTTTAATAACTTGTCCGTGTACTATAAAATCAGTGTATGTAGAAAGGGTAGTGTCTATCGGTCTTGCTTTCAGCAATCATTTTCTCTATCTGATACTGTAAACCAGAAACTTTTACATGCATGAAACTTCCTATCTTATAATAGGTCAAGATATGCACACCATGATATAATTTTTTTCAAACATAAATTTCTGTCAGTAACTAGCCATGAAATGTTCATGTCTTATTATAGTCGTAGTTATCGTTATCAGTGATATGTGAATGGTCGTTAAGCTAAGTCTCTTTTTAAGAATAAAGCACAAAAACATCTCTTGTTATACATGTATTCTTTTTAGACTAAACTTTATTTCAAAATATTAAGTTTTAAAAGTAGAACATAGAACTTTTTATAAAACTTATAAATTTCATTTGAAGAATCGTGAGATGATTACAGGAAACTAATAAATTAAAAACAAACCTAATTACCAACTTAACCCCCCCCCCCTCCAGTAACGGAGATGCTTAAAATAGCCCAGTACAGTAAGGGTTAACTTAATATAATGACAAGTGTGTATATTAGCCTTGGATGATGCAGTCCAAAGGGGATTTTTTTTTTAATTACTAAGTCATGATGACAACTCTACTGTTGAATTTGGTATAGTAATGATAAATTACATCCTTTTAAAATTGAGCAGTATTTTGTCTATGATGTCATTCAGCTTCAAACAAAAAAACTACTTGAACATGTCCAGCATATTTCTCTCCATTTTAGTTTGTATGAGTTTAAGGCCCATAATGGTTTATTGTGCATTTCATTTTGGAGTTTGTTTTTTTTTAAATATAATTGCACATGTTCATGGTATTCTGTTGGTATTAGACTCCCAATTCCATGGCGGAGGATGGGGTTGGGTATTTCATGTCTCTAAGTGTCTGTGCAATGAATTATAAGATACACTGATTTATTGTGTTGAAACAAATTTGCTGCTCAACGTCTAAAACAATATTATTTACCATTCTTTGTACAATACTTTAAATCACTTAACTACAATTGTTATATTACACAATTAAAAATTGACATATATGTATTATACTATATGTACTGTATGTATTCTACTGTACATGTGCATTTCTAAGATATTGTTCCTCCACAATATTGTTCAAATATTACAGGTATAGCCCTGTTCATATACATACATACATACATATATATATATACATATCCCCCATACTCCCTGCCTGCGTGCTGCGTGTCTATGTAAGCTTTTGTTGATGAGAACTCTCATAAACAAGCAAGTAAAACAAATTGTGCGCAGGTGCCATATCCATCTCTAAAAACTGCATTATCCAGTAGCATATGTTCATATCCATCGCCATCAGAGGCTATTAACCACAAAATAGCTGTAAATTTGCCTGTATTAAAGGTATACATTTTTGTGGCAAATATGTACAGGACCATTCATATCAACATTGTTTTTGTTGTTTTAGTGTTCAATCTGATTATTTTAAGTTCACCAGTACAACTAGAGTATCAAATATGTCGAGTCACTGTCCATTGAATGGAAAAGGTTCAGATTTTTATTCTGAATGAAAGCGAATACAAAAAGTGAGTTGTGTAATATTTTCTTTTCCATACTGAACATTCCACACAAAATACATTGCAAAGTTGATAAATATCTTGTGTTACTGTTTCCACAATATGATTATAGACTAAAGAAATAAGAGGAGTGGGTAATTGAGAAAGAACGTTTTGAATAAGAATCAACTACTTATCACAGAAAATTAACTCAGGGGGAGGAACGAATATAAGAGAAACATTGGAATTATATCTGATTTAATTAAAAGACAGTCAATATAAGTATTGATGTACATCATATTAGGAAATCCCATATTGGCAACAGAGTCATGAAGTGGTATTTTGTTAGTTTACTGTTTCCAATTCACTGACATAGCATCCGAATTGAACATACATGTACATACAATTTCTATTTTGTTTAAAGCTAGGCTAACATTTTTGTTTATATATACAAGCATTCCTTCTTTTTCTTTTTTCTTTTTTTAACTGTAGATTGTCTGGTTCTTATAATTGTCTGTTCTTATATATCAACTGTTAATACCGGCCAAATATAATCATTTTATTTAACTGTTTATTTTTAAAATGTGCGCTGAATTTAATGTTTACAAATGTCTAGTCTAACATCAATGAAAACAATGCTATTTGCGCACATTTATTACCAGACACTTTATTATACAATTTAATTTTGTCACGTCATTCACAGTTTTTAAAGAACACTCAGCAGACATCCCTGATATGTCTTTAAAACATAAAACTAGAAGCTTTCTTAGCATACTTAACTCATGACATGCTGCAGCAATGCTTTCTCAATCTTATTCAAGATAATAAGACTACCCTCTCACTTATATGATCACAAACAAATTAACACCTATAGGTAAACCCATAATAAGTTCAGCACGTCTTTTACAGATCTACTAGATGGTGGGCAGGTGTCTCGCCGACTTCAAAGACGTAAAATGTTTGAAGTTTGATCGTCTAATACTCATGATGAGCTCTCATATCGGTGTGATAAGTTTCTACCACGATGTGTTTGTTGGCAGCCAACAAAAATGTCAAAAAGTCCTTTTACTTTCCTTAAATGTGATATGGCCGTGAGATATTATTTGAACACGCGTTGGAGATGTGTATAGTCCTTTCTCTGACCACTCGTACTCGACCATTTTTGTTTCAAGAACACCTCATGTGCATATCACTCGAAATGGGTTTGTCAAAAGGTTTTAATCGTGCCAAAAAAAGAAACATGGCCAGCCGTCAACAAGCAGGACCAATTTGGTAAAGGTCGAGTTACTATGTATTAATATTCATAGCACAGAAGCTGTGTTTGAGGCCATAACAGTGGTAGAATAGCTTTACGGGAATCATTTATTACATTACATTTGATTTGATTTGCTGCTCTATTTTTTACTTCTTAACCATGGTATTATATACTGATACTGGTGCCTTTTGTATCAGAAGTGCTGGAGGTGACATCATCACGCCCGACTCCCAGTTTCTGCTTCCACAGGGCGATAATACGCTTGTTGAAGCCAAAAGCAAGAAGAATGAAGACTCCTTGCAAGGAATTGATAGCAGTGAAGACATACCAAAGCTCTGGGATGTTGGAATATTCACAGACGAAAGCCAAAATCCATGTAAAACCCATGACACCAGACAACTACATGTATAAGGAAAGAATCATTTTTTTCAAATTTGTTATCGTCCACTGCAGCCTTGAAAGAATGACAAATAATTGAATCGAAATCTTCATTAAGTTAATGTTCTGTAAATATTAATGGGCATGAGTACAGTTTTAGTTTTTAAAAAGTATTAATATTCCTGTTTTTTTAATTATTATCATTATTATTATCATTATTGTCATAATTTGCTTATTACTACTACTACTTATTCTGCTACTACTACCTCTGCTATTACTATTATTAGTAGTAAGTGTATAATTATCAGCACTATTCTTAAGTCATTATTAAAGTCAAAATCATAATTTGTTCTTGTGGGGCTTCTTTCTTCTTCCTTCATCTTCTTTATCTTAACTCATTTTCTTGCTCACACTGTATTGTATCTCTTCTTTATTTCGTTGAATACTGGAGAGAATAAAATAAGTGTAAAAAATTTGGCTGTGACGATTTCTGAGACAAACAAAATCAGATAACTTGATTTAAATACAGATATTAACCAGTTATTTCCAAGAAAAAGTGAGAAAACAGGTTTGAATAGGAAATCATTTATATAATATTGGCTGCTCTTGAGTGGTATATCAGATATATTGCACGATTCGAAGACGAGTGCAATATTCATGCTAGCTAAATGCAATATACCACGAAAGATTAAGCCAATGTTATTATTATTAAACATAGACAATCGAACTAAGGTGAAATTTAATGGATTGAAAAGATCAATATATCAATCCATAGAAACAGTGCCTCGACTAGCCTTAAAGCAAAATGAAAGATGATTCAAGTTTTCAATATAAATTGCTGTTGAAACGCAATACTAGCAACACATTTTACATGATATACTGGGACCGTATTTGATTCAGTACGTACGCGGATTAAGTTACTACATGTATTTTACTTAGAATTTTACTTGGCTAAGTTGTATGTCTTAACTCGAATTCAGATCATATCTTAGCATTTTACTTAAGCAAGTCGGCTTTAAGGCAAAATACTAGATGATAATATTATTATCATTATTCGCAATAAACAAGTCGCATAAAATAATTGGCTTAAGTCTGCTCGGGACCTGTCTTAAACTTGCGGTAAAAACTTAGCCAAAAGCCTTAACTGAGTACCAAAGTTGGTTAAGTGTTAGTATCCCCCACCATCTCAAGACACCTAGCGCATTCTTGTGAAACAGATCTTTATACTGACCTTGATATAAAGGGACAACTCTTCTTTTGCTTTGGCCAGGGCTGGTCGCTCCTTAAGTGCTTTCTCTGAGGCCTTTTTGGTAAGTCTAATCCCGACCACTGTGTCTGTGAACAGGATCGCGTTCAGGAACAGAAGTGCTGCAAGAGGTACACCAAAGGCAAAAAGATTCACATTCCCGCTAGACAACCAGCATAGCCCATCATTGCCGTAGTTGAAGTGCAGATTGGTGCAGTCACAAAGGTCAATAACCAGACAAGCACCTACGATCAATGCTGGTATGCCCCAAGCATAGAAGGAGTACCAGATGTAGACAATTTGAGATTTGTTGCCGACACGAAATTTAGCACAGGAGCCAAAGGTCCGATTCAGATTTATGGCAAGGGCATTCATCCAAAAGAAAATGGAGAGCCAGAAGAAATGAGTTATAGCTGCCACTGCTTTACAAAGGCCATCATGTTGGGTACCCACTCCACCCACGAAAATCAATAGAAATGTTAATAGGAAAGCAACAGATAGAGTTAGAACTGATTTTCCAGCCAAATCACGAAGCTTAGGAAACATTAAGTATGTGGTTATGATGATTAGTACTGACATAGTTGACAGGACAGTTCCTACTATGTTCATGATGTCTAGACCAGCAGGTAAGTTACGGCCTTCAGATACGACTTCTTCTAGGCAATAAACAGCGGAACCATCTGGATTTATCTGAAATTGATCATGTAAAAAGACAGTGTCCATGCCAGTGATATGGAGCGATACTTTTGAGTGGTTTAACACAACCTCAAACTTACTAGCCTCTAAACTGACATATTTGTCACATACAAGTCTGGTACTTTTTGCACAAATGTCACCTATGCTGAAAACACTCAGTATATATTCCTCCCTTTCTCTAGTAAAGTTAACTCGGAATGGTTGCAGGGAGGTTTTGTTGTAATCTAAAAATGTCCAGGAATCATGGGACTCACAGCTCCATCCTGCAGGAACATCAATCAACAGTTCTACCACTGAAAGGTTTCCGAATGAAGGCATGTAAAGACAGGACGTTATATTGGTTAACATATCCAAGGTACCCTGATCGAATTCCATAGAAGATAGAGGCAGGGCAGTAAAGTTCATCTCGGTATCGAAGCACACTTGACAAATTAAATGATGAGGAGTTTCATCACAATCATCTATCTGAGCCTTGGCAGGGATACAGGACAGTTCAGGCAGTGATACAACAGCAGAGAATGTCAGTATGTCCAACGATAATTCAATGATAAGATTGTTCACCGCTGCTGATAAGTATTCAGTGTCCGATGACGTCATATTCATCTCTGTCTGACTAGAATAGAACGACAAGCAGAGTCTTCCCTTCTCATCTACCGGTACCCGTTCGCACTCTTCTGTTGTGATGTTGTATTCAAATCCAGAGAAGCAATAGAGCAGTTGACATGTGCTAGTGAGTGGGTCAAATGCTTCATTTCTAGCGCATGACAAAGCAGCCAACTCTTGGTCGTTGTCAATGAAGTTAAAGTATTCTGCTAATAAAGGAGCACCAGTCTGTATCATAATTAGAACTTAACTGATTTGCACAAATCAAGATAGTGTCCACACACGTCGATTCCATTACAATACGCACAGTTTATATTCTTGTAAATGATTCCATTATGTTCTACAGGTGCAAGATAAGATGGACACTTCATATGATCTATGGAACATGAGGTCACATCGACGGGGAAACAAGACCGAGGTAAGATGTCATTGGGTATATCAGATGGGGGTTCAAGTACACGAGAACAGTAGAGGTCAACTAATTCTTGAACTGTTGGTGGGGATCGTGGTTCATTTGCACTACTTGCACTACTACTTGCCAATGGGTCTAGATCAGTGGCATCACATTTCCAATTCCACTGCCATGGCTGAATGCTAATGATTGAAATTCCATGACAGAATGCGCAGTATATGTTCTTGAAATGGCCAATGCTTTCAACAGCAATAGGAGTTTGGAATATTTGTTGGGATGTTGGCGGGTTCTCACATAAGTGACGAACTATACTATCATCGAGGACATGGGCAGGGCACTTGGAAATAAGATAGTATGACTTGTAGCTCGTTATATTTTCCAATATAGCATAATGTGTACCAGATATGGTAGCACATGACATATATGGGAGATAATGATCTTCCCAAGCCATCTTCTCAGGTGGAACATCAGGGTAAGGGTATATCAATCTTGCGATCAATGTTCCGGCGGCAGACATCTCTTCAGCATTTGAGCAACACTCATCGTATAGAGCGCACTGTGGGTCACATTTACACGGTCGTCCTCTCCAATAAATCGCGCAAGAGAAAGGATTAGTACGAAGCGGCTCTGGACAGGTTGGGTCAAGAACATTGGATTGATGTCCGTCATCACACGTCACCGCTTCTGTTTGATAGAATTGATTAATCTCAAATAATTATCTGTTTATGATATAGTGTTTTAAGAACACAGATTATATACATAATAATAATAATAGACAAGAGTGTGTTCTTTCGGATTTAAAGTTAAATTAGCGTTCTTTAGAGGCGAGATAATGTGGGATTTCTCTCTCTAAATAGAACTACAATTATCAGCAAACTTTGAAATACGAGGAGTTACCAGCGCTAACTCCTCAAAATACCGAGTCAGTTGTGGGCAAGGGGGGGGGGGGGCAATATTTTAATTTTAAATACTGCACTTAATATTACGAATGTGTTAATTATCATTCCAGAATGTTAAGATACAACATACTTAAAATAGAATAGCCTTTACACGAATTTTACCCTCTCATATTCACAAAAACGTGTTTTGAAAAACACACTTTCATAATATTTCACGGGGGTCATTATCAAGGACTCGAAAAATTCGGCCATTTTCAAGTTTAAATTTTCAAGTGCCAGCCGGGGCATGTACTTCCTCTGCCCCACGTCAGATACGCCACTGTATTTAGATGTCTTACCTGTGAAATTAGTGACACTTGCTTTGACCATTCTTCTATCAATCGTCCATGGTACGATGAGAAGCAGAAAAAACAATAAGTGATCCATTGTATGAAATCTATGGTATGAACAAATTACAAAGAGTAATCACAGTTATCTTCATTATAATAATAACAATAATAATAATAATAATAATAATAATATAAAGCGCAGAAAGTATACAAATAATAATCTACTGCGATGTAAGAGCTTGTACAACAGGCCCATGATAAATAATATGGCATAGGCCTAATTATGATTATGCCCATGCCATCTTAACGAATGTCAGAACGAATTCAAATTACTTTGAATATCAAGGAAAAATAACTTGTAGATTGTTAGGGGTTTTTCTTCTTCTTCTTCTTCTTCTTCTTCTTCTTCTTTTTCTTCTTCTTCTTCTTCTTCTTCTTCTTCTTCTTCTTCTTTTTCTTCTTCTTCTTCTTCTTCTTCTTCTTCTTCTTCTTTTTCTTCTTCTTCTTCTTCTTCTTCTTCTTCTTCTTCTTCTTCTTCTTCTTTAATATGTGGGAACACCGTGATATATTGGTAAAAGCTCTTGACTTTCATACGAGAGATCCCGGAATTGACCCTAGCACGGTGCTTACATTCTTAGACAAGGTGCTTTATCCAGGTGTAATAAATGATTCCCGGAAATACTGGGGAGAAAAAAATTGTATGGCCAGCAGGAAGAGCAGTATACTGCAGATGTAAATTTAGCTACCCTGGGTAATATGACCCAATTATTATTTTTAATATTATTTCTTTCTATTCTTCTCCTCATTTTTATTCTTTTCCTTCTTTTTTTCATTATGGGTGTTTTATTAGTAGGCCTACAGACCAAATTGTGGGTTTTTTTGTATTTTTTGTATTTTTTTGTATTTTTTTGTATTTTTTAATTCAACCCACCCAGTTTGCGCAGAATATATCTCGATATTTCTAGTCTACCTTAATGTTGCACATATTATAGGCATAATCTGTATTATGATGCACCTTTGCTATCTTTGCTGTTGCTTCTCTTCTTCTTCAACATCGATAGCACCTACAACTATTATCAATATTTGTCATCACTATGGTCTGTCGCATAATTTGAGGGTATAATTAAAATGATAACCAAAAGCACCGAGAGCTATTAGAACACTATCCCATCACACTCTGTTGTTGTAATTCTCCAGTACATAATGGTAAATGATAACATCGATGAGTAAGCGCCCCTTTTTTAGGTAAACTGCAAGGAAAACTATCATAAATTACATAATAAATTACCATATAATGGTAGTTGGTTTAATTAATAACAGAAACTATTACACCGGTGATGATAGTGGTTATAATCATTTTCGTTATTATTCAATATTGTATTAAAGATATTTTAGTTCACCTCGGCCATAAGTATGAGGACTATTCTACGTGTAACTAACCTCCTCAAAAAGTGACCGGAGGATGTACCCCCTATCTCCTGACAATCTACGCAAATATACTCTTCCCCATCGTTTCATCATCCACGTCTTCAAATAATGGGTAGCAATTTTGCTTCTCTACTTTTCCCCCGCCTTGTTAACTCTTATCATTGGATCTTAAGCAATAAGACGAGAATGTTATATTTGTCAACTACAACCAAAGAGCATGGCACATTGCTTCATTTTTCCTATCTTTCTTCGTCCTCAAATATAATCATAAACACTCTCACCCTACCCCATATCATATCGTTCTCCGCCTCCCCTTATTTAAACAGACGAATAGTCTTGATATTATCACATTAATGTTTGAAAATGTCCAGAGAAATGTGATATTGTCGATCATACCTTAAATTCATTTCGTGGTAAATGTGACCTCTAAATATTATTAAAATTTGTACCACTTACAATATTGTCAATCTTGATAAAAAGTTGCTAAACTCAAATGGAAGGCCAGAATAAGTATGAAATAAGGAAGAAATTATTACCTTTCGATTATTTCGAGAATCAGCAAAAACAAGACCGTTTAAATGGACATTTCATGTCGCGATGATGTTTTCTGCTTCGCGTTGGCGGTGAACAGAGATTAAACGAAATTGCTTTCACTATTATGTGCGAAAGTATAGCTGTCAAACATTAAGTGATGAAGACTTCGATGTGAAAGTTAAAGTCACGATTTCTGGATTAAGTTCTTTCATGAACAGAGTCCAATCAATCAAATTCAGTGACATCCAATCAGTTCCTTTAAACGAATAGAGTATGCAAAACAATATTGAAGATATTTACTGGATTTGTCACAAGAAATCCCGTGAACACGGTCAGAGTGCTTCTCGTGATCCTTTAGTGAAGTATGACTTGCGAACGGTGATAACTTCCGAAATTATCTTTTTCGTCTTTAAAGTACACTTATGGGAGTAACACGTGACTTAGAACATATTGGAGCCCCGATCATTTAGCTGACACGATAGCAAAGCGATGACTAGTTGAATCGACGAAAGATCAAGGCTTATATTATTGTCGCTAAAATGGAAGTGTCGTGAAATATTGCAGAGACTATCACTGCAGCCAATCATTGACGAGAGAAAACTAAACAAACAAAACGCAGTGCAAATAATGCAGAAAAAGAACGTCACCGCGCATCACACAGGAACAAAATCTTGTGGAATAAAAGGTAAGAAAATTGGTTACAAACCAAGTGCTTGTTATAACCAGTACATCAGGTTATGTGCAGATAAAATAAAACGCGATATAAGATTGGTTCCTTCAAGTTTTGACGTGCATTTCCTCAATAGCCCAGTTGCCTTTACCGACTATCGAAGAAGGAGAAGAGAAAGAAGAAGAAGAAGAAGAAGAAGGAGGAGGAGGAAGAGGAGGAGGAAAAAAGAAAAGAAGAATAAGGAGAAGGAGTAGGAGAAGGGTTATTAACTTAATACGACCAAAAACCAAAAAAAAATGTTAGTTCAGTGAGATTCAAATCATTAAATTGCTATGGTTAATTCAAATCTTCTATATATGAGTGAGGTTTTTTTTTCATGCTAACGCAAGAAAACAAAATATGACATTATTGAAGTGAAATTCAAATATTTGATATGGTTGTTTGAATCTCACTATTTTTCTGTCGTGTAATAATTGGGGCACGCGAATACTAAGCCGAATAATGAATACGAGAGAGTTTTATACCGGGGAAGAGTTAATAATAAGCTACGGCGCATTATAGTGTCAATGACATTTCATTAAACACGAGCTACAGTCATGGTCGCTCGGCCAATTTTCTCTTTTCCTTATTAAGAGTAGCTCTCTCCCTCTCTCTCTCTCTCTAAAACATGCTCATCGTTATGCTTATTACGTACTTAAGTCAATAACAGGAGTGCGAATGCAATATGCCGACAATATCAAATATCATTGACACTTAATTTGTTCCCATATGTACTGCAAAAATACAAATCGTCAAATTAAATCGAGAGCGAGTACTTCTAGCATCTACTAAAGACTCGATGTAGTCTCGTTTCAAATTAGAAAATTGGAAAATCGCGCCGGCCGGAAATTCGCTCAGTCGGGGGTGTGAGCACATTTTGTTTTGTTTTTTGCACCCGAAAATTGGAAAATCGCGCCGGCCGAAAATTCGCTCAGTGGGGGGGGTGGGTAGTGCACTAATGCACTAATTTTTTTGTTTGTTTTTGGCCGGGGCACGTGCCCCTGTGCCCCCTCTGGATCCGCCAATATCCGCCTAATATTCAAATTATGCAAGGAAACTCGTTTACCTGCTAGACTTCACTGTCAGGCACTATTGAGTGATTGACTGGCCTTTTTTCATCTTTGGTAATAACATACATAACATGAGCTGTAAAGGGTACATGAGCATTTGTCTACATCAATAACCCACTGTAATGGCCAAAATTAAACTGATTGAATCTTTGCGCAGCATAAAACGTACGACCATTCGGTACAATGATCTGAAAATCAGACTATTTCTTATTGGCTCTATAGCTCCTAAGTCGATTCGACTACTAATAGTCGTTATTTTCCCACTTACAGACATTTTCAAGCCCCCTTTTTTAGGGAAGTTCTAAATTAGTATTGTTTTTCAAATGCCGTTGGAATTTAACCTTTTCATTTTTTTGGCCTGCAAATGGGACATAGTACCTTTAACCGCATATCGTTAACAACATTCTGCTTGTATATAATCAATTTACACTGTAACTGTATAATAATACTGCTATCATAATAATTTATTTGTTTATTGATGGTATAATACAAAATATTTTCAGCAGCCAATGGCTGAATTGTTCACATTTTACAAGCAAGTTTTAAAAATACACAAAATACAATATTAAAAATTGTAAAAATGTACAAACGTCAGATGATGCTCAAGACCACTGTGGTTTAAATAATTCAAGTAAAACACAAACAGAACAAACATCATGAGTCATAAAATATAATTAAAGGAGAGAAGTAATTGCATTGATCTTAACTTTGGACGGAAAAGTTTTTATGAAGAAGCAAAAGAGTCCGCTTTTGCCATAGTGAATAAAAACGTGATTTTTGTTTATTAGAGCTGATAACCTAGCAACAAGCATTGGTTCCCAAACAACCCGAGGTAATCGATACTATGGGTCTATAAGGGGTCCATAATATCATGCGGTAGTAATTTAGTTTGGTTGGTACATGTATAGTACACAAATATTTAAAAAACCGATATTTGATAAACGTAGTTTTACCTCAATTTCTATGGAGCGCGAAATTACGTTGCGGGGAAAGAATGGTCATTAAAAACTGACGAAAACTCTTCATTTCCTGATCAAACAAAAAGCTTACCGCTCCAAAACTGTGCACTTGTTAATGCATCAAATATTGATTGACAATATAATATCGATTTATGGTCCTTAAAAGGCTGAAGGTTAATTTTGCGAAAAATATTTACGCGGTAATAATGGAAAGAAAATCTGCTGGCAAGTTTAATATTCAGTAACAAAGATAATTTTTTCCCGTAGTTGAAATGCGGATCATAAATTCGATTTGTTTTCAGTCGTTCAGATGCTTTTTAATTGGCAACATCAGATAGGTACGTAAATTATATTAACAGTGTCAGTGAAGTAATAGCTATATTTGAGAGCGAATCGAACCCAACAAAAACTGTTAGTCTCATTTAAATTTGAATAAGTTAGTTTGGATAGGTCCATGATATTATAATTCATATAGGCCTATTGTACTATCGATTGTAAATTTGAAGATATTTCAGATTTGATTTGAATATATGTGTGTGATATAAGGATAACATTCAAATTTGCTCTGTTGGGCTTTCTGCGTGTCCACATTTTCCCCTTAGCTTCATTTATGTGGTTTTGGCTTCGAAACCTATATTAACCTTGTCGTGTGAGCTAGGTCGCAGTGCGACCGAGGGTTTTTATCCATAATTTTTTTTGAGGTTTTAAGAGAAATTTGATTGTTATTTAATTTGAAGTTTTAAAAAAAATCATTCATAGTGATTAAGAAATCGTTTATCATTATTTTTCCTTCGTGGTTGGAAATTCGAGTGTTGGATTCTTGAGGTTGGTTTTCGACGGCCACGAGACGCGGCTGCTTGAGGCCGGGTTAGAATCGCCAAAATTAGCGCATTTTTTCCCCTCCCCTTTTTTTGTTTTTCCTTTGTTTGAAATCTACCATGTTGTCCCCTTGCCCCTCCTTACAATGCACTAGTGCATCGAAGGTTTAAAAAAACACGACCCCGCTAACAACGACGTGGGTTCAGGCGGCACCGAAACAATGACTGTTCGAGGCCAAAATACAAGCCGGTATATCAGCAGTCATAACTACAAGCTGGCGAAACCACTCACGTCGAGTGAGGACACACCCCCCCTCCCGTGATCGTAGTTTTAGCGTTGACCACCGGATCGCTTGTGGTATAAAGATTATAGTAAATTTTAACATTTCAGAAACCACGAGTGGGTCCGCACAGTCCTTAACTACAAAATAACATCCACGGTGTATTAATACCCTGCAATATATCTATCTATGATCTCATTATACATGAAAAGGACATGCTTACAGCTAGCCATCCACGTTGATCTACATGATTCTTGTTGGAGAGAGAGAGAGAGTTGAAAGAACGAAAGGCAGAGAGTGTCCCTTTTTAGGTAGGAGAAGTGCCCTTTTCAACTTTGATAACTGCTCCTTTTACATTGATACGTGCCCCTTTTCCTTTCGTTTAAGCGCCCTTTTCCCTTCCTATAATAAGTGCCCCTTTTTTCCTTTCTAATAAGAGACCCTTTCAAATATGATAACAGTTCCCCTTAAATTCAGTTCAGTTCAGTTCAGTTCAGTTCAATTTATTAAAAAACACATGGCATAGTAATCATGACGAACAAACATGATCCAAATTGAGACCCCAAAAAGCAATGCTTGTGAGTGGGGCCCCTGTGGAGGATGGACATCTCAATCCCAGCGGATTGGCAAAGAGACCAACGTGTTTCAAGGATCTGCGCAATTCAGAACATGAAAGATGGTAGGATACGATCATGGATACGATACAGTCTCACGCGCGCAGAGCCCCCAAAACAAGCAGGTCCCAGAGTCCGCCAACCGAGATCAAGAAGTTCATTTACAACAACAAAAAACACGGTGATGTGTACACAAATTATTACAATGGAATGGCAAGGTTGTGTAACTTAAAAACATATTTACAAGGAATAAAGCATGTATTAACAATAACTGATTTCAAGGTTATATAAATTTAAAACACTTAGAAGGAAAAAAACTGAATCACTGACAACATCAAGAACACCCCCTCCAGCCGTAAACCGGCTTATCATGCTGTACGCATTACGTTCACACACACACACACACACACACACACGCATACAGAGGCTGACTGGCTAATCCTTGCTATAATATAGTACAGGCAGTAATAGCGGCAATCTACATGTATTTCAATCTATCTAACAGATATGATTTACACAGAAGTCTGAATCTAGGAAGAGTGGTACTGTTCTTAATGTCTGCGGGTAAAAGGTTCCTTTCTTTAACAAGATTTTTGTTTATTACCCCTCATCTCCTCTGGGCCGAAACAATAGATTTGTTTTCATAGTTTCCTTATAATGTGCCGATAATTTAAAATGACCGAAAGCGATTCTTTTCACGAACTCCCCCCACAAACTCGCTCTCCACACTTGCTTGCATTTATAGCATATCCTTAGATAATATCTAAGGTGTTATTAATTATTTCAATATGAGATTGTGCTTAAAATCCAATTCAGGATTAATGAATTCATTTAAACAATAAGATCCAATCAGTCGCAATGCTACCTCCGAAATCTTAAAATTTGTGCTCGCTCGCTCGAAAATGAAACTTCAGACAACCACACACAGCTGCAAAATATGGTACAGCAGCACTAACTTGGACCGCGTAAAGAGAAAATCTTAGAGCACATAAACACATTTTGTGCATTTTTTCTTCTTCATTCTTCATTTCATTCATTTATTTAAGCACGGGGGCCTACCTCAGCTCATGGACTGTTCTTCCGTAGGGCCGTGCATACATAAAAACATACAATATTAAAATAACATATATACAACATAATACAACATAATGATAAAATAAATACAACATACACTAAAAATACATATGACATTTTTAAAGGGGACGAGGATTACTCATCAATGGCTCTTGATTCCATATACTTATTTAGATTACATTTGAAATTCATATATGACAACTCACGTTTAAGTTTTTGTGAAATAGAGTTCCAGCACTTCGCACCAAAATAACTGAAACTCTTTTTCTTAAAACATGTTTTTAATTTCGGTAGTACAAAATTATTAATTGAACTTCTCATATTATAATTCCATTTTTTGAGTTCAAATAAATCTAGCAAGTAATTAGGACAATTATGATTAGCAATTTTATACATCATGTAAAGAGCATGTTTATCTCTTCTCTTATCTGACCGGGCCCCCTCCCCTAGAAAAAAAACATGTAAAAACACCCCCCACTTAGCGGAAAATCGGCCGGCACGGTTTTCAAATTTTCGCACGAAGTGGGCCCCTTTTTCGGCCCCTCCCTTGCCGCCGGCTGGACCCGCCCCTGGATATCTAGCATCAACTTTTAATACAATTCGGAGGGCTCTATTCTGAAAAACCTGGAGCTTCTTAACAGATTTTCTCTTTATATTTCTCCAAACCACATCACAATAGTCAAGTTTACTTTGTAATATTGTTTTATAAAACATAAGTGCAATATTCTGAGATATATAGTTCCGTATTCTTTTAAATAGGTACAGCTTTTTAATAATACCTTTTCTCAGAAAAGTAACATATTCATCCCAATCGAGATTGTGATCTACATATATACCTAGATATTTACAATGATGTTTCTGATTGAGTTTTAGGTCATTAATATATATATTAATCGTTCGATTTTTAACTTTGTTTCTAGATCCAATTAACATGACCTCACATTTTTTAGTATTGAGAAATAATTTGTTTGAATTCAACCATTTTGAAAAACGTATAAGATCAGCATTGATGGCAGTTTCAATAGTTTCTGTTGTTTTACCAGGGTAATATATGCATGTATCATCTGCGTATAACGATATACTACATTTTTTAATACAATTTGATAAATCATTAACATAGATGGTAAAAAGCAGGGGGCCTAAATTGGCCCACTGTGGAATTCCATAAATTACATTCAGTTCGTCTGATTTTACGACATTTACAACCGTGTACTGTCTTCTATCAGTCAGGTAGTTAAGGAACCTTTCTTCATAAAATGTGAAGTAGAATATCATTCTGCATTCTATATCTTGTTTTCAGGGGAGTAGATTATCTCAATCACAAGAAAGAAGGGAAAACATGAAATTCCATGATCAGAAGGCATGGAGAGTTGTCCACAAATGATGCAATCAAATTAAATATCGCCCTCTGGTGACAAGTTATTTCTTTAGCTTTAACTTTCTTTATTATACCTTGCCTGATTTTGTTCAATTTTTCACTAATCTTATTCAAATCGTTTAAACTTTACAATAAAGGTAACTTAGGATGTGGGTTTTGGTTCCCTTTAAGGTCAATTGTCACCATTCCAACAATGCCATCTTTATCTATACTATCCAACCAGTCTTCTGTCACATTCAGACGGGCAGTCGCCGTTGAGTGCTGAGGCCTTAATCCGGATTGTTTCATGTCAATAATACTATTTGACGATAAGTAACTATATAATTGATTGAAAATAAGCTTCTCGAGTATTTTTGCTATTACTGATAGTATTGAAATTGGCCTATAGTTACCCATCTCTGACCTCTGTCCATTTTTGTGCACATGTATAACTCTAGAGCATTTTAGCTGGGTTGGTATTTTTCCCGTTTGTATTGTTAAATTTAAAATATACGCTAAGGGTTTTGCGATGATATTAGCTACTGGTTTCAATAGAAGAAGAGGAATGTTGTCACTTCCTGACGTTTTCTTAGGGGTAAATGTTTAAGCACTTCTACTATCTGCTCTTCTGTGATATCTTCGAAGGTACATGTACAATCGTATTTTCTGATATACTCTTCAAATTGCTTATCGACAAAAGATGATTTTTCTTGCAAGGAAGGGCCAATACCAACAAAGAATGAGTTAAAAAGCATTTGCTATGTCTTTTTTGTTACGCAATTCCTTTGTATCCTTTTCAATACACTTAATTTCATCTGTAGACTTAACAGGCATTAGACGCTTGAGGGATTTCCAAACCTTTCCTGAATTTCCAGTACATGTACTTTCAACCACACTTTTAGTAATGAATGCTGCTTTTGCTTTTCTTATGTTCATTGTAATCTGGTTTCTATTCCGTCTAAATACATTCCAATCATCTTCATTCTTTGAGACAATAGCCCTTGCTTTTTGACAGTTTCTGGAACGAATTAATACAATGATTTTTTCTCTCATCCAAGGAGATTTGAGTTTCCGAATTCTTTTCTTTCTCAGTGGGGCATGTTTTTCTAATACCTTTTACAACTTATTTTCAAAGTAACTATATGCGTATTCTACATTCTCAAACGTCTCAACTTCTTCCCATGATATCTGATCTACATCATGCATGTAATCATCCATATCCACTTTTCCAATATTGCGTGAAATATTATATCTATGGCAGTTCTCTCTACATGCATTATGCTTTGATCCTAAAGTACAATAAACCATAAAATTTTCACTAAGTGATATTGGAATAACTCCAGAATTGTTAATCTTTTCGGGTCTGTTTGTTATAATAACATCTATTGTTGATGAGGTACGTGGTGTCATCCTAGTGGGTGAATTTATGATTTGTTCCATATCATAACTCTCAATAATGTCAAACAGGTGTTTTGTCTGCCATGACCTTGTATATGATGTTACATCACAGTTTAAATCACAAAGTATCAATAAATCGGATTCATGATCATCAATTGTTTGTATGACAGTTCAAACTGTTGAAATACGTCTACACTTGCTTTAGGTGGCCAATACCATACAAGTACCATAATTGGTTTCCTGTGTGATACTTTGAGCTCACTAGCTGTTAATTTAAGGTCATCAGTCATTATATCCGTTCGAATATTATATTTCAAATTAGATCATTCTGATGTAGGCCGCTACACCACCTCGACCTCTCCTATTCATATCCTTTCTCACGATATCATATCCATCAATTTTTAATTCTGAATCATCTATCAACTCATCAATATGAGTTTCACTTAATGTCAAGAAATCTATGATCAGTCTTTCTTGAATGGTACGAAGTTCATCGTAATTCCTAATTAGCTAATGTTAGGATAAGCAATTCAGATGGGCAAATTTAAGACCTGTTAACTTAGCTACCTTTTCTAATTGTTCGTCTAATCTTTCATCTGTTCCTATTGTCATTCTTTCTTCATCAGTAGCAAAGCTGATTTCATCTTCTGCATTAATAAAATTAATGCTGTCATTCATTGTACTGTTATCATTTGCAAATGGCATTTCTTTTAATGTACATAAATCGCATGTCCAGTCCAAATTTGAATTAAATATGGACTCAGAAGTATGGGTACAACTAAGGTGACTTCAATGTGAACATCGGAAACATACTACTGCATTTTGATTACTTTTCACTGATTTATCACAAATAATACATGGATACTTTATCGGCATCGTTATTCTATAGCATATGTCTCTTACGTGATCGTATTTTTAATTCTTCCTATCCAAGGCGTTCGATGTCGCTCATGCCTTGGATCAGGATTATTCGCTTTTCCTCACCATTTCCAGTCTGTACAAATATTCGTCCGTCACGAGACCATGTCCTCGAGGTCGCGTCACACTTACGAGCAAAGTACATCAATGATTGGCGATGGGTTGTTAGGTCTTCGTTGATGAAGATTTTACTCCCTTTGAGTTTCGATCTGGCGCCGTACACTTGTTGTCTCACTTTGTAGGTAGCGAATTTCACTATGATGCTCTTCTCTTCTCTTTGAAAAGGTATTGTTTGGGAATATTGATGCTCCACTGAAACAGTTATTTCCGTCTACATTATGTGACAAGGAGCTACATCGACTGTCATTAGGGACTTTTAGATTTGCACGTCGACATAGTGGACTGCAACGTGTCCTTATAAGGCACCGTGATGTCCTTTAAGGCACTGCCGGTCACACGCGGCAGTCCACGCTCTCGTCGTGTAAATCTGAAAGTCCCTAGTATAAGAAACAAGTCAACGCAAAGCGTAGCATCCCCTCGCAGGGTACAAATGGCCTATATACGTCAGAACAAGTTACCTTCATTAGACTATACTATTATTTTACTAGGCAAGGAAGTTAACCACATTTTCGCATATTTAATGAGCTATGATCTTTCACCTTTGACCTACATACTCCGAAATCGAACTGAGGCTGTGTTTTTATACCATCTACCTTCATATCAAATTTCATTAAAATCCGTTAAACATTACAAAAGTTATCGAACGGAAACCAGATTCGCATATTTAATGAGCTATGACATTTGACCTACATACTCCGAAATCGAACTAAGGCTGTGTTTTGATACCATGTACCTCCATATCTAATTTAATTAAAATCCGTTAAACATTACAAAAGTTATCGAACGGAAACCAGATTTGTATTTTTCGCATATTTAATGAGCTATGACCTTTGACCTTTGACCTGCATACTCTGAAATCGAACTTAGGTTGTATTTTTATACCATGTACCTTCATATCAAATTTCATTTAAATCCGTCAAACATTACTAAAGTTATCGATCCCCCGACTTCGTCGACGAGGGGATAATAGGGACTTTTAGATTTGCACGACGAGAACATGGACTGCCACATGGACATCCTTTTAAGGCAATGTGACGTCCTTGGCAGTTCCTTAAAAGGACGTCACATTGCTTTAAGATGATGTCCATGTGGCAGCACGTTCTCGTCGTGCAAATCTAACAGTCTCTAATAACCACTACTACTACTACTACTATTACAGTCCCTCGCAGGCTATGTTAAGTGGAAAACACTCCGTCCCTCGGATAGGGCGTTAAATGGAGGCCCCGTGTAAAGGAGGGTCACCACCTTCACACGTTAAGGAACCCACTGCAATATTCGTATAAGAGTAGGGGGAAACCCCGGTGTAGAGGTCCACCTGCACATCCCAGTACACTGTTGCTCATATTAAAAGTTGGAAAAAATTTACCCCAATTTATGGAATGATTTTGACAATGATTTATTCCTAATAGATCTAGATAATAGTTTACATTCTCAGATTTTATAAATAATACTTTGCAAGTGTTTGTTTTTCGTGAGTGCTTAAAGCATCTGTATGCTACTATGCTAATCAACTAGGGGTCCTACGCCCTTAAGTCATAACTGACAGTAATGAGTATTAAAGCCTTACAAAGGGCAATAATAATAGCACATCGACACGGTTTTGATCCTGGGGCCTCACAGTTACGAGGCCATTACTTTGCCACTGAATCACGACTGTACGCAGCGGGGCTAGGCAGGGGCAGCCCCAACAAATATTTAAAAAACAAAGAAATTTCAATAAATTATCAATAATTCATTGCTTTTTTCCCCGGTCCCCAACAGGAAAAATTCCTCTGTGCGGTCATGCATTATGGTTCAAGGCATGGCCACATTTACTGTCAGTTATGACTTAAAGGCTTAGGTCCCCTAGTTGAAAAGCATTGTAGGATACAGATGCTTAAGCAGTCACGCAAAACAAACACTGCAAATTATTATTCAATAAAATCTGAGAATGTAAACTATTATCTAGATCTATTAGGAATAAATCATTGTCAAAATCATTCCATATTTTGGGGTAAAAAAATATTCCAACTTTATGAGCAACAGTGTATATACATTTGCAAGAATCTTCAGTATTGAAGGAGAATTACCCATACGAAGAAGAAGAAGTTATCGCGATATATCAAGAACTACTTGAGGTATGAACTTTAAACTTGGTGATAACGTGTACCATAATAGGAAAACAATCTGATTAAATTCTGGGGTAGGTAGGTCACAGGTCGAAGATCATAGGTGTCAATCTCTGAAATTACAGGTATTAGCTTTGTTATCGCGATATCTCAAGCACTACTTGAGGTATGAACTTCAAACTTGGTGGTAATACGTATCACCATAGAAAGACGATCTGATTAGGTTTTGGAGTATGTAGGTCAAAGATCATAGTTGTTAGTTTAAATGTAATTATATGCTTTTTGTTTTCATAATAATATTTCAAGAATTATTCCATCCGTTTCCTTCACTGAATTTAGGGCGGAGGCATATAGGAGACGCGGTCACATTTGTCTTTTTATTATTATTTGATGTTTCAGACTGGACTAATACTTGCACAGTACTGTATCTTGTATAGCAAGAGCAATTTGATATTACCGTGTAGCAGCAAATAAAAACAATAAGCCATGCTCATAATTATTATTTATATTGTGTAATATGTTGTGATAGCTGGTTATGTGGGTTGATGCCTCAGCAGGAAGAATGTCTTGTCTTTGCTACCAGTATGCCAGACCATAGTATACATCTTGTTAGATGGAGCAGGTAATGATAAAGACATACAAAGGCAAATAAAAGGGCTATGCTTGAAAGGGAAACTCCCTGCACAATAAGCATCATTCCTCTACAGTAACCATTCATCTAGAGTACCCAATGAATAGTGCAGATGAGATTGGCTGGGATACATTATAGGATGCATTCGTCGCTTTTTGTACTGGTACTATGAAGCCAGATATTGTTTTGCATAAAACTCTGGCAAGATTTCTGATATGGTTGTCATGGTGATGTTGAGAAGGATATTTGTTTTATGCAGTGCATTTGATATACATTATGTGCATTTTATGTAAATATTAAAGATTTGAAATTACTTAGTTGTTGTTTGCTGAAAGGAAGCTCTCAGTTATCTTTTGTTGATGTTAATGGTCAACATCACTGAATAGGTTAAGGGTGATTGGTCAATTAAAGGCGTAAAAAAGGGCACTTGAATAGTAAGGGGTTGAAGAATTGAAAGGAACAATGATTTATTGCAAGTAGCAATTGTAGGTAGACTTATTTATGAGATGTTTCAACTGAACTGCAGTGCCAGTGTAACCAGTATACAGCGGTGCATGGTCTCTTTTCTTGGGTCTTGGTATAAACGTGATATAAATCAGAAGGGCAGCAGAGTTGGAAGAAAGGCAAGAAGACAAGCAGCAAAAATAAATTGTAGACGCCAAACTAATGCAAGAGCGCCATCTCTTGTCGGTTTTGATTTTTAATAAGTTAGAGGGGAGGAAAAGTGAAAGATCACTGGCAGTAACCCTTGGAAATAAGACAGAATTTTAACCTCTTCTCCCTACTTCATATTTCCGTTTTTGATCTCGTTTTTATTTGGACAACAATTGGAATGGATGCAATCATTGTATAATAGCATTGTGATCGACCTGACGTGAGTAACGTGAAATGTGGCCTCAGTAAAGGCTTCAAAATTAAAGTTTTCGAGACATTATATGGGCAGTCGACAACTGATTTGTACACGTGCAATTGCAATTCTACAGTACGATACGTTGATTGATGATGTGTACGTGTGTATAGCGTCAGATTGCGAGATAGAGGACGGAACGGAGCTGAGAGGAGCGTTGAAACTAGAATAATGTGGACTTGGGTTATTGCATCAGTGGCGGATCCAGGGGCACAGGCACGTGCCCCCGGCCCAAAAAAGAAAAGCAGAAAAAGGAGGGGAAAGAAAAGGAGAGGAAAGAAGAAAAAAAAGGAAGAGAGAAAGAAGAAGAAAAGAGGGAGGAAAGAAAGGGGAAGAGGAGAAAAGGAGGGGAAAGGGGAAGAGAGAGGAGAGAAAAGGCGGAAAAAGAAGAAAGGCGGAAAGACGGAGGAGACAAAAGGGGAAAAGGAGAATAATGAGAAGGGAAAAGAAAGAAAGGGGGATGATATTATAAGAAGGTGTTTTTTTACCGGGTAAGGGCGGGGGCATGCAATTGCAAGTCGAACATGACTAATACCAAAGATTTTATCTCCTTTATAACTTTTAACTTCTAACTTATAACTTAGTCTTCAATTAATTTTCCGATATACCTATTCTAAGTGCTCTTTCAGCATTCAGATTGTCCCCGCCATTAATCCTGCCACAGTTGCTGGTTTCATTGTAATATTATTTTCTGTCATCCCTGTGGCCGCGAAGAGCCTACCACAAATTTTCTATCCGTTTCGAAAGCACTTTTTCCATCGCCTACATGTAATGCTTATTGCTTCCAGTTTGCAAAAGATCCCAGTGGCGGATCTATGGGGATGGGGAGGGGTTAGGTTTAACCCCCTCTTGGGCTGCCAAGTGAAAATGTGATGTGAATAGAAAAACGCCATCATGTGTCCAGACCCACACAGTATCCGCATCGTCATCGGGTCAAACCCCCCTTAAACTGTTACTTGATTTAAAAAGACGTTATCATGCACTGCTTTTTATGGTCTCCATTGCGTTAGTATAATGATACCAGGAAAACATCACTTACGGGGGTTCAAAATAGAAACAACAAAAATCGCCTCACGCTACGCGGCTCGGACTTCAAGGCTCGTGGACGATGCTCTGCATCGTCATTGGGTCGAACCCCCCTCAAACTGTTACTTGAATTAAAAAGACGTTATCATGAAATGCTGTTTATAGATCCCATCATCCGCCCCTGGATCCCTACTCTTTGAGGGGTAGGAGAAAGCAATTTTACGTCATATAATTCCAGGAAGTGCCTGAAAATGCACCTAATTTGGTTCTAAAATTGCAAATGATTCCTACTCAGGGAGGGGGTTCTGACCAACTCCCACACCCACCCCCGCTTGGTCGCTCCGCTCCCTCGCCGCTGACGCCTCGCTCCATCGTTTTTCATATATTTCACCCCATGCGATTTTGTGCCCCCGTAAGAAATTCCTGGATCCGCCACTGTGCATGGCCAGTCAAGGTGATCGTGATCAACAAGGGACCAGCCTGATAAATGAGAATATGATTATGAACAGAGCACGATCACTCATGGGTGTATTTGAATCGAATTAATGACAAGATTGGACAGAATACAGAGAATTAAAGTTGAGGTGTAGATCTATCATCTAGTCTAGAAATGGAGAACTAAAGATAGACTATAATTCAAAGTCATTTTGCACCCATATTCTAACTTAAAATTCTTGGTTTCACAAGTTAACATAGGAAGACCTAATGATGTTTTAAAGAGACTAGTTAGCATTCAGGAATCTGTTGGAAAGCCTAAAGGAATCCTGAAATATCTACTTGAGATGTAGACGTAGAATCTACAGTGACTGAGACTAGACTCTAGTCTAGTATAGAGGTTAGGCTACATTAGATTTAGATGCCCAGAAGGCCAGATGTTATGGTCGATTTGAGTAGACAAATGCAGAGCATGCAAGCATTCACAGAAATGAGCCAAGAATGGAAAATATGTCTACTGGCTACTGCTCTTAATTACAGAAGGCTAGAGGGTCCAGTGCAGCAGTATTTCAAGAAGTTTTTGAAATCAGAAATATGCCGGCTAGCTGCAGCTGATATCGCCTGAATTACAAGCGGTGCAGAATGCGGAAAGAGGCTGGAAAACCTACAACAGTGAATGTGGTAGAATAATAAGAACGTGAAATGCATACTTGAAAGCCTTAGGTTGACAGCAGCCGTCATGGATACAGCCCCACATTAGGATTGTTGTGTCAGTGGATCAGATCATCATGGAAGGGCAGGATGAACAAGACCCAGCTACTAGTATTCGGACGGAACCATTACTGCATGATCAAGACCCATGGATGGAAGTCGACCAACTGTTTGGCTCTCCTTAATGAACGCAAGAAAACACTCAGCGATGGAGAGGGTTGAAGCAGGTGATATACATGTAGATGACAGTGTATCTCAAGTATCAAGTAAATCGACATCAGAGTCCAGGAAATTCTTGATGGAAACAGCCATGAAGAAAGCAGAGTTGCTAGCAAAGTTGAAGAGTATAAAAAGGAGGCAGGAGGTCGAGAAGGAGGAGCAGGACTTAATTAGAAGAAAGGAGCAACTTGCTGTTGAGACCGAATTAGCTGCAGCTACAGCCCGAGCAGCAGCATTACAACAGTTCGACGATTCAGTGGCTTTTGCGGCACATGAGGGTGAGGGAGCCAAACGAGTCCAAAAGTCAGGAATGCAGATTGTTCGGAAGAGAATTCAGCACAAGGACGCATGAGCCAGGAACATGTGCAGGACGTGCGAGTAGGTGGAGCAAACCCTGATAGTGATGTTGACTGGGTGGAGCTGCAACGCAAACAAACAAAACTTACGTACATGCTCTTAGAATGCCATATGAAGTCCGCTTTACCGCAAAGGAACATTCAGCCTTTCGACGGGAATCCGCTGAACTATCACGCCTTTAAGAGAACCTTTCAGCATGTGGTAGAGTCTAAGACATCGGAGGACTCTGACAAACTATATTATTTGGAACAATATACTAGGGAAAGGCGAATGAGATGGTCAGAAGTTGCATGTATGGAGATGATTCCAAGGCAGCATTCAACAAAGCAACAATGCTGCTAGAAAGCAAGTTTGGTGACAAGCATCATGTTCTGGACTCTATGATCATTAAGGCAATGGCATGGCCAAACATTAGAGGTGAGGATCCGGAGGGTCTGCTTAGTTATTCATTGTTTGTGACTGAGCTAGGCAATTTGGCTAAGGACCTACACCTTCAACAGGAGATTGACCACGCACAACATTTGAAGATGGTCATATCAAAGCTGCCGTTCAGGCTGAGAGATAGATGGAGGAGCTATGTCGATGGCATACTTCAGAATCGGGATGAGCCACTCTCATTCAAAGATGTGGTTAGCTTCATTAGTAAACAGGCCCAAATAATAAACAACACCATCTATGGTAATATTGTAGGATCTGCCAGAGCTGGAGAAACAGGGCTTCAGCTCCAGCATGAAGAAGAGTGAGGAAGTGAAGTGTTTGTATTGTGACAAAGAAAATCACCTTACAGCAGAGTGCAAGGCCCTGGGAAAAAAACCTGAAGAGAAACTTGCATTTTGCAAATCCAAAGGACTATGCTTTGCTTGCCTTCAGTCTTCACATCTTGCCAGGGATTGTAAACATAGGATGACCTGCAAGATTTGTCAAAGGTTGCACCACCCTTCTTCATAGAGATTGGGCTCCATCAAAACAAGTGAAAGGGAATGGTGAATCAGAGAAACAACGTACTAATGACGACGTTGGAGCTAATAGGAAGAAGGAGGAAAGCTTGGAAGGACAAACAGAAGGAGAAGGAATTGAAATGAAAATTTCCCAGACGTAAAGCGCACGTTATCCAACCGCACTTCTATGCAGGACTCCCAACCGGCCATTGTGCCTGTGACTGTACGCTCAAAGCAGACAGTGAAACGTGTACACACATATGCATTCATTGACAACGGGAGTAACGCAACTTTCTGCACAGAAGAGTTAAAAAACAAACTAAACGCCAGAGGAAGAACGCGCAACATCCAGCTTCAAACATTAACAGACGATAAGCTGGTCAAGACCTGCATACTGCAAGACCTGGAGGTAGCTGATGTGAATGAGAACACTTATATACCACTTTCTGACGTCTACATACAGCCCATCCCTGTAGACAAGTCAGACATACTGAGAATGAATGACATTGCAAGATGATCCTACGTACGAGAAATAAACTTGCCGGAGATCAATGCAGACGTGGGCATCCTCATTGGCAATAACGTCCCTAAAGCAATGGAACCACTGCAGGTTATCAATAGTCAGAACGACGGACCATTCGCCTGCAAATCTATCATAGGGTGGATGGTTTTTGGAAGCTGCAAGCAAGAGAGAAGTGGGTCCAAGATAACCTCCCACAGAGTCCACGTGATGGAAGATATTCAGCAACAGCTAAATAATCTCTACAACACTGAGTTTTCAGAACGCTTGATGGAAGATAAAGTCGAAGAATCCAAAGAGGATAAACGATTTATGGAAAAGGTTGAAGGATCCATCAAGCTAACACAAGGGCACTACCATTCAAGGGAGACGTCGACCTGCCCAACAACAGGCCCATGGCAGAGCAGAGACTCAACCATCTGCAAAGGAAGTTCAAGAAGCAGCCAGAATTCTATGAGAGGTATAAGGACTGTATGGAACTATCCATAGAGAAAGGCTATGCAGAAAGGGTACCAGATCATGAGTTACAAGGTACAACTGGAAGGAAGTGGTACCTACCTCATCATGGAGTCATGCATCCACAAAAGGACAAGTTGAGGGTAGTGTATGACTGCTCAGCACAATATAAAGGAACCTCTTTAAACCAGGAGCTGCTAAAGGGGCCGGATTTGGCAAACAACTTGGTTGGAGTGCTCACAGATTCAGAGAGGGAAAGGTCGCCCTCATGTCAGACATAGAAGGGATGTTTTT
>CP137669.1:315105-352304 GCA_037976565.1 Mesocentrotus franciscanus | reverse complement strand
ATTATCACAAAAGACTCAAATTTGATTTCCAACTTGACTTGCTCCAAAATTTGATGAGTTGGTCCTGTGAAGAAACTTATAAGGTGTCTCAATAGCGTATATCTCTTCTTGAATCACAATTTCACAAATTCGAAGTGCTCATGAATCCCTTCCAAGAGGAGACACAGCTTGCTGATTGGTCGCGAATAGGTGCCGTTCTTGGTCTTCACCTCTGCCCGTCGAACCATGCCCTGTCGATCTGGAGTGATGCCGACGATCACTCCCATGAGCCAGAAGTTACGAGGTGCTGTCTCGTTCACTACCAGCACTACGTCACCAACCTGGATGTTGCGACTAGGATGTACCCACTTCTGCCTGGCCTGGAGCTGCGGCAAGTACTCTCAGCCAACGTCGCCAGAAGACATCTGCCAGATATTGAACCTGCCGCCATCTACGTCGTGTGTAGCAGTCAGTCTGCCTACTAACCGATGGGGGTAACATCAGGGTAGCCTTCAACGTCAGGAGCTGGTTTGGTGTCAGAGCCTCTAGATCGTTAGCATCGTCTGAAACCCTGGTGATGGGTCTGCAATTGATAATGCCTTCTATTTCACAGAAGAGTGTCTGCAAACTTTCATCCGTCATGGTCTGCTGTTTGGTAAGGAAGAAGAGCAGCTGCCGAATCGTCCTGATCTGTCTCTCCCATACGCCCCCATGGTGTGAACCTCCAGGTGGATTAAAGGTCCACTTGATGTTTGCTTGCAATAGTGAGTTGTTGAGCTGGGCCTGGTTCCAGCTCTCAAGTTCTTTTCTTAGTTCTTTCTCGGCCCCAACCAAGTTCGTTCCATTGTCTGATCTCATTTCTCTGACTGCTCCTCTTCGAGCAATAAATCTCGAATTGCTGCAATACAGGAATCCGTATCTAGTGAGTCAGCCTTCTCTATGTGTATGGCCCGAATGGCGAGGCAAGTAAACACTACGCCATATCTCTTGACTGTAGAGCGTCCTCTTTTCACTCCTATCGGCCCGAAATAATCGACTCCAACTCGTGTAAAAGGTGGATCATCCGGTCTCAGTCGGTCTATGGGTAGGTCGGCCATCTTCTGTTGGATTACCCGCCCTCTTTGACGTCGGCACTTGACACATTTCTTGATGACTTTCCTAATGGCTGAAATTGCACCAACTATGTGATATCGTTGCTGGAGTTTTGCCAAGACATAGTTTCTTCCCATATGTCCTGAGTTTTCATGAATGTGCCTCAAGATGAGTTCAGACACATGTCCTCTCTTTGGTAGGATGACTGGATGTTTTGCTTCTTCAGGCAAGGCTGCCTTGTTAAGTCTACCTACTCTTAGTAGACCATTGTCCATCTGAGGGTCTAATTTGTAGATAGGGCTCGATTTTCTGACCCCTGGCTGCAACCTTCCTGTCCTTTGCCATCATGTGCCTGTTTCCTCAAAGCCACAACCTCTACTGGGAACGCTCTGTCTTGAACATGTATCAGTATTGCTTCCTCAGCTTGTCTAATATCTTCCACTGTCAGTAGCATGGGTGGATTCTCTCGTGGTGTGTTCTGCTGACCTTTCATTTTCTCTTTCAGCAGCCCTTTCAGTCTCAGTAGCCATGCTACTCCCTTTCTGAGTGGTACCAGTCTGAATAATGGTTGATCAATCTTTCCAGGACATCATCTGCTTCCTCTTTGCTCACAGCAGTGGCCATACATTTGCTCTCACTGGCCATTTCTTCCGAGACCTCTGTAACGTACATCTTCTTCTTCTTCACCTCAGGATCATTGTTTACGTCGTGTGACGCATCTCTGGGTTGCTTAGGCCACTGGTCCTCTGAAGCTTGAAGAAATTCGGGTCCTTCCTTCCAGAATCTCATTGCTAGGAATCGATCTACCTTGACTCCCCTGGAGCATACATCTGCCGGGTTCAGCGAAGTTTCTATGTGGTGCCACTGACTTGATTGAGATCCTTCTTGTATCAGGGCAACTCGGTTGGCAACGAATGTCTTAAACCTCCCTGTTTCACTTTGGATATACTGCAGTACAGAGGTACTATCGGTCCAGAAGAAGGTCTCGTCTACTGGGATGTCAAGTTCTTGTTTTACCATTTTGTCTATCCTTACTGCTACCGTGGCGGCTGTAAGCTCCATTCTCGGGATCGACGTCTGTTTAAGAGGGGCCACTCTAGATTTGCTCAAGAGGAATGAGCATTGGACTTCATCCCGTGTATTCACCATTCGCAAGTAAGACACTGTTCCATACCCTTCTCACTTGCATCTGCAAAATGGTGAAGTGTCACAGACTTTGGGTTTTCATACCCTCTGGCTTCAAACACCTGGAAAGTTTAAAGTCTGACAGTCTTGGGAGTTCTCTTTTCCATGTTTCCCATTTTTTCAGCAGGTCTGGTGGAATTGTCTCATCCCATCCTAATCCTAGTCGGCAAAGCGTCTGAAGTAGATGTTTTGCAGGGAGTAGCACTGGGGAAGCACATCCTAGTGGATCGAACAGGGAGCACACTGTTGACAAGATACCCCTCCTTGTGGCTGGCTTGTCTTTCAGCTGAATCTTGAAACTGAAAACGTCTTCATCTGTATGCCACAGCATGCCAAGAGCCCTCTCTGTTGGCAGTTTTCCTTCTTCCAAGTTGATATCCTTAACTGCCTTGGCTCGTTCTTCAGCAGGAATTTTTCCAGCGCTTCTTTCTTGTTACTCGTCCACTTCGTTAGACGGAACCCTCCACTCTTGCATGCTGCAGTCAAGTTCTGGGCTAACTGGACTGCTTCTGAGATGGTCTCTCAACGTTTCCATCTTCCCACCATAACAGCCTTAAGAAATCTCTATCTTCTTCTGGCACCACAACTTGGGAAAACATCCTTCTATGTCTGACATGAGGGCGACCTTTCCCTCTCTGAATCTTGTGAGCACTCCAACCAAGTTGTTTGCCAAATCCGGCCCCTTTAGCAGCTCCTGGTTTAAAGAGGTTCCTTTATATTGTGCTGAGCAGTCATACACCACCCTCAACTTGTCCTTTTGTGGATGCATGACTCCATGATGAGGTAGGTACCACTTCCTTCCAGTTGTACCTTGTAACTCATGATCTGGTACCCTTTCTGCATAGCCTTTCTCTATGGATAGTTCCATACAGTCCTTATACCTCTCATAGAATTCTGGCTGCTTCTTGAACTTCCTTTGCAGATGGTTGAGTCTCTGCTCTGCCATGGGCCTGTTGTTGGGCAGGTCGACGTCTCCCTTGAATGGTAGTGCCCTTGTGTTAGCTTGATGGATCCTTCAACCTTTTCCATAAATCGTTTATCCTCTTTGGATTCTTCGACTTTATCTTCCATCAAGCGTTCTGAAAACTCAGTGTTGTAGAGATTATTTAGCTGTTGCTGAATATCTTCCATCACGTGGACTCTGTGGGAGGTTATCTTGGACCCACTTCTCTCTTGCTTGCAGCTTCCAAAAACCATCCACCCTATGATAGATTTGCAGGCGAATGGTCCGTCGTTCTGACTATTGATAACCTGCAGTGGTTCCATTGCTTTAGGGACGTTATTGCCAATGAGGATGCCCACGTCTGCATTGATCTCCGGCAAGTTTATTTCTCGTACGTAGGACCATCTTGCAATGTCATTCATTCTCAGTATGTCTGACTTGTCTACAGGGATGGGCTGTATGTAGACGTCAGAAAGTGGTATATAGGTGTTCTCATTCACATCAGCTACCTCCAGGTCTTGCAGTATGCAGGTCTTTACCAGCTTATCGTCTGTTAATGTTTGAAGCTGGATGTTGCGCGTTCTTCCTCTGGCGTTTAGTTTGTTTTTTAACTCTTCTGTGCAGAAAGTTGCGTTACTCCCGTTGTCAATGAATGCATATGTGTGTACACGTTTCACTGTCTGCTTTGAGCGTACAGTCACAGGCACAATGGCCGGTTGGGAGTCCTGCATAGAAGTGCGGTTGGATAACGTGCGCTTTACGACTGGGAAATTTTCATTTCCTTCTCCTTCTGTTTGTCCTTCCAAGCTTTCCTCCTTCTTCCTATTAGCTCCAACGTCGTCATTAGTACGTTGTTTCTCTGATTCACCATTCCCTTTCACTTGTTTTGATGGAGCCCAATCTCTATGAAGAAGGGTGGGGTGCAACCTTTGACAAATCTTGCAGGTCATCCTATGTTTACAATCCCTGGCAAGATGTGAAGACTGAAGGCAAGCAAAGCATAGTCCTTTGGATTTGCAAAATGCAAGTTTCTCTTCATGAGGTTTCTTTCCCAGGGCCTTGCACTCTGCTGTAAGGTGATTTTCTTTGTCACAATACAAACACTTCACTTCCTCACTCTTCTTCATGCTGGAGCTGAAGCCCTGTTTCTCCAGCTCTGGCAGATCCTACAATATTACCATAGATGGTGTTGTTTATTATTTGGGCCTGTTTACTAATGAAGCTAACCACATCTTTGAATGAGAGTGGCTCATCCCGATTCTGAAGTATGCCATCGACATAGCTCCTCCATCTATCTCTCAGCCTGAACGGCAGCTTTGATATGACCATCTTCAAATGTTGTGCGTGGTCAATCTCCTGTTGAAGGTGTAGGTCCTTAGCCAAATTGCCTAGCTCAGTCACAAACAATGAATAACTAAGCAGACCCTCCGGATCCTCACCTCTAATGTTTGGCCATGCCATTGCCTTAATGATCATAGAGTCCAGAACATGATGCTTGTCACCAAACTTGCTTTCTAGCAGCATTGTTGCTTTGTTGAATGCTGCCTTGGAATCATCTCCATACATGCAACTTCTGACCATCTCATTCGCCTTTCCCCTAGTATATTGTTCCAAATAATATAGTTTGTCAGAGTCCTCCGATGTCTTAGACTCTACCACATGCTGAAAGGTTCTCTTAAAGGCGTGATAGTTCAGCGGATTCCCGTCGAAAGGCTGAATGTTCCTTTGCGGTAAAGCGGACTTCATATGGCATTCTAAGAGCATGTACGTAAGTTTTGTTTGTTTGCGTTGCAGCTCCACCCAGTCAACATCACTATCAGGGTTTGCTCCACCTACTCGCACGTCCTGCACATGTTCCTGGCTCATGCGTCCTTGTGCTGAATTCTCTTCCGAACAATCTGCATTCCTGACTTTTGGACTCGTTTGGCTCCCATCACCCTCATGTGCCGCAAAAGCCACTGAATCGTCGAACTGTTGTAATGCTGCTGCTCGGGCTGTAGCTGCAGCTAATTCGGTCTCAACAGCAAGTTGCTCCTTTCTTCTAATTAAGTCCTGCTCCTCCTTCTCGACCTCCTGCCTCCTTTTATACTCTTCAACTTTGCTAGCAACTCTGCTTTCTTCATGGCTGTTTCCATCAAGAATTTCCTGGACTCTGATGTCGATTTACTTGATACTTGAGATACACTGTCATCTACATGTATATCACCTGCTTCAACCCTCTCCATCGCTGAGTGTTTTCTTGCGTTCATTAAGGAGAGCCAAACAGTTGGTCGACTTCCATCCATGGGTCTTGATCATGCAGTAATGGTTCCGTCCGAATACTAGTAGCTGGGTCTTGTTCATCCTGCCCTTCCATGATGATCTGATCCACTGACACAACAATCCTAATGTGGGGCTGTATCCATGACGGCTGCTGTCAACCTAAGGCTTTCAAGTATGCATTTCACGTTCTTATTATTCTACCACATTCACTGTTGTAGGTTTTCCAGCCTCTTTCCGCATTCTGCACCGCTTGTAATTCAGGCGATATCAGCTGCAGCTAGCCGGCATATTTCTGATTTCCAAAACTTCTTGAAATACTGCTGCACTGGACCCTCTAGCCTTCTGTAATTAAGAGCAGTAGCCAGTAGACATATTTTCCATTCTTGGCTCATTTCTGTGAATGCTTGCATGCTCTGCATTTGTCTACTCAAATCGACCATAACATCTGGCCTTCTGGGCATCTAAATCTAATGTAGCCTAACCTCTATACTAGACTAGAGTCTAGTCTCAGTCACTGTAGATTCTACGTCTACATCTCAAGTAGATATTTCAGGATTCCTTTAGGCTTTCAACAGATTCCTGAATGCTAACTAGTCTCTTTAAAACATCATTAGGTCTTCCTATGTTAACTTGTAAAACCAAGAATTTTAAGTTAGAATATGGGTGCAAAATTACTTTGAATTATAGTCTATCTTTAGTTCTCCATTTCTAGACTAGATGATAGATCTACACCTCAACATTAATTCTCTGTATTCTGTCCAATCTTGTCATTAATTCGATTCAAATACACCCATGAGTGATCGTGCTCTGTTCATAATCATATTCTCATTTATCAGGCTGGTCCCTTGTTGATCACGATCACCTTGACTGGCCATGCACAGTGGCGGATCCAGGAATTTCTTACGGGGGCACAAAATCGCATGGGGTGAAATATATGAAAAACGATGGAGCGAGGCGTCAGCGGCGAGGGCGGAGCGACCAAGCGGGGTGGGTGTGGGAGGGTCAGAACCCCCTCCTGAGTAGGAATCATTTGCAATTTTAGAACCAAATTAGGTGCATTTTCAGGCACTTCCTGGAATTATATGACGTAAAATTGCTTTCTCCTACCCCTCAAAGAGTAGGGATCCAGGGGCGGATGATGGGATCTATAAACAGCATTTCATGATAACGTCTTTTTAATTCAAGTAACAGTTTGAGGGGGGTTCGACCCAATGACGATGCAGAGCATCGTCCACGAGCCTTGAAGTCCGAGCCGCGTAGCGGTGAGGCGATTTTTGTTGTTTCTATTTTGAACCCCCGTAAGTGATGTTTTCCTGGTATCATTATACTAACGCAATGGAGACCATAAAAAGCAGTGCATGATAACGTCTTTTTAAATCAAGTAACAGTTTAAGGGGGGTTTGACCCGATGACGATGCGGATACTGTGTGGGTCTGGACACATGATGGCGTTTTTCTATTCACATCACATTTTCACTTGGCAGCCCAAGAGGGGGTTAAACCCCTAACCCCTCCCCATCCCCATAGATCCGCCACTGGGATCTTTTGCAAACTGGAAGCAATAAGCATTACATGTAGGCGATGGAAAAAGTGCTTTCGAAACGGATAGAAAATTTGTGGTAGGCTCTTCGCGGCCACAGGGATGACAGAAAATAATATTACAATGAAACCAGCAACTGTGGCAGGATTAATGGCGGGGACAATCTGAATGCTGAAAGAGCACTTAGAATAGGTATATCGGAAAATTAATTGAAGACTAAGTTATAAGTTAGAAGTTAAAAGTTATAAAGGAGATAAAATCTTTGGTATTAGTCATGTTCGACTGGCAATTGCATGCCCCCCCCCGCCCCTTACCCGGTAAAAAAACACCTTCTTATAATATCATCCCCCTTTCTTTCTTTTCCCTTCTCATTATTCTCCTTTTCCCCCTTTTGTCTCCTCCGTCTTTCCGCCTTTCTTCTTTTTCCGCCTTTTCTCTCCTCTCTCTTCCCCTTTCCCCTCCTTTTTCTCCTCTCCCCTTTCTTTCCTCCCTCTTTTCTTCTTCTTTCTCTCTTCCTTTTTTTCCTTCTTTTTCCTCTCCTTTTTCTTTCCCCCTCCTTTTTCTGCTTTTCTTTTTTTTGGCCGGGGGCACGTGCCCCCTGTGCCCCCCTGGATCCGCCACTGATGCACTAACCCAAGTCCACATTATTCTAGTTTCAACGCTCCTCTCAGCTCCGTTCCGTCCTCTATCTCGCAATCTGACGCTATACACACGTACACATCATCAATCAACGTATCGTACTGTAGAATTGCAATTGCACGTGTACAAATCAGTTGTCGACTGCCCATATAATGTCTCGAAAACTTTAATTTTGAAGCCTTTACTGAGGCCACATTTCACGTTACTCACGTCAGGTCGATCACAATGCTATTATACAATGATTGCATCCATTCCAATTGTTGTCCAAATAAAAACGAGATCAAAAACGGAAATATGAAGTAGGGAGAAGAGGTTAAAATTCTGTCTTATTTCCAAGGGTTACTGCCAGTGATCTTTCACTTTTCCTCCCCTCTAACTTATTAAAAATCAAAACCGACAAGAGATGGCGCTCTTGCATTAGTTTGGCGTCTACAATTTATTTTTGCTGCTTGTCTTCTTGCCTTTCTTCCAACTCTGCTGCCCTTCTGATTTATATCACGTTTATACCAAGACCCAAGAAAAGAGACCATGCACCGCTGTATACTGGTTACACTGGCACTGCAGTTCAGTTGAAACATCTCATAAATAAGTCTACCTACAATTGCTACTTGCAATAAATCATTGTTCCTTTCAATTCTTCAACCCCTTACTATTCAAGTGCCCTTTTTTACGCCTTTAATTGACCCATCACCCTTAACCTATTCAGTGATGTTGACCATTAACATCAACAAAAGATAACTGAGAGCTTCCTTTCAGCAAACAACAACTAAGTAATTTCAAATCTTTAATATTTACATAAAATGCACATAATGTATATCAAATGCACTGCATAAAACAAATATCCTTCTCAACATCACCATGACAACCATATCAGAAATCTTGCCAGAGTTTTATGCAAAACAAATATCTGGCTTCATAGTACCAGTACACAAAGCAACGAATGCATCCTATAATGTATCCCAGCCAATCTCATCTGCACTATTCATTGGGTACTCTAGATGAATGGTTACTGTAGAGGAATGATGCTTATTGTGCAGGCAGTTTCCCTTTCAAGCCTTTGTATGTCTATATCATTACCTGCTCCATCTAACAAGATGTATACTATGGTCTGGCATACTGGTAGCAAAGACAAGACATTCTTCCTGCTGAGGCATCAACCCACATAACCAGCTATCACAACATATTACACAATATAAATAATAATTATGAGCATGGCTTATTGTTTTTATTTGCTGCTACACGGTAATATCAAATTGCTCTTGCTATACAAGATACAGTACTGTGCAAGTATTAGTCCAGTCTGAAACATCAAATAATAATAAAAAAAGACAAATGCGACCGCGTCTCCTATATGCCTCCGCCCTAAATTCAGTGAAGGAAACGGATGGAATAATTCTTGAAATATTATTATGAAAACAAAAAGCATATAATTACATTTAAACTAACAACTATGATCTTTGACCTACATACTCCAAAACCTAATCAGATCGTCTTTCTATAGTGATACGTATTACCACCAAGTTTGAAGTTCATACCTCAAGTAGTGCTTGAGATATCGCGATAACAAAGCTAATACCTGTAATTTCAGAGATTGACACCTATGATCTTCGACCTGTGACCTACCTACCCCAGAATTTAATCAGATTGTTTTCCTATTATGGTACACGTTATCAGATGAAGGAAACGGATGGAATAATTCTTGAAATATTATTATGAAAACAAAAAGCATATAATTACATTTAAACTAACAACTATGATCTTTGACCTACATACTCCAAAACCTAATCAGATCGTCTTTCTATGGTGATACGTATTACCACCAAGTTTGAAGTTCATACCTCAAGTAGTGCTTGAGATATCGCGATAACAAAGCTAATACCTGTAATTTCAGAGATTGACACCTATGATCTTCGACCTGTGACCTACCTACCCCAGAATTTAATCAGATTGTTTTCCTATTATGGTACACGTTATCACCAAGTTTAAAGTTCATACCTCAAGTAGTTCTTGATATATCGCGATAACTTCTTCCCCTTCGTATGGGTAATTCTCCTTCAATACTGAAGATTCTTGCAAATGTATATACACTGTTGCTCATAAAGTTGGAATATTTTTTTTTTACCCCAAAATATTGAATGATTTTGACAATGATTTATTCCTAATAGATCTAGATAATAGTTTACATTCTCAGATTTTATTGAATAATAATTTGCAGTGTTTGTTTTGCGTGACTGCTTAAGCATCTGTATCCTACAATGCTTTTCAACTAGGGGACCTAAGCCCTTAAGTCATAACTGACAGTAAATGTGGCCATGCCTTGAACCATAATGCATGACCGCACAGAGGAATTTTTCCTGTTGGGGACCGGGGAAAAAAGCAATGAATTATTGATAATTTATTGAAATTTCTTTGTTTTTTAAATATTTGTTGGGGCTGCCCCCTGCCCTAGCCCCCGCTGCGTACAGTCGTGATTCAGTGGCAAAGTAATGGCCTCGTAACTGTGAGGCCCCAGGATCAAAACCGTGTCGATGTGCTATTATTATTGCCCTTTTGTAAGGCTTTAATACTCATTACTGTCAGTTATGACTTAAGGGCGTAGGACCCCTAGTTGATTAGCATAGTAGCATACAGATGCTTAAGCACTCACGAAAAACGAACACTTGCAAATTATTATTTATAAAATCTGAGAATGTAAACTATTATCTAGATCTATTAGGAATAAATCATTGTCAAAATCATTCCATAAATTGGGGTAAAAAAAAAATTTCCAACTTTTAATATGAGCAACAGTGTACTGGGATGTGCAGGTGGACCTCTACACCGGGGTTTCCCCCTACTCTTATACGAATATTGCAGTGGGTTCCTTAACGTGTGAAGGTGGTGACCCTCCTTTACACGGGGCCTCCATTTAACGCCCTATCCGAGGGACGGAGTGTTTTCCACTTAACATAGCCTGCGAGGGACTGTAATAGTAGTAGTAGTAGTGGTTATTAGAGACTGTTAGATTTTCACGACGAGAACGTGCTGCCACATGGACATCATCTTAAAGCAATGTGACGTCCTTTTAAGGAACTGCCAAGGACGTCACATTGCCTTAAAAGGATGTCCATGTGGCAGTCCATGTTCTCGTCGTGCAAATCTAAAAGTCCCTATTATCCCCTCGTCGACGAAGTCGGAGGGGATCGATAACTTTAGTAATGTTTGACGGATTTAAATGAAATTTGATATGAAGGTACATGGTATAAAAATACAACCTAAGTTCGATTTCAGAGTATGCAGGTCAAAGGTCAAAGGTCATAGCTCATTAAATATGCGAAAAATACAAATCTGGTTTCCGTTCGATAACTTTTGTAATGTTTAACGGATTTTAATTAAATTAGATATGAAGGTACATGGTATCAAAACACAGCCTTAGTTCGATTTCGGAGTATGTAGGTCAAATGTCATAGCTCATTAAATATGCGAATCTGGTTTCCGTTCGATAACTTTTGTAATGTTTAACGGATTTTAATGAAATTTGATATGAAGGTAGATGGTATAAAAACACAGCCTCAGTTCGATTTCGGAGTATGTAGGTCAAAGGTGAAAGATCATAGCTCATTAAATATGCGAAAATGTGGTTAACTTCCTTGCCTAGTAAAATAATAGTATAGTCTAATGAAGGTAACTTGTTCTGACGTATATAGGCCATTTGTACCCTGCGAGGGGATGCTACGCTTTGCGTTGACTTGTTTCTTATACTAGGGACTTTCAGATTTACACGACGAGAGCGTGGACTGCCGCGTGTGACCGGCAGTGCCTTAAAAGGACATCACGGTGCCTTATAAGGACACGTTGCAGTCCACTATGTCGACGTGCAAATCTAAAAGTCCCTAATGACAGTCGATGTAGCTCCTTGTCACATAATGTAGACGGAAATAACTGTTTCAGTGGAGCATCAATATTCCCAAACAATACCTTTTCAAAGAGAAGAGAAGAGCATCATAGTGAAATTCGCTACCTACAAAGTGAGACAACAAGTGTACGGCGCCAGATCGAAACTCAAAGGGAGTAAAATCTTCATCAACGAAGACCTAACAACCCATCGCCAATCATTGATGTACTTTGCTCGTAAGTGTGACGCGACCTCGAGGACATGGTCTCGTGACGGACGAATATTTGTACAGACTGGAAATGGTGAGGAAAAGCGAATAATCCTGATCCAAGGCATGAGCGACATCGAACGCCTTGGATAGGAAGAATTAAAAATACGATCACGTAAGAGACATATGCTATAGAATAACGATGCCGATAAAGTATCCATGTATTATTTGTGATAAATCAGTGAAAAGTAATCAAAATGCAGTAGTATGTTTCCGATGTTCACATTGAAGTCACCTTAGTTGTACCCATACTTCTGATTCCATATTTAATTCAAATTTGGACTGGACATGCGATTTATGTACATTAAAAGAAATGCCATTTGCAAATGATAACAGTACAATGAATGACAGCATTAATTTTATTAATGCAGAAGATGAAATCAGCTTTGCTACTGATGAAGAAAGAATGACAATAGGAACAGATGAAAGATTAGACGAACAATTAGAAAAGGTAGCTAAGTTAACAGGTCTTAAATTTGCCCATCTGAATTGCTTATCCTAACATTAGCTAATTAGGAATTACGATGAACTTCGTACCATTCAAGAAAGACTGATCATAGATTTCTTGACATTAAGTGAAACTCATATTGATGAGTTGATAGATGATTCAGAATTAAAAATTGATGGATATGATATCGTGAGAAAGGATATGAATAGGAGAGGTCGAGGTGGTGTAGCGGCCTACATCAGATCTAATTTGAAATATAATATTCGAACGGATATAATGACTGATGACCTTAAATTAACAGCTAGTGAGCTCAAAGTATCACACAGGAAACCAATTATGGTACTTGTATGGTATCGGCCACCTAAAGCAAGTGTAGACGTATTTCAACAGTTTGAACTGTCATACAAACAATTGATGATCATGAATCCGATTTATTGATACTTTGTGATTTAAACTGTGATGTAACATCATATACAAGGTCATGGCAGACAAAACACCTGTTTGACATTATTGAGAGTTATGATATGGAACAAATCATAAATTCACCCACTAGGGTGACACCACGTACCTCATCATTATTATAACATTAAACAGACCCGAAAAGATTAAAAATTCTGGAGTTATTCCAATATCACTTAGTGAAAATTTTATGGTTTATTGTACTTTAGGATCAAAGCATAATGCACATAGAGAGAACTGCCATAGATATAATATTTCACGCAATATTGGAAAAGTGGATATGGATGATTACATGCATGATGTAGATCAGATATCATGGGAAGAAGTTGAGACGTTTGAGAATGTAGAATACACATATAATTACTTTGAAAATAAGTTGTTAAAGGTATTAGAAAAACATGCCCCCCTAAGAAAGAAAAGAATTCGGAAACTCGAATCTCCGTGGATGACAGAGGAAATCATTGTATTAATTCGTTCCAGAAACTGTCAAAAAGCAAGGACTATTGTCTCAAAGAATGAAGATGATTGGAATGTATTTAGACGGCTTAGAAACCAGATTACAATGAAAATAAGAAAAGCAAAAGCAGCATTCATTACTAAAAGTGTGGTTGAAAGTACATGTACTGGAAACTCAGGAAAGGTTTGGAAATCCCTCAAGCGTCTAATGCCTGTTAAGTCTACAGATAAAATTAAGTGTATTGAAAAGGATACAAAGGAATTGCGTAACAAAAAAGACATAGCAAATGCTTTTAACTCATTCTTTGTTGGAATTGGCCCTTCCTTGCAAGAAAAATCATCTTTTGTCGATAAGCAATTTGAAGAGTATATCAGAAAATACGATTGTACATGTACCTTCGAAGATATCACAGAAGAGCAGATAGTAGAAGTGCTTAAAAATTTACCCCTAAGAAAACGTCAGGAAGTGACAACATTCCTCTTCTTCTATTGAAACCAGTAGCTAATATCATCTCAAAACCCTTAGCGTATATTTTAAATTTAACAATACAAACGGGAAAAATACCAACCCAGCTAAAATGCTCTAGAGTTATACATGTGCACAAAAATGGACAGAGGTCAGAGATGGGTAACTATAGGCCAATTTCAATACTATCAGTAATAGCAAAAATACTCGAGAAGCTTATTTTCAATCAATTATATAGTTACTTATCGTCAAATAGTATTATTGACATGAAACAATCCGGATTAAGGCCTCAGCACTCAACTGCGACTGCCCGTCTGAATGTCGCAGAAGACTGGTTGGATAGTATAGATAAAGATGGCATTGTTGGAATGGTGACAATTGACCTTAAAGGGAACCAAAACCCACATCCTAAGTTACCTTTATTGTAAAGTTTAAACGATTTGAATAAGATCAGTGAAAAATTGAACAAAATCAGGCAAGGTATAAGAAAGTTAAAGCTAAAGAAATAACTTGTCACCAGAGGGCGATATTTAATTTGATTGCATCATTTGTGGACAACTCTCCATGCCTTCTGATCATGGAATTTCATGTTTTCCCTTCTTTCTTGTGATTGAGATAATCTACTCCCCTGAAAACAAGATATAGAATGCAGAATGATATTCTACTTCACATTTTATGAAGTCGGATATTGAACACAAATGAATACGAAGAAAATGAAAGAATTGTGAAATTCCATGATCAGGGGGGCGTTTCATGAAACAATTAGTCGGTGGTTTTCACCGACTAATATCATTTTCACCGACAATTTTATTGTCACCGACTATTTTCCAGGCCTCTGATTGGTCAAATGGAGAGTTGTCCACAAATGACGCCATCAAATTAAATATCGCCCTCTGGTGACAAGTTATTTCTTTAGCTTTAACTTCCTTATATCTTGCCCGATTTTGTTCAATTTTTCACTAATCTTATTCAAATCGTTTAAACTTTACAACTTTACATAGTACAATAGGCCTATATGAATTATAATATCATGGACCTATCCAAACTAACTTATTCAAATTTAAATGAGACTAACAGTTTTTGTTGGGTTCGATTCGCTCGCAAATATAGCCATTAATTCACTGACACTGTTAATATAATTTACGTACCTATCTGATGTTGCCAATTAAAAAACATCAGAACGACTGAAAACAAATCGAATTTATGATCCGCATTTCAACTACGGGAAAAAATTATCTTTGTTACTGAATATTAAACTTGCCAGCAGATTTTCTTTCCATTATTACCGCGTAAATATTTTTCGCAAAATTAACCTTCAGCCTTTTAAGGACCATAAATCGATATTATATTGTCAATCAATATTTGATGCATTAAAAAGTGCACAGTTTGGGAGCGGTAAGCTTTTTGTTTGATCAGGAAATGAAGAGTTTTCGTCAGTTTTGAATGACCATTCTTTCCCCGCAACGTAATTTCGCGCTCCATAGAAATTGAGGTAAAACTACGTTTATCAAATATCGGTTTTTTAAATATTTGTGTACTATACATGTACCAACCAAACTAAATTACTACCGCATGATATTATGGACCCCTTATAGACCCATAGTATCGATTACCTCGGGTTGTTTGGGAACCAATGCTTGTTGCTAGGTTACCAGCTCTAATAAACAAAAATCACGTTTTTATTCACTATGGCAAAAGCGGACTCTTTTGCTTCTTCATAAAAACTTTTCCTTCCAAAGTTATGATCAATGCAATTACTTCTCTCCTTTAATTATATTTTATGACTCATGATGTTTGTTCTGTTTGTGTTTTACTTGAATTATTTAAACCACAGTGGTCTTGAGCATCATCTGACGTTTGTACATTTTTACAATTTTTAATATTGTATTTTGTGTATTTTTAAAACTTGCTTGTAAAATGTGAACAATTCAGCCATTGGCTGCTGAAAATATTTTGTATTATACCATCAATAAACAAATAAATTATTATGATAGCAGTATTATTATACAGTTACAGTGTAAATTGATTATATACAAGCAGAATGTTGTTAACGATATGCGGTTAAAGGTACTATGTCCCATTTGCAGGCCCAAAAAATGAAAAGGTTAAATTCCAACGGCATTTGAAAAACAATACTAATCTAGAACTTCCCTAAAAAGGGGGCTTGAAAATGTCTGTAAGTGGGAAAATAACGACTATTAGTTGTCGAATCGACTTAGGAGCTATAGAGCCAATAAGAAATAGTCTGATTTTCAGACCATTGTACCGAATGGTCGTACGTTTTATGCTGCGCAAAGATTCAATCAGTTTAATTTTGGCATTACAAGAAGTGGGTTATTGATGTAGACAAATGCTCATGTACCCTTTACAGCTCATTTTATGTATGTTATTACCAAAGATGAAAAAAGGCCAGTCAATCACTCAATAGTGCCTGACAGTGAAGTCTAGCAAGTAAACGAGTTTCCTTGCATAATTTGAATATTAGCATTGGCGGATCCAGAGGGGGCACAGGGGCACGTGCCCCGGCCAAAAACAAAACAAAACAAAATTAGTGCATTAGTGCACTACCCTCCCCAACCCCTCTGAGCGAATTTTCGGCCGGCGCGATTTTCCAATTTTCCAATTTTCGGGTGCAAAAAACAAAACAAAATGTGCTCACACCCCGACTGAGCAAATTTCCGGCCGGCGCGATTTTCCAATTTTCTAATTTGAAACGAGACTACATCGAGTCTTTAGTAGATGCTAGAAGTACTTGCTCTCGATTTAATTTGACGATTTGTATTTTTGCAGTACATATGGGAACAAATTAAGTGTCAATGATATTTGATATTGTCGGCATATTGCATTCGCACTCCTGTTATTGAGTGAAGTACGTGATAAGCATAACGATGAGCATGTTTTAGAGAGAGAGAGAGAGAGAGAGCTACTCTTAATAAGGAAAAGAGAAAATTGGCCGAGCGACCATGACTGTAGCTCGTGTTTAATGAAATGTCATTGACACTATAATGCGCCGTAGCTTATTATTAACTCTTCCCCGGTATAAAACTCTCTCGTATTCATTATTCGGCTTAGTATTCGCGTGCCCCAATTATTACACGACAGAAAAATAGTGAGATTCAAACAACCATATCAAATATTTGAATTTCACTTCCAGAATGTCATATTTTGTTTTCCTGCGTTAGCATGAAAAAAAAAACCTCACTCATATATAGAAGATTTGAATTAACCATAGCAATTTAATGATTTGAATCTCACTGAACTAACATTTTTTTTTGGTTTTTGGTCGTATTAAGTTAATAACCCTTCTCCTACTCCTTCTCCTTATTCTTCTTTTCTTTTTTCCTCCTCCTCTTCCTCCTCCTCCTTCTTCTTCTTCTTCTTCTTTCTCTTCTCCTTATTCGATAGTCGGCAAAGGCAACTGGGCTATTGAGGAAATGCACGTCAAAACTTGAAGGAACCAATCTTATATCGCGTTTTATTTTATCTGCACATAACCTGATGTACTGGTTATAACAAGCACTTGGTTTGTAACCAATTTTCTTACCTTTTATTCCACAAGATTTTGTTCCTGTGTGATGCGCGGTGACGTTCTTTTTCTGCATTATTTGCACTGCGTTTTGTTTGTTTAGTTTTCTCTCGTCAATGATTGGCTGCAGTGATAGTCTCTGCAATATTTCACGACACTTCCATTTTAGCGACAATAATATAAGCCTTGATCTTTCGTCGATTCAACTAGTCATCGCTTTGCTATCGTGTCAGCTAAATGATCGGGGCTCCAATATGTTCTAAGTCACGTGTTACTCCCATAAGTGTACTTTAAAGACGAAAAAGATAATTTCGGAAGTTATCACCGTTCGCAAGTCATACTTCACTAAAGGATCACGAGAAGCACTCTGACCGTGTTCACGGGATTTCTTGTGACAAATCCAGTAAATATCTTCAATATTGTTTTGCATACTCTATTCGTTTAAAGGAACTGATTGGATGTCACTGAATTTGATTGATTGGACTCTGTTCATGAAAGAACTTAATCCAGAAATCGTGACTTTAACTTTCACATCGAAGTCTTCATCACTTAATGTTTGACAGCTATACTTTCGCACATAATAGTGAAAGCAATTTCGTTTAATCTCTGTTCACCGCCAACGCGAAGCAGAAAACATCATCGCGACATGAAATGTCCATTTAAACGGTCTTGTTTTTGCTGATTCTCGAAATAATCGAAAGGTAATAATTTCTTCCTTATTTCATACTTTATTCTGGCCTTCCATTTGAGTTTAGCAACTTTTTATCAAGATTGACAATATTGTAAGTGGTACAAATTTTAATAATATTTAGAGGTCACATTTACCACGAAATGAATTTAAGGTATGATCGACAATATCACATTTCTCTGGACATTTTCAAACACTAATGTGATAATATCAAGACTATTCGTCTGTTTAAATAAGGGGAGGCGGAGAACGATATGATATGGGGTAGGGTGAGAGTATTTATGATTATATGACCAATTATGGCGTTACAATTTACGCATTATGAAGCTGAAAATATTTTAATTTCTCGAATTTTGAACATAATATTTGAGGACGAAGAAAGATAGGAAAAATGAAGCAATGTGCCATGCTCTTTGGTTGTAGTTGACAAATATAACATTCTCGTCTTATTGCTTAAGATCCAATGATAAGAGTTAACAAGGCGGGGGAAAAGTAGAGAAGCAAAATTGCTACCCATTATTTGAAGACGTGGATGATGAAACGATGGGGAAGAGTATATTTGCGTAGATTGTCAGGAGATAGGGGGGGGGGGTACATCCTCCGGTCACTTTTTGAGGAGGTTAGTTACACGTAGAATAGTCCTCATACTTATGGCCGAGGTGAACTAAACTATCTTTAATACAATATTGAATAATAACGAAAATGATTATGACCACTATCATCACCGGTATAATAGTTTCTGTTATTAATTAAACCAACTACCATTATATGGTAATTTATTATGTAATTTATGATAGTTTTCCTTGCAGTTTACCTAAAAAAGGGGCGCTTACTCATCGATGTTATCATTTACCATTATGTACTGGAGAATTACAACAACAGAGTGTGATGGAATAGTGTTCTAATAGCGCTCGGTGCTTTTGGTTATCATTATAATTATACCCTCAAATTATGCGACAGACCATAGTGATGACAAATATTGATAATAGTTGTAGGTGCTATCGATGTTGAAGAAGAAGAGAAGCAACAGCAAAGATAGCAAAGGTGCATCATAATACAGATTATGCCTATAATATGTGCAACATTAAGGTAGACTAGAAATATCGAGATATATTCTGCGCAAACTGGGTGGGTTGAATTAAAAATACAAAAAAATACAAAAAAATACAAAAAATACAAAAAAAACCCACAATTTGGTCTGTAGGCCTACTAATAAAACACCCATAATGAAAAAAAGAAGGAAAAGAATAAAAATGAGGAGAAGAATAGAAAGAATTAATATTAAAAATAATAATTGGGTCATATTACCCAGGGTAGCTAAATTTACATCTGTAGTATACTGCTCTTCCTGCTGGCCATACAATTTTTTTCTCCCCAGTATTTCCGGGAATCATTTATGACACCTGGATAAAGCACCTTGTCTAAGAATGTAAGCACCGTGCTAGGGTCAATTCCGGGATCTCTCGTATGAAAGTCAAGAGCTTTTACCAATATAACACGGTGTTCCCACATATTAAAGAAGAAGAAGAAGAAAAAGAAGAAGAAGAAGAAGAAGAAGAATAAGAAGAAGAAGAAAAAGAAGAAGAAGAAGAAGAAAAAGAAGAAGAAGAAGAAGAAGAAGAAGAAGAAGAAGAAGAAAAACCCCGAACAATCTACAAGTTATTTTTCCTTGATATTCAAAGCAATTTGAATTCGTTCTGACATTCGTTAAGATGGCATGGGCATAATCATAATTAGGCCTATGCCATATTATTTATCATGGGCCTGTTGTACAAGCTCTTACATCGCAGTAGATTATTATTTGTATAGTTTCTGCTTATTATATTATTATTATTATTATTATTATTATTGTTATTATTATAATGAAGATACTGTGATTACTCTTTGTAATTTGTTCATACTATAGATTTCATACAATGGATCACTTATTGTTTTTTCTGCTTCTCATCGTACCATGGACGATTGATAGAAGAATGGTCAAAGCAAGTGTCACTAATTTCACAGGTAAGACATCTAAATACAGTGGCGTATCTGACGTGGGGCAGAGGAAGTACATGCCCCGGCTGGCACTTGAAAATTTAAACTTGAAAATGGCCGAATTTTTCGAGTCCTTGATAATGACCCCCGTGAAATATTATGAAAGTGTGTTTTTCAAAACACGTTTTCGTGAATATGAGAGGGTAAAATTCGTGTAAAGGCTATTCTATTTTAAGTATGTTGTATCTTAACATTCTGGAATGATAATTAACACATTCGTAATATTAAGTGCAGTATTTCAATAAAATAAAAAAGGACAAAACTTATCTACGGATAAATGTGGGAGCTAGCTGGGGCAGTGAAACTTATTCCCATATCCGATTCAAGGTCTACAAGTCTGGATAAGGGTATAACATTTACATGCGTTCTATAAAATCAAAGTATTGAAAAAAACGAGATAAAAAATATAGTTTGTCCGAGAATAATCCAAAATATTGCCCCTCCCCCCCTTGCCCACAACTGACTCGGTATTTTGAGGAGTTAGCGCTGGTAACTCCTTGATATTTTGTTACTGGATCTTTAAAGATTGAGCAAGATCGACCCCCTATAGACCTATATCACATATTCTGCCCACTGCCCCGGCAATTAATATACAGCAAAATTCGATCGATACTTCCCCATGCCACCCGGCCATTACATTTAAAAGACGCACGAAGTAAAACGCTCGATATCGTTCAACTAATACATCCTCGTATTTCAAAGTTTGCTGAATATGTAGTTCTATGTAGAGAGAGAAATCCCACATTATCTCGCCTCTAAATAACGCTAATTTAACTTTAAATCCGAAAGAACACACTCTTGTCTATTATTATTATGTATATAATCTGTGTTCTTAAAACACTATTTCATAAACAGATAATTATTTGAGATTAATCAATTCTATCAAACAGAAGCGGTGACGTGTGATGACGGACATCAGTCCAATGTTCTTGACCCAACCTGTCCAGAGCCGCTTCGTATTAATCCTTTCTCTTGCGCGATTTATTGGAGAGGACGACCGTGTAAATGTGACCCACAGTGCGCTCTATACGACGAGTGTTGCTCGAATGCTGAAGAGATGTCTGCCGCCGGAACATTGATCGCAAGATTGATATACCCTAACCCTGATGTACCACCTGAGAAGATGGCTTGGGAAGATCATTATCTCCCATATATGTCATGTGCTACCATATCTGGTACACATTATGCTATATTGGAAAATATAACGAGCTACAAGTCATACTATCTTATTTCCAAGTGCCCTGCCCATGTCCTCGATGATAGTATAGTTCGTCACTTATGTGAGAACCCGCCAACATCCCAACAAATATTCCAAACTCCTATTGCTGTTGAAAGCATTGGCCATTTCAAGAACATATACTGCGCATTTTGTCATGGAATTTCAATCACTAGCATTCAGCCATGGCAGTGGAATTGGAAATGTGATGCCACTGATCTAGACCCATTGGCAAGTAGTAGTGCAAGTAGTGCAAATGAACCACGATCCCCACCAACAGTTCAAGAATTAGTTGACCTCTACTGTTCTCGTGTACTTGAACCCCCATCTGATATACCCAATGACATCTTACCTCGGTCTTGTTTCCCCGTCGATGTGACCTCATGTTCCATAGATCATATGAAGTGTCCATCTTATCTTGCACCTGTAGAACATAATGGAATCATTTACAAGAATATAAACTGTGCGTATTGTAATGGAATCGACGTGTGTGGACACTATCTTGATTTGTGCAAATCAGTTAAGTTTCTAATTATGATACAGACTGGTGCTCCTTTATTAGCAGAATACTTTAACTTCATTGACAACGACCAAGAGTTGGCTGCTTTGTCATGCGCTAGAAATGAAGCATTTGACCCACTCACTAGCACATGTCAACTGCTCTATTGCTTCTCTGGATTTGAATATAACATCACAACAGATGAATGCGAACGGGTACCGGTAGATGAGAAGGGAAGACTCTGCTTGTCATTCTACTCTAGTCAGACAGAGATGAATATGACGTCATCGGACACTGAATACCTATCAGCAGTGGTGAACAATCTTATCATTGAATTATCGTTGGACATACTGACATTCTCTGCTGTTGTATCACTGCCTGAACTGTCCTGTATCCCTGCCAAGGCTCAGATAGATGATTGTGATGAAACTCCTTATCATTTAATTTGTCAAGTGTGCTTCGATACCGAGATGAACTTTACTGCCCTGCCTCTATCTTCTATGGAATTCGATCAGGGTACCTTGGATATGTTAACCAATATAACGTCCTGTCTTTACATGCCTTCATTCGGAAACCTTTCAGTGGTAGAACTGTTGATTGATGTTCCTGCAGGATGGAGCTGTGAGTCCCATGATTCCTGGACATTTTCAGATTACAACAAAACCTCCCTGCAACCATTCCGAGTTAACTTCACTAGAGAAAGGGAGGAATATATACTGAGTGTTTTCAGCATAGGTGACATTTGTGCAAAAAGTACCAGACTTGTATGTGACAAATATGTCAGTTTAGAGGCTAGCAAGTTTGAGGTTGTGTTAAACCACTCAAAAGTATCGCTCCATATCACTGGCATGGACACTGTCTTTTACATGATCAGTTTCAGATAAATCCAGATGGTTCCGCTGTTTATTGCCTAGAAGAAGTCGTATCTGAAGGCCGTAACTTACCTGCTGGTCTAGACATCATGAACATAGTAGGAACTGTCCTGTCAATTATGTCAGTACTAATCATCATAACCACATACTTAATGTTTCCTAAGCTTCGTGATTTGGCTGGAAAATCAGTTCTAACTCTATCTGTTGCTTTCCTATTAACATTTCTATTGATTTTCGTGGGTGGAGTGGGTACCCAACATGATGGCCTTTGTAAAGCAGTGGCAGCTATAACTCATTTCTTCTGGCTCTCCATTTTCTTTTGGATGAATGCCCTTGCCATAGATCTGAATCGGACCTTTGGCTCCTGTGCTAAATTTCGTGTCGGCAACAAATCTCAAATTGTCTACATCTGGTACTCCTTCTATGCTTGGGGCATACCAGCATTGATCGTAGGTGCTTGTCTGGTTATTGACCTTTGTGACTGCACCAATCTGCACTTCAACTACGGCAATGATGGGCTATGCTGGTTGTCTAGCGGGAATGTGAATCTTTTTGCCTTTGGTGTACCTCTTGCAGCACTTCTGTTCCTGAACGCGATCCTGTTCACAGACACAGTGGTCGGGATTAGACTTACCAAAAAGGCCTCAGAGAAAGCACTTAAGGAGCGACCAGCCCTGGCCAAAGCAAAAGAAGAGTTGTCCCTTTATATCAAGGTCAGTATAAAGATCTGTTTCACAAGAATGCGCTAGGTGTCTTGAGATGGTGGGAGGAGGGGGGATACTAACACTTAACCAACTTTGGTACTCAGTTGAGGCTTTTGGCTAAGTTTTTTACCGCAAGTTTAAGACAGGTCCCGAGCAGACTTAAGCCAATTATTTTATGCGACTTGTTTATTGCGAATAATGATAATAATATTATCATCTAGTATTTTGCCTTAAAGCCGACTTGCTTAAGTAAAATGCTAAGATATGATCTGAATTCGAGTTAAGACATACAACTTAGCCAAGTAAAATTCTAAGTAAAATACATGTAGTAACTTAATCCGCGTACGTACTGAATCAAATACGGTCCCAGTATATCATGTAAAATGTGTTGCTAGTATTGCGTTTCAACAGCAATTTATATTGAAAACTTGAATCATTTTTCATTTTGCTTTAAGGCTAGTCGAGGCACTGTTGAATTGGAAAATTTCTATGGATTGATATATTGATCTTTTCAATCCATTAAATTTCACCTTAGTTCGATTGTCTATGTTTAATAATAATAACATTGGCTTAATCTTTCGTGGTATATTGCATTTAGCTAGCATGAATATTGCACTCGTCTTCGAATCGTGCAATATATCTGATATACCACTCAAGAGCAGCCAATATTATATAAATGATTTCCTATTCAAACCTGTTTTCTCACTTTTTTCTTGGAAATAACTGGTTAATATCTGTATTTAAATCAAGTTATCTGATTTTGTTTGTCTCAGAAATCGTCACAGCCAAATTTTTTACACTTATTTTATTCTCTCCAGTATTCAACGAAATAAAGAAGAGATACAATACAGTGTGAGCAAGAAAATGAGTTAAGATAAAGAAGATGAAGGAAGAAGAAAGAAGCCCCCACAAGAACAAATTATGATTTTGACTTTAATAATGACTTAAGAATAGTGCTGATAATTATACACTTACTACTAATAATAGTAATAGCAGAGGTAGTAGTAGCAGAATAAGTAGTAGTAGTAATAAGCAAATTATGACAATAATGATAATAATAATGATAATAATAAAAAAAAACAGGAATATTAATACTTTTAAAAAACTAAAACTGTACTCATGCCCATTAATATTTACAGACCATTAACTTAATGAAGATTTCGATTCAATTATTTGTCATTCTTTCAAGGCTGCAGTGGACGATAACAAATTTGAAAAAAATGATTCTTTCCTTATACATGTAGTTGTCTGGTGTCATGGGTTTTACATGGATTTTGGCTTTCGTCTGTGAATATTCCAACATCCCAGAGCTTTGGTATGTCTTCACTGCTATCAATTCCTTGCAAGGAGTCTTCATTCTTCTTGCTTTTGGCTTCAACAAGCGTATTATCGCCCTGTGGAAGCAGAAACTGGGAGTCGGGCGTGATGATGTCACCTCCAGCACTTCTGATACAAAGAGCACCGGTATCAGTATATAATACCATGGTTATGAAGTAAAAAATAGATCCTGCAGCAAATCAAATCAAATGTAATGTAATAAATGATTCCCGTAAAGCTATTCTACCACTGTTATGGCCTCAAACACAGCTTCTGTGCTATGAATATTAATACATAGTAACTCGACCTTTACCAAATTGGTCCTGCTTGTTGACGGCTGGCCATGTTTCTTTTTTTGGCACGATTAAAACCTTTTGACAAACCCATTTCGAGTGATATGCACATGAGGTGTTCTTGAAACAAAAATGGTCGAGTACGAGTGGTCAGAGAAAGGACTATACACATCTCCAACGCGTGTTCAAATAATATCTCACGACCATATCACATTTAAGGAAAGTAAAAGGACTTTTTGACATTTTTGTTGGCTGCCAACAAACACATCGTGGTAGAAACTTATGACACCGATATGAGAGCTCATCATGAGTATTAGACGATCAAACTTCAAACATTTTACGTCTTTGAAGTCGGCGAGACACCTGCCCACCATCTAGTAGATCTGTAAAAGACGTGCTGAACTTATTATGGGTTTACCTATAGGTGTTAATTTGTTTGTGATCATATAAGTGAGAGGGTAGTCTTATTATCTTGAATAAGAATGAGAAAGCATTGCTGCAGCATGTCTAGCTTAATTAAAACTCTCTAACGAGTCTTTTGCAATGCAGGGTCATCTCTTCATGAGTTAAGTATGCTAAGAAAGCTTCTAGTTTTATGTTTTAAAGACATATCAGGGATGTCTGCTGAGTGTTCTTTAAAAACTGTGAATGACGTGACAAAATTAAATTGTATAATAAAGTGTCTGGTAATAAATGTGCGCAAATAGCATTGTTTTCATTGATGTTAGACTAGACATTTGTAAACATTAAATTCAGCGCACATTTTAAAAATAAACAGTTAAATAAAATGATTATATTTGGCCGGTATTAAAGGTTGATATATAAGAACAGACAATTATAAGAAACAGACAATCTACAGTTAAAAAAAGAAAAAAGAAAAAGAATGAATGCTTGTATATATAAACAAAAATGTTAGCCTAGCTTTAAACAAAATATAAATTGTATGTACATGTATGTTCAATTCGGATGCTATGTCAGTGAATTGGAAACAGTGAACTAACAAGATACCACTTCATGACTCTGTTGCCAATATGGGATTTCCTAATATGATGTACATCAATACTTATATTGACTGTCTTTTAATTAAATCAGATATAATTCCAATGTTTCTCTGATATTCGTTCCTCCTCCTGAGCTAACTTTCTGTGATGAGTAGTTGATTCTTATTCAGATTATTCTTTCTCAATTACCCAATCCTCTTATTTCTTTAGTGTATAATCATATTGTGGAATCAGTAACACAAGATATTTATCACACTTTGCAATTTATTTTGTGTGATATGTTCAGTATGGAAAAGAGAAATAACACAACTCACTTTCTGTATTCGCCTACATTCAGATTAAAAATCTGAACCTTTCCATTCAATGTACAGTGACTCGACATACTTAATACTCTAGTTGTACTGTTGAACTTAAAATAATCAGATTGAACACTAAAACAACAAAAATAATGTTGATATGAATGGTCCTGTACATATTTGCCACAAACATGTATACCTTTAATACAGGCAAATTTACAGCTATTTTGTGGTTAATAGCCTCTGATGGCGATGGATATGAACATATGCTACTGGATAATGCAGTTTTTAGAGATGGATATGGCACCTGCGCACAATTTGTTTTACTTGCTTGTTTATGAGAGTTCTCATCAACAAAAGCTTACATAGACACGCAGCACGCAGGCAGGGAGTATGGGGGATATTTATATGTATATATATATATATATATGTATGTATGTATATGAACAGGGCTATACCTGTAATATTTGAACAATATTGTGGAGGAACAATATCTTAGAAATGCACATGTACAGTAGAATACATACAGTACATATAGTATAATACATATATGTCAATCTTTAATTGTGTAATATAACAATTGTAGTTAAGTGATTTAAAGTATTGTACAAAGAATGGTAAATAATATTGTTTTAGACGTTGAGCAGCAAATTTGTTTCAACACAATAAATCAGTGTATCTTATAATTCATTGCACATACACTTAGAGAGACATGAAATACCCAACCCCATCCCCCGCCATGGAATTGGGAGTCTAATACCAACAGAATACCATGAACATGTGCAATTATATTTAAAAAAAAAAAAATCCAAAATGAAATGCACAATAAACCATTATGGGCCTTAAACTCATACAAACTAAAAGGAGAGAAATATGCTGGACATGTTCAAGTAGTTTTTTTGTTTGAAGCTGAATGACATCATAGACAAAATACTGCTCAATTTTAAAAGGATGTAATTTATCATTACTATACCATATTCAACAGTAGAGTTGTCATCATGACTTAGTAAATTAAAAAATCCCCTTTGGACTGCATCATCCAAGGCTAATATACACACTTGTCATTATATTAAGTTAACCCTTACTGTACTGGGCTATTTTAAGCATCTCCGTTACTGGAGGGGGGGGGGGTTAAGTTGGTAATTAGGTTTGTTTTTAATTTATTAGTTTCCTGTAATCATCTCACGATTCTTCAAATGAAATTTATAAGTTTTATAAAAAGTTCTATGTTCTACTTTTAAAACTTGATATTTTGAAATAAAGTTTAGTCTAAAAAGAATACATGTATAACAAGGTATGTTTTTGTGCTTTATTCTTAAAAAGAGACTTAGCTTAACGACCATTCACATATCACTGATAACAATAACTACGACTTTAATAAGACATGAACATTTCATGGCTAGTTACTGACAGAAATTTATGTTTGAAAAAAATTATATCATGGTATGCATATCTTGACCTCTTATAAGATAGGAAGTTTCATGCATGTAAAAGTTTCTGGTTTACAGTATGAGATAGAGAAAATGATTGCTGAAAGCAAGACCGATAGACACTACCCTTTCTACATACACTGATTTTATAGTACACGGACAAGTTATTAAAAGGGAAGTCTATACCTGATATTAAGTTGGTTTTCATTATTACGTTGGATTCAATGTTCGAACAAATTTTATTGAATACGGTGGAGTAGTGAACGCAGTTAGAAAAGCATTTGGTAGGCTCTTGGAGAATATAACTACTAAAATTACTCAACCCTTCAAACCTTTCCATTTTAATTTTCTTTTAAAAGATAATAAAGGGTCGAGTAATATTTATGATATGCTTGTTTCTGTTAAAAAAGTCATAAGGAAATTTAATGACAAATGGAATAATAAGTTGAATATTCGATACACCCGAGACAATTGGTCGGTAGTTTATAGTATCCCATATAAATGTACCACAGATACAAAATTAAGGTGGTTTCAGTTTAGGCTCATCCACATAATTTTAGGGGTTAATTCTTTCCTTTTTAAAATCAATAAAGTTGATTCAGGTCTCTGCTCCTTCTGTAATCTTGAAGAAGAGACATTGATTCACTTGTTCTGTGTATTCCCGATAATTATATTGTTTTGGAACAAAGTCGCTCAATGGTTGAGGGAGCTTTCAAGTAATATCCATTTTATAGTACATTATAGTGGCATTATAAACAAGGTCAAGTTTTACTTTCCAACTCGTATATTATTAAACCTGTATTCAACGTTGATCCTCCCACACTTAAACTACGGAATTATAGCGTGGGGCAATTGTGCTGACTATCATTTAAATAGAATTTTATTACTACAGAAAAAAGCGCTGCGTGTTATATGTCGTTCTGATTTTCGAGCGCACACAGATGCACTCTTTCACACACATAGTATTTTAAAGATAACAGATCTATACAGTTATAATCTGGGAATATTTATGTATAATTTAAATAGAAATGAACTACCAAATGTTTTTTACTCAATGTTTACCAAGAATGTCAATATTCATCATTATCCTACTCGGTCTGCCGGCCAGTGCCGGGCTTTTTCATCTACCGAAAACAAGAACTTTGCTCTCAAATAAATCCTTTGTATTTTCAGGCTCAAAACTTTGGAACTCTCTTTCAGATACAGTTAGAGAAAAACCCACATATTATAGTTTTAGTAGAGGGTTCAAAAAGAATTTAATACAAAAATACATGTCTCTTACGGATTAAACTAGGATATGGGTATACCTCTCACATCTCCCTATTTCACACACACACACACACTCTCTCTCTCTCTCTTTCGTCTTCTAATTTGATGTAGTGTGCAGCTTTGTTTTGTCTTGTTTTGTCTTGTTTTGTTTTGTCATGTCTTGTTTATTTTGTCCTGTTATTAATTGTTTCGTCATGTCCTGTCTCATCGTATTATGTCAGTTTCCTGTCTTTTGTGACCCGTTTTGTAATTCTTTTCTTTTGTATATTTCGATTGCGTGGAAACTAAAAAAGGGTTTATGAAAATATGTTATTGTATTATATCTATTTTACTGTGATTATTTAGACACTTTAAAATGATTTATAAAAATAATGTTCATATTATATTTATTTTTGGGAACCTACAAAAACAAGCTATGCTTTCCAGTAGGTTCCTGTTTCATTTCATAATTTTGTACTTTGTCAACTATGTTCTTTATTGTGTGATATGAAATGAAATAAATTCGATCAATCAATCAATCAATCAATCCATATACAAATTGACAAGGAGTTGTGTTTATTTGGAGTCAGATCTCTCAAATTTAGTGCTGTGAACACTATCATTTTAATTTCTCGTTTTCATATCTACAAAATGAAAATGAATAATAAACATCAAAATTTTGATCTTCTCAAACTAAACAAGAGGTTATGAGGTATTTTGATCAAGAGAGGTTCATCTTTATGAAAAACCATCAGTGTGATAAATTTGATAAGAAATGGTGATTGTATTTGGATCGCACCTTCAAACTTTCTAATTTTTAATCGGTTTTTGCTCAAACTGTCACTGAACTGTTTCTCTCATTTTTCTGCTTCTATTAAAACCAACTTAATACCAGGATAGACTTCTTTCTTAATGATCTGTGACCAGCCTTTACACCAAAATATGTTAGCTTGTTAGATAGAATACTGCTTTATGTCACTACCATGTGTATATGTACCGGTACTCCATATGAAACCGATTGGTCTGTTATCATTCAACAACTGAAAACGTATCAATTACAAGTAACAACATGAGAAAAGGGTTCTAGGACAATTACCCCTGGGCAATCACCCCGGAAAATTACCCCGGAAAGCTACCCCCAAGGACAATTACCCCGGAAAATTACCCCGGAGAATTACCCCCGAGGACAATAACCCCTAAGGACAATTACCCCGGAAATTTACCCCCGGAGAATTACCCCCGAGGACAATTACCCCCAAGGACAATTACCCCCGAAATTTACCCCGGAAAACTACCCCCGAGGACAACTACCCCCGAGGACAATTACCCCGAGGACAATTACCCCCGAGGACAATTACCCCCGAGGACAATTACCCCCAAGGACAATTACCCCGGAAAACTACCCCCGAGGACAACTACCCCGAGGACAATTACCCCCGAGGACAATTACCCCCAAGGACAATTACCCCGGAAAACAACCCCCGAGGACAATTACCCCCGGAAAACTACCCTGAGGAATTACCCCCGAGGACAATTACCCGCCCCCATGGATAACTACGCCTGAGGACAACTACCCCGAAGACAATCAGGATTCAATAGCAAAAGACGATTTGACACATTGAGAGATGTTGTGAAGGCTACGAGCCCATAAAATCCCGTGCATGAACCCACATTCGTTCAAATACTTGCGCGTGATGTTCCTCTCATTACTACACATTTTTCTTTAACTATAATGTATGCAACACCACTGTGGTTGCTGTTTTCTACGAAGGATTTCTCTTGAGCAGCGTTATTTCAAATTTTTGTTAGACACAGTGCCCTCTTAAGAAATGAAAAGTTTCGCCCAATCTTAAATTCTTCACAAACTATTTATTTTGCATCACTCTGGCATTCGTCAAGAGCTATGTACACACGTATGGGCACATTTGTTTCTTGATTTAGTGAACGAGCAAGAAAAAAAGGACAAGACATACTTATTTTCTTTTAATATGGCACCGTACATACCATATATTTAACTTGAAGGCAATTTTTATTTCAAAATAAATTACAGTACAAGAAAACATATTTGAGTTCACCATGACAACAGAAATATATATATATATATAAATATATATATTACATTACATTTATAAACATGAAGAGAACCTTTAGTTTGGAATAGATCGTGGATGAGGGCCTATTATGCATACAAAGACAAATATACTATCAGCTGATTAGAAAAGTTACAGAGGATGCATAAATAATGAAATCTTACATCCTAATTTCTTTGTTGGGCCATTTTGGGGAGACTAGCTGTAACGCGTACTCATCTGCGCGCAATGTATTGTTAAATTTCTAAGAAATGTAAATTCCGTACTTTGATTTGATACATGCGTCTTCTGGCAATTGAATTCGATTTGATACATGCGTCTTCTGGCAATTGAATTTGATTCAATACTCGTGGCATATTAAGTCAAACTTCACAAAGATGGAATGGATACAGAGCGAGAGGGTGGGCGAAAGCTCCTCCTGGGAGGATACATGTACGTCAAGCAAAAGATTTGGCAGATGGGTACGAGGGCTTTGAATGTGAGCTACGAAGGAACACACGACAATGCAGAGCAAAAATTAAGGTAAGCATCAAACGTACCAACATATTGTGGAGTGAATGACTTGTACCAACCGTTTATTACAATACATAAGTCCCAGAGCCTATTGGTTCTACGCCACAGCCCATTGTCTAATATATTACCAATATGAAAATGATTAAGGTTGAACAGAGCCTAACAATTCATATAATAATTTCAAATTTTTTAAATGGACACTAGCATAGCATAAATTTAAGTTAAAACTTTAGACGCACGGCTTCCTAGGACCAGTGATCTCTTTGGTCAATATAATTAATGGACAGTCGGCTCAAAAGGGTTGTTCCCCTAAACAGCTCCTTATAAATTCTTAACTGCAAACTTTTAAACGAATTCACCGAGACACAACTGTGTCCGTTTTTCTTACGTAACGTTTCCATAAAAATCAGAGGTCGCCATTGAGTCATAATTGACTCAACACACCTTAACCCTAATAAGGCCGGGGGCAGAGGGCACGTCCCCGGCCGCTCAAAAATATGTTAAAATCAGCCCTAAATTCGCCAAAATGTACTGAAAAACAGGGACGTGCCCCACGGGCCCCAAAATTCAATAATTGTTTGTAATAAAAAAAATATAAATAAAAAAATATATATATATATATATATATATATATATACAAATGCCTGACCTAAAATTTGACTCCAACGAAACAAAATGTCAAATTTACAATTTTCGTGACCAAAAAAAAGTGTCCGCTTACCAAACCCCCGCTTTTTCTGCGATTTTTATGGGACCAAAAAAGTGGGGTCCGCTTACCACCCCGCTTATTCAGCAATTTTTATGGGACCCAAAAAAGTTATCTCCGCTTACCCCCCTCCCCGTTTATTCAGCGGCTGGCTGAGCCGTTGCGTTTTGGGGACTAAAACAAAAATATTTATATGTTCTCTTACCCCCGTGTGCCCCCATATACGCACCCGGGAAGAAATTCCTGGATCCGCCCCTGGGCATTATGCCCCCTCCACGATTTTCTAATTGTTCGGGAACGCATATGGATGGCGCCCCGACGCTCGCTGACCTTTTTCTTTCGAGTCTTGCGCATCTTTAAAAGAATGTTTTTGAAAATCGGATGCTTAAATATGAATAATATATGATTTATGGGTAAAATGTGATTTATGACCTTATTTGCATAAATTACCATAAATATGCAAATAAGTGAATTTTTCAAAAATTGAAATTATCATAGTATTGTATAATACACTTCACTTGACATGCGTGCAAATTTACGCGGAGATCGGCCGTTTCACGGCAGCGATCTTAAGGGGGCATAATCACCCCGGCCGTATTAAGAACTCAAAAAGTGATTCGGTAACATTGTTGAAGGTTGATTAAAAACGGTGTAATTTTTGTATGAAATCTTACTTATTATATTCCTTTTACTGTACTTACAGGCAAAAATCCTGAGAAAATTCTTAAACCACAAATAAATGCACGGTTTTCTTTGAAGCGGACACTGAGTAACACCCTTTAACAGTGATTAACAGTAAATTCTCCCAACCATTTTTGAATTTTCCAAACCGTTTTTCCATGAAAATAAGACATAAGACAGGCTTTTTAAAATCTTTCAACACTAAAATGTCTGGAATGTTATGAAGAGCCAGTTTGTTGCAATCGTCACAAGACGATGTACTTTCACCTGAAATGTAATTAAATTGTGATAATATAGTTGGGAGAATTAAGGAATCGATCAGTGAGATCAGTTTTTCCCAATGGTTATCATTAATAATGGTCCGTTTTCACTCAAACTTTCAGATTATCTTTAATTGTACATCTAGCAATGAAGTCACTGCCTTAGCACCATTTTCTCTCATATAAACAATGTTACCAAGTCCCTTTAAAGACCGAAAAATAAATGATTCGCAAGATCAATGTCATTGCTGTAGCTAAGGACAGCCAAATTGATGATTTTCCGCACTATATGCAAACATCACACTCGGAGAGGACCTCCTTGCAGTGGTATTTTCAGAGGAGGAGGGGGGGCTGGCATTGCCTACCATAAGCACAAGGTAAAGGGGATAAAATAAGAATCACAGTTTAAACTTCATGAAATTAGTGTCGTTGCTTCAGTTCATAGAGGAACCGTAAGCTTATTAATGATCTACTGAGATCGTAATCAATTACTTAACGGTTATAGCTGAGCACAAGATTAAACAAATAACCACATTAAAATATTACTTAAAGGGATCGTTTAACAGTGTTAAATCTGAGATACACGGCCCTACATGTTATTAAGTGTCTGTGATATGGTGTAATAATGAAGCCCTAAAAAAATTGCGCTTCAAAATGATCAAGAAGTGCCTCAAAAAAGTAAAAATCTTTGATTGACCGGTTTTACCATACTCGTTTTCCTAATAGACTATAGTGTTATGAAAACCATCAGGCGAACGGTTTTCAAAATTTGTAATTCAATCATAAATATCTTGATAATCAGACAGGCGATCAGCTTGTAAAAGTCATGGGGTTCCTGACTGACCTAAAGGTTTATGATTATCATTGCATCATGAGCTAAATCCAGAATTTTGTTTCAGAATCTGAGACAAAGTTACCGGATCCCTTTAAAATTTGGAGACCGGCCTAAAACGCAAACATTTTCCGTAATATGCGTTGCCACCCCACTTTTCAGTGACGATGTTTCCATCATTTCATGGTTGACTGAGCACAAACAGAGGAAAAAAATTATTAAGTCATAAAGGTATTTCTTTACTTCTTGTTGTTGAAAGAAACTAAAGACGGCAAGCTAGTCAGTTACTTTCCCCCACATCGTATTTATTAGGTTATGCTTGAGTGAGCACAAATTAAAGATAGAATACAAAAAATGCAATGTCATATTAAACAATAAAGGACATCAATTTGTTTATGAATAGCGACCCCGATTTCGTATTATGAATAGCGGTCCTTAAGAGTAATGACCCCTAGATATGAATTATGAATAGCGACCCTTATCTCACTTTATGAATAGCGGTCCTCAAGAATAACAGTCCTCACGCTTTTGTGAATAGTGGCCCTCTTTCCGTTTTATGAATAGCGGTTCTTCACGTATCGGAAGTTCCACGTAATAAATCGCGGTCCTTATGACTAGTGAGGTTACACTCCGAGCCAGCATGTTTATTAAGGAAAAACATACAATCACACAAACACACAAACAAGAGAGGAATAGTCACATTTCAAAGGTGATGTAAATGAGTACCTGGTAGGAATTAATTCGTTGAAATGCTAGAGCGCCGCAGTGGCCGCCTTGCTAAAGCAAGGGTAATAATCGGGGCAGCGCCAGGAGCGTCACAACGTGACAGACATGTCCGCTATATAAGAAGCCACCATTATTAATATTATTATGAAGTAATGGATGGAGGTCAACGACCTTCTGAAAAACATTGTTCTACAATAAAGGAAGCAATGACATACATTTTAGGAATAAACATGGTTATTTTGTCTTTAATTTGTGCACAGTCAAACATGACATATAGGTCCAATATGATAAAAGTAACTGACAAGATATACCAAGTTTAATTTCTGTCAATATTAAATGAAATAGAGATATTAAGATTTGTTTTTGTTGTTAATGTTATTTTTGTTCATTTTCGCTGACCTGAAGTTAGAATTGTGATTATTTTGTTCTTTAACTTGTGATCAGTCATACATGAACTAACGGATGTTAAGCAGGGTAACAGGAGGTCATCGATGGGTGTGCATGGTGTTCGCATTCAGAGCTGACAAATCATCAATTTGACAGTCTCACTACAATTAAGCAAAGGCATTAATGTAGCTAATTTTCCAAATTTTGTCTTTAAAGATAGTATCACACATTTGCAAGCCCTCAAAATCTCGATGAGATTTTTCTGCAGATGGCTTGTGATATGCAATACAATTTTTGAACAATACTCTGAAAGATTTAGAGCTCAACCCCTTCCAGTTATGAAGTAGGAAACAAAAATGTAATCAATTATTTTCTTTTATTTTCCTCATTTTCTATTACGGCGTCTACCAGACGCTTTAAGAAGGAAAATATTAAAATTGTCATTAATAATATTTTCAGTAATAATAATGACATTACATTATCGATAACATTGTGGCGTATCCGCACTCCTCTCCAATTTGCTCAGAAAATGTAATCAACTTAATTCTCTTCGTTGTTGATGACGGAATAGATTTCTTCCATACAAGGATTGGATAGGAAAACACATTTGAAATAGTATATTTAGGGTGCATGTATAACTGAAAATTTTGTCTAAGGAAAATAAAGATTTCTGATTTTTAGTACAGAGTAGAAGGGAGGAGTTTGCAACTTAAACAAAATAAAATCTTATCTTTAATCGGAATTCATTTAAACTTTCACCGACCCATTCCTCTCATTTACCTGCTTGATTAAGTATGACTGGCTACTTCTGGTTTCCACACAAATATTTCTGTAAAAGCACAGATACAATCCTGTTAAAAGTACTATTCCCATTTGCAGGCCAAAAATGAAAAGGTTAAATTCCAACGGCATTTGAAAGATAATACTAATTTAGAACTCTCCTAAAAAACGGGGTTTGAAAATGTCTTTAAGTGGGAAAATAACAAATATTAGTTGTCGAATCGACTTAAGAGCTATAGAGCCAGTAAGTAATAGTCTGATTTTCAGACCATTGTACCGAATGGTCGTACGTTTTATGCTGCGCAAAGATTCAATCAGTTTAATTTGGCCATTACAAGAAGTGGGTTATTGATGTAGACAAATGCTCATGTACCCTTTACAGCTCATTTTATGTATGTTATTACCAAAGAAGAAAAAAGGCCAGTCAGTCACTCAATAGTGTCTGACAGTGAAGTCTAGCAAGTAAACGGGTTTCCTTGCATAATTTGAATATTAGGACACTGCTAACGTTTAAATTTCACAGATAGGACATACATGACATATTCATAATTCCTGCAAAGTTCTACAGAATTTGATGTTGGCTGCAAAAGGACATAGTATCTTTACGGTTCAAAGGAAATCCAACCCTTGTAACAATTCCATTGCTTTTAAGGAATGAAAGCAGATACATCAGAGAAACAGAATGGCAAAAGTTTGGAATAAATCGGACCAATGATAAGAAAATAATGAATGTTTGATATATGAGATCACTATATACATCCATGCAAATCTCAAATTGGCAATTCTCTCATTGGATTGTGCCGTAGTGACAAATAACCCTTCGTTTGTCTTGTACACAAATATGAAGATTTTTTTTTCTTCTCCCAAGCGCCTTCACCCTTGGGGCACTACTTAAAATATAATATGGAGAGTATATTATTACAGGTTCTCTAGAAATAATTTTTTGTGTAGGAACAAACGGGAAAGGGAGTGTCGTGGTCGAGTGGTTTAAGGCGCTTGACTTGGAGATTCGAAGGTCGAGGGTTCGAATCCCGACACGGCACTAATATCCTTTGGCAAGATATTAACCTGCACTTGCTACTCTCCACCCAGGTGTTAAATGGGTACCCGGTAGGATGCGACCGTCATTGTTGGTCAAACAGTTTTTGAGCGTCATGTAACGCCTGGCTGGAATGCTCCCAGGAGTGGAGATTGTGCACATTGTGTGCGGGTAAGCACTGAATCCAATGACCGGGGTAATAATATATTTGTAAAGCGCTTAGAGACATTTGTATTTAGCGCTATATAAATTAAATTTATTATATTATTATATTATAAAGTTGTCTGCCGCTACTTTATACAGAAAATACCGATTCGGCTAATTCGAAGAGCCCTACCTATATATATTTTTTTATTTTTATTTATTCATGGTTAAAAACAAATACAACTTGTGCCCGCATTCAGCAAAAGCTGTTTTTTCAGCGAGGCAGTGATTACATAAAATTGAA